>CM062818.1:1956622359-1956936847 GCA_031772625.1 Pinus tabuliformis
GTCCGTTCTTTGCCTTGGTCAGTTGGCTCTTCATATGAGCCGACACAGCTTCACACCAGTTGAAAATGGTGCCTTGGTAACAGTCAATTGCCATCCGCATTTGGGATCCGGAAGCAATGTGTAAAGCGGCCGCGCCGCAAATTCTGGTAACCGTGAACGCTATGACTTTGAGTTCCGGTAGAGTGATGTGTTTTATCTCTATGCCTTTTGAATGGTGAGCCCCACGTGTGCACCAATCCTCGCGGAGACTATCAAGGGATTGGCCACCCGGCCTAGTCCCCGCAAGACTGAGTTGCTCACCTCTGTTTGGCAAGCCAGTGAGAAAGTATACATCCGAGGGCTCTATCTCGAGCTGGTGCCCTCCTATGTAAAAGCATTGTTCTTGTACGTTCCATCGCTCAACCAGCCATTCCAAGAATCTTACCTGGCCCCTCATGCCCGGTATGGTCCAATATTTGTATAATCCGCATGCTCTTAGGGCATCCAGGGAAGGTTGATGATTTATTGCAGCTTCATCTTCCTCTACATGCTCTCTTTCTCTCCAGTCTAACATGATTAATGCCCTGCATATCAAAAATAGCAATTAGAAATTGATTTGGGAATTTTTGGTGGTTTTTTGAGAGAGTTGGGGTTTTGAAATGCGCGTTTCTCGGAGGACGCACCCCGGCTTTGTAGCACAGGGCGCCCGGACGCAGCTGGCCTGAAGGCGGGCTGCGTCTTCCGACCGTTTTCCCGTATGAGAAAAAGTCGGGGGACGCAGGTCACCCGAAGGGCACCTGCGTCCGCCGAGAGGCGCATTCCAAAACCAAAACCCCCCAAAAAATGAAACTAAGACCTAAAAATTAATTCTAAACGGATAGAAATGCAGAGTAGGATGTGTAAAATACCTGGATGAGACGGCGTTCGATTCCGACGGTCAGATTTTCCGCAGCGACCACGGGAAGTTTCTTGTCAAAAGCTCCTTTTTCAACCTCAACAGTGAAACGGTAAAAATGACATGGTAAAAGGTCTTTTTATAGGTTTTTTGGATGAATTAGTTCATTTTTTACCATGAAAAGATGTTTTTGAATGTATTTTTGCCTATTTTAAACAGGTATGAGTAATGTGTTGCTTTTGTGCAGGACAAAGGGATTTCGAGGGAAATTGTAATTTTTCACAAACAAAAATATCAGAGTCATCTTTTAAGCCCTTTTCTGACTCCTAAAACATGAAAAGATCGCCGAGTGTTTCTTTTTCACTCGTTAAAACGGAATTAAAAGACGGTCCCCTTTTAGCTCTTTTCTGACCGCAAAATCAGGAAAAGATTGCCGGGTTTTTGTCGTTTCGAACTCGATAAGGAAATAAAACGACGTGTCCTTGATCGCTTTTTACTTTTCAGGTCAACGACACTATTATGAAAGTACTCCTTGGTCGCAAGATCAAGCGGTTCCCCCAGGTATTATTTTATACTTTTTCGGGCTTGAGGGACACAAATATACGAAAAAGTTCAACGTGGAGTCTCCTTTAGTTTTTTCAGACTCTCTAAAATTGAAAAACGCCGAGTTTCTCCTATACTGGGCTCGTTAAACTTTTACAGTAGAGGACCTGTTCAATTACAAACAGGAACGAACCACTCCTTCCTAGGGTTCGAATTTAAACTAGGTTGGACTCGTCCGAAGGATGAGCTTATAATCAAGCATATGTTATCCTCCTCAAGCTTGTTAAAAATAAAGAGGTACTTGCCAGAAATGGTGGGGGAAAAGAGAGAAGAATGAACCTGTTTGTCACCTTTTGTCTCAGAAGAAACTTTATTACCACTCTTGAACACGACACTTTTCATTCACCTGGGTTGGGAAATCTTTTACCTCACAGTTGACCAAATCACTTTGAAAGTCTTTAACCGGGTTTCGGGGATTAACTTTGAGTTATTCGTCACCAAGCCATCTGTTGTGTCGTTATGTGTTCAAGAGGTCTGCAAGCAAAACTTTCATCTGCAAAATACTTGTCATCCATTTGACCATCCCTGAGTCAGTCCTTACAGCAACATTTCTTCAACTTGAACAATGATTTCGTGTTGCGGGCTTGCCTGCAACGGGTCGCTTTCTATCGACATCGACACATTATCTAGAAAGATGACTTAGGAATCGACAGTACCTTGAAGTCTGCATGCATCAATGGCAGGTTTCTCGCCTTTGACGTCAGTTTACATCATTGACTTTCGATCAAAGGATTCCGTGAAGTGTTCGACATCAAAACATCTATTCACATTTCACGGGTTGTGCTTGGTACTTTGAGAACCATTGACATTACTGGTGGTTTCTCTCACGCTTGTTAACAGTTTACATCATTGACTGGTAATCAAGTGGTTTCTATCATGTTCGACATCGAATCATTTAATCACATGGCTAGAATCGTACCAATTCGGGAAGTAGAAGTGAAGACCCTGGATCTAGTTTCTACCATCCAGGCTGCGAGGAGTTTTGTATTCATTATCTATGTAGACTAATCATAAACAGATGGCTGCGTCCATACTGTGTCTACAAAAGTCTATAAAAATGATGTACTGCAAGATCATTCCTGTATCAGAATAGTTAGTCCATTAGTTAAAGTTTTGAATCTGAGTATGGGAATGCCTACCTCAGTGATGATATAATCTTATCCATGTATTTTGTGTTGAAAATTGCAGGTTCCAACCAGGCCATCCACAAGACAATCCTTGAAATGATAAAGCGCTTCACCCTTCCTAGAATTACAAAACCCTATTCTATTCCAGGCTTCGCACTTTAGGGGGCAATCTGTTACACTAAAAAATGTCACCTTGACTACTTACAGTTAGTATGGCTCAAATCAACAGTCATGCTACCCTCTTAGGCAAGTCTCATGCCTCTGTTATCCATCTCAAACTCAAAGAAGAGAGAAAGTCTTGTAAAAACTATGTTTATCTCTGGGGTCGCAGGTTCTCTCTAGCCTTACCTGCGGGGACGCTGACCATGTTCACAAAATCTGCGTCCATGGACGCTCTGTATGTTAAGGGACAGGTGCGTCCCTCTGTAAAAGGCAAAATGCGCGAGTTTTATCTTGAAAAAGTTACTTGTGGTTACTTCTAGAACATTCTAGAGGTCGGTTTGATGAAATGGATGCGCCTCCAGTTGGTTCATGTATCTCTATTAAGGGGGAACTTATCCCATCAATAAGGGAGCTATCCCACCCAAAGAGGGGGATGATCCCATTGATAGTGGACCTGAATAACCTCTTTACAGCACTATAAATAAAGGCATTGAGCCAGAAGGAGAGGAGGTTGGAGCTATACATTTTCTTTGGGTAAATGCTGCAGGATTTAGGTCTTCCATTAGAGCCTTTGTGAGGAGAGATTGTCTTCACTTGATTCTACTTGGGAGAGGGTGAGCTTTGTCAAAGTAGAGGAAAACCCTTGATGGACCCTGGGAGGAACTTGCACAACACCAAGGCCAGGTTGTAAGAGTTTCTTTGTTTCGTTATTAATACAAACTGGTTTATTTTTCTCAATAGCTTGTGTTAATGAGTTATTTCATGTGTTCCTTGGTCTGCATGTTGAATATATGTTTTATTATATGAAATGCAAGTGCTTGGTAATTGTTTGATTGTTTGTGGTTGCAGGAATTGACTTGAAGGAGGAGCTCATCCGGATCGTCAAGAACGGACTTCAACAACAGCGTTTTGGAATAAGGTAAGCCTAAACACTTGTAGTTTTCATGTTGTAAAAGGTGTATTTAGAGAAAGATCACTCCATTTTGTCTTGTTTGTCATTAGAACGTCTTAGACTTCTAGGAAGGTCAGTCGTGTCCACACCCTTGACAAATTCCGTGTGACAGTCACCCATTCTGGCTGAAGTATGCCCATTGGCTCCTTTGGTATTTTGAAGATAATTTCTTTTACTACTTGTAGCGCATGGTCAACAGTATTGTTGGAGAGGTAAATCCCCTCTACGGATAGAGGCGATCCCTACTAGCCCAGAATGGGTCTAGCAACAATCAATCAATGCTACTGTGCAAGTTCCTAATTGCAATTAAAAGAGAGGTAATGAACACCTACTTGGATTCCAACGCTATTGTTTGATGGAGAAATGCCGCTCTCGCTCCTTCGCCCTGGCCGGTCACAATCTTCCACGATCTCCGTGAATAGATACCTGCACACGCGAAGAGAAAGACAAACACAAGCGTGAAATCTAATAAAGGCAATTATACATCAGTCAGAAAGGATGTAATTCACATTTAACCATTGCATAGACAAATGAGAATGGAACCATAACAGTAGTCATCTATTATTAATCAATAATCAGAGAAAGATACAACCAATGTTCTGACGCTGAGTTCTTCTCAAGAGGGTCCAGCCAGCAAGTCTCATAAGCATTCACCCATAGAAGTGGATCTCCCAAGTCAAGCAACTCTCTCTCACACAAAACTCTAAGACTTCACAACCTTTCTCTAGCTCTCTAGCAATCCACACTTTATCACACCAACTACCTACTAGTAGCAGCACACAAAAACACTATGAATTCCTTGTTGTCAAAAACTATTCCCAAAAACTAAAGACTATCCCCCCAAAAACTCCAACTAGCTGCTCATGGCAATGGCAGAGGTATAAATAGGAGAAAGAGTCTCCACAAATGGTGGGAGGATGAGCTCGTCTCCAAGGAAGGTGGCTCAAATGTCGAACAAACATGCCATAGAAGGGAGGGCGACAATCACAAGGCCAACAACCAGGTCTGGAGTCATCTGGAAGGCCGGCTGTTAGAACAAACTCGCCCAAACAGGATCAGCGTGGGTCTATAACTGCACGGGAGCGCTGACATCGCAGCTGAACAACAAGGAAGGTCATGTCAGCGCGATCAGATATGAATAACAGATGCGCTGGCTCATGAAATTCGATCAGCGCGGAAAACAGGTGTACTTCCGCGCTGGCAGCGCATTTGGTCTGTTATGGAGCGCCCATCAGCGCGGTTATTTGGACAAAAGTCGCGCTGATAGCAAAAACTTTGGCAAAGTGGGTCATTTGGCCAATTCAGAGGGCATGGGCTTGATTATTTGGAAACCCAGACACAGCAGAGAGACTGACAGGGAGACAGTGACAAATTACTGTGTAACAAGTATCCTACCAATGATCTTAAAATGTGAACATTAACAAGAATCCCTCATGCAAGACATCCCATTCGCCCGTACCATGGTGGAGCTCTGTCTCTATATGCCAATTCATGGGTATGACATCTAGGGTATGGTATAAAAAAGGTACCCATTCAGGCTGTGGCTCTTCCCCGTAGACCTTGGTCCATTTCGCGAGGTGCGTGCGTGGATCATCTCATCCGTCATATTTGTCTACTAGTCATATTTGTGGTTTTCCAATTTGCTGCCCTTTCGAATTTGCCCAAAAACTCATCCAGCACTGACAATCCATCATATGTCATCAGCTCCCTTGCCTCTATTGTTACGCAACGCAATGACCTGATCATCATGTTGTAGTTCAATGTTGTTACTTCATGCAGCCGATTTTTCCATCGCTCTATCTCTTCGTCTAAATCTGAAGTGCAAGAGCCTTCATGCTCCCAAGAAATCCTTCCATTCGCAGTCAGATTCACCCAATCCTCGCCTTGTGAAGTTATCTTATAGATACAGTCGAGATCGTCATCACTATTTTCATCGTGCACCGGTTCAGTGTATCACGCTCCTTTGGCTAGGTCTAGTGGTACTACTATGAGTAGTGACTTTTTCTCAAAGGTCATTTTACACTTCTTCAGATTTATGACTCCGTTCATATCGGTAGCCCAATCTATTCCTAGTAGTGCAAGATAGGGATTGCTGTCATCGACAATCTCTATCACTTCAAAATCTGCCTGCACGCTCGCGCCTTCAATATCAACTGTCACCCCTTGCAATCTTCCCATGGGAAAAATATTTTGTTGGTTCACCATTCATAGCTGAATAGGGGACCATTGTAACGCGGGTTTGCCCATGCGTTCCCATGTTTTCTTTGGTAGTACATTAGCATTCGAACACAGATCCAGGATTACTTGATCCATTTCATACTCGCCTATTTGCACAGTCAACCTCATCTCCCTTCCTGTGTGCAATGCATGCTTTCCAAGTTTTCAGACCACGCGCAGTTCTCCTAACCCCACACACCTAGTGATAAGTTCCTATAGCCCTTTGACTGCCTTGTTGTCATGCAGTAGTTTCATGCATGTCTCCAAAAAGGTAGTGAGCATTGAACGTTCCATCCATGGTTCTAGTTGATCCTTACTACCTCAAGTGGATGCCTTCGTGAAGCTTCTCTTAGCTTCCATGAATGTCTCCTTCGTGCATTCTAAGTCAAACTTGGGTTCCTTTGTATGAGCCTTGCGAACCCATGCGCTATCTTCTGGCTACTTCCCTTTATCATCTCCCGTGGCCATAACACTCCTCAGCATCATGTTTACATTTGGGTCTTCTTCGCACAGTTAAGACCTCATCATTTGTAAATTCTGGGTTGGAGGTGGCTAGAGTAACACCTTTTCATGCATCTTTGATATTAGCGAAGGGAAATATTCTATCTCATGATCAAACTGATTACAGTACCAACATGATATCCTATTCGAGTACGTACAATCATGGGCATAGTGTCCTGGCCCTCCGCAATTGTAACAAATTATCTGTCTGCGACCCCTTCCTAGTCCCATTCCACCTCGACCCCGACCGCGGCCATGAAACCCAACATGCACCATCCTTGCAATTGGGTCTAGGGCTCACATTTTGGTCTGCTCCCTGTAGGCAGGAGTCTGATCCATCATTAGTTCATAACTTCAGCAGGTGCGTTCTGTTGGCATTATGATGTATGTGTTGTACTTGTTGGCAACCCACTTGTAGCAGAACAACTCACTTGTATATGATAACTAGATGAATCTACAGAAGAGATATCAGATGTAACAGAATGCATGATAGTAGTGTTTACAGATGTGATGAAATGCAGGGTAGCTTCAAGGAATCAGTTCAGAAGGAAACTCACTCAGATGAAAGATCACAATATAGCAGGTAAACAGCAAAGAATGATAGATCAGTCTTCACAGAATGAAGAAAGAGAGATATACGCAGGTTCACCATTGACCAAGATGCGTATACACGTAGGTTCACTGTATATAAGTTGGGTATACATACACACGCACTTTCACAGAAGGAAAAGCACATATACCTTAGAAAACTAAATTTTTGGTCCGAAGTATTTGGTCCATGATATTTTGATCCATGGTATTGGTCCAAGGTATCTGGTCCAAGGTATTGACCCTACGTATTTAGTCCAAGGTATTGGTCCTAAGTGGTTTTGGTCCATGGTATTGAGAAATGCCTAAAACTATAAAAGGAGGAGAAGATCATTAGGCCAAGGTGTGCAAGTATCGAATATTTGATGAAGTGTGAGATCTAATATGCAGGTTATTGGCTTATGGTGTTGTGCTTGATCTGAACCAAGGATGAACCTTAGCATTTGAAGAAGGATAAGATTTAATGATGTATTAGGATCTTAAGGCTTGAAGTGAATTATATTTATGTGGTTTGATCATGTATCTAAATAACTGGCACATGTTGTAGTTTGTAAATATGATGACCTAGGTATGACTGAAGTCTAGAATAGTTGTAATGTTTAAATCATCATTTACAGATATGTATGCATGTTCACTTTAGAAAACGAGCGTATGCACGCTGGTTCTGCATGTCAAAGTAGCGTATACATCATAAATTTGATTTACAGATCTGTACGCTGGTTCCATTTGAGGAAAGCGCTTATGCACGTAGGTTTGACACATAGAAGTAGTGTATACCTTATAAAATATGTTTTAGTTGCTTCTGTTTGTTGTTGCAGGGTTCTGGGTTTTGGCTTGGGTTTTGGCTACTGTATTCTAGTGACAGCATTCTGAGTGATTAGATTGATGGGTTGTCAAAGTGATTGATTGATTCGGTTGTGGTTGGTTCAAAAGGAGATTGGTTGCTATAGATATATTTGATGATTTAATGATGTTGTTGATGGATCTAGTCTGAAAATTCATGAAACGTGGTCCCTCGAATAAAAGAGAAGGTTGTAGCCTTTTGTAGGCTGGGACCTACGTACTAGTAAACGTATCAGCTAGTACAAGAGCTAGGGTGTTGTAGCTCCCTTCCAGTAGAAGTTGGAGAACAGGAGAAGGTTGTAGCCTTCTGCAAGTAGAAGCCTACGTACTGGTATAAGACTGCACCAGTACAAAATTGTAAACAGAACTCTTCTTATTATTAAATGAGGACAGAGACGACAGCAGCAAGTGGTTTTCACCCACATTGGGTTTCCACCTTATATCTTGGTGATCATGTGTGTTGCTTATGTGTGATTCTTTATTCTGCTTTTATTTCAATGTCTAATGAATTCCTGATATACTGGTTAAAGTTCAATATATGATAATTTGGGTAAATCAAAATATCTTTGCATATACACTGGTTGCATTAAGTACAGTTGCATATACATGCTAGTTCACTAAGCTGAAGTAGTGTATACAAATCAGTTTTGAAAATTATATTATTGATTTGATAATATTGATTCACCCCCCCTCTCAGTATTATTTCCAACAATTGGGATCAGAGTAGGTCCTCCAAAAGAAGCTTGATCACTTGAAGGAAGATTCAGCATCACGAGTAATCAAGAAAGCGTGGGATCCATCAGACCGAAAATATTTGATGGAAGCAACTTTGTTTATTGGAAGGTAAGAACCACAGCCTATCTTCAATCGCTTGGAACAGATGTCTGGGAAATCATGGAAGGAGGATATACATTTCCATCAACAATTCATACAGATATGGCAGGTAAAAAGAAATATGAAACCAATGCCAAGGCTGTCAATACATTATTGGGAAGTCTGTCATAATCAAAGTTTGTCAATGTTATGCAGCTCAAATCAGCTAAAGAAATATGGTTCAAAATTGTTCTAAGCTACGAAGGAGACTCTCAGGTAAAACGTATAAAACCACAAACTCTCAGAATTCAATATGAAACTCCCAAGACGCACAATGATGAAAGTATAGCTAGTTACTTCTTACGTATAGATGAGGTTGTTAATTGCATGAATAATCTGGGTGAAGAGATAAAGGAAGTTACCTTAGTTGAAAAAGTTTTAAGATCCTTGTCTACTAAATTTGAATCAAAAGTATCTTCCATAGAAGAAAAGTAGGATCTACAGACTATTACTATGACATAGCTTCACGGAATCTTAACTGCCTTTGAGATGAGAAAAGGAGGTCCATCATATATGAGAGAAGGCACATTTAAAGCTTCAGTAAAAGGAAAATAAGAACTCAATGAATCAGGACATATTTCAGAAGAAGAAAAGGAAGTAAACTTTGTCAAGAAGCTTCAACGGGGTTTCGGAAGATTCAGAGGTAAACTACCTTTCAAATGTTTAGCTTGTGGTAGAGTTGGCCATTATGTTGCCAAATGTCCTCATAAAGATAAAAATGATAAAGGGAAGGAATCTACAAAATGGAATAGAAAACAAAGTGTAAGTAAAAAGAGCTATTATACTCATGAAGATAGCGATGGTTTATCAAATAGTGATGAAGATGAAAATAGTAATGACTATAGACTTTTGATGGCTTATGAAGATGATGATTTATTGGATGCTTTAGATGAAGATGACCTTTATGAAGAAATCTCTAAACTCAAAATTTGTTTAAAAGAAAAGAATATGATTATAGATACCTTGACATACCAACTTGCTAAAAGAGAAAAACACAATCAAAAACTAGAATGTGAAATTGTGGGTCTAAGAAAGGATCTTGAGAAAACAAAAGCTCTCAATATTAGATTTGCTAAAGGATCAAAAACCTTAAATGAAATTATCAAAGTGCAGCATTCTCCTCTGATAAAGACAGGCTTTGGATATACTGAAGAAGCATCTCAATCACAGAAGTCGTCAACCTCCACTAAAAGCTATCTTGATGCAGCAAAGAGCAATGGACAGTTTGACAAGCGTCAGCAAAGGCATAAAGTAGATTACCAAGTAAATTGGGCTCAACTTACTTCAAGGATGAACAGAAGCCAAAACCAACCTCAGGTAAATCGTACTCAATTTACTTTAAATATGAATATGAATAGAAGCTACAATCACCAGGTCAGTAGATTCAATAATCGCAAGAACTTCTTTAATGGTCAATGTTTCTCATGTCATAATTTTTGACACAAATCTTCTCAATGTGTTTCTTACAAAACCATCATGACTAGAGAAGCACAAAATCAAAGGAATGTGATAGGGGTCAAGAAAAGTTCCTATAATAACTTTTCTCTTCTTGAAAATGAAATAGAATTCTCTATCTGTAACAACTTTGGTCATGAATAATCTAAATGCAGGAGTAAATTTCGGCAAATATCACAAAAGGAGAAAACTCCATTAAACCCCAAAATATGGAGAAAGAAAGAAACACAAACGCAAAGATGTGGTATAGCCTTGTATGCAGAAGGACAAGAAAACCAATGGTACATCGACAGTGGATGCTCAAAACACATGACAGTGGACAAAGAAAAACTACACTCATATAAAGCCTTAGAAAAGGAAAAGAGTATCTCATTTGGAAATGACACTCTTGCTGTCATAAAAGGTAAAGGCTCTATTTTCTTGAAAGAAAAAGTTAAAGTTAGGAATGTTATGTATGTTGATGGCTTAAAGCATAACCTGTTGAATGTGAGTCAAATGTGTGATCGAGGAAATGAAGTAGTGTTTCGATGAAATGGATGTGTTGTTCATGAGCTTGATACAGGAGAAACTGTGATCAAAGGTACAAGAACTCCAAACAACCTATACATACTCAAGGGAGGACAACAACAGTGCTATCTAAGAAAAAATTATGAAAACTGGCTATGGCACAGAAGATTGGGACATCTAAGATTTTCTCAAATAAGAAAAACATGTAGATTCCAAGCTGTTCGTGATTTTCCAAATATCAACATTCCTGAAAATACTATATGTAAATCATGTCAATTCGGTAAGAAAACTAGATCTCACTTAATCAAAAAGGAAGGGTCAGCTAGTAAGCCTCTTGAACTTGTTCATACTAATTTATGTGGATCATCAAGGAAAAAGTCACCTCGTGGAGAATAATACTTTATATTGTTCATTTATGATTTTTCCAGAATGTGTTGGATAGGTCTTCTAAAGAATAAAGATGAAGCATTTGAAAAGTTCAAAGTCTTCAAAGCTTTGGTTGAAAATGAATCAGATCGAAAAATCAAATGCCTCCAATCTGATCGATGAGGGGAATTTACCTTGGATGAATTCTTTGACTTTTGTGAACAACATGGAATAAAAAGGTAGTTCTCCACTACAAGGACTCCTTAGCAAAATGCAGTGGGCGAAAGGATGAACATAACTATTCAACAAATGGCTTATGCTATGCTAGATGAATCAGGAACTCCTGCAACCTTCTGGGGTGAAGCTGCATTCGCCGCTGTCACTATTCTCAACCAAGCAAATGTTCGGGTAAATAGCACTCAAACTCCACATGAACTTTGGTATGGTAAGACTCCTACTATAAAATACTTCAAACATTTTGGAAGCAAATGTTACATCAAAAGGACTGATGAAAAACTTGGTAAGTTTGAACCTAGAGCAGATGAAGGTATTCTTCTTGGCTACTCTTCCCAAAGTAAAGGATATAAATGTTATAATAAAAGACTTGGGAAAATTATTGAAAGTATTGATGTTGTGGTTGATGAAGCATGAAAAAATCCAAAATAGATAAAAACTGAAGACTATGACAATGAAGAAGATGAGGATAATTTTTCCACATCAAATCACACTGATTTTGAATAAGAAACCAATAAAGCACCAGAAGAAGAGATAACGATAGAAGAAAAGACTTCGTCTAGGTATGTTCAGAAAAATCATCCATAAACTCAAATTTTAGGGGAAAAAGGGGCAGGTGTGCAGACAAGAAGAACTATTTCCAAAGCCACAAGCTATCTAGCATTACTATCTTCCACTAAACCTCAAAATGTAAATGAAGCATGCAGAGATGAATGTTGGGTCAAGGCCATGAATTAAGAAGTTGAGAAAATTGAAAAGAATAATACTTGGGAATTAGTTCCTAGACCTCATGATAAGAATATCATAGGAACCAAATGGATATTCAAAAACAAGCTAAACGAAAATGGAGAAGTTATCAGAAACAAAGCTCGACTCGTTTGCAAAGGATATGCTCAACAAGAAGATATATATTTTGAAGAAACTTTTGCACCTGTTGCTAGACTTGAAGCCATAAGAATGTTTCTTGATCTTTCTAGTTTTTAGAAATTCAAAGTATACCAAATGGATGTAAAATCTACCTTTCTTAATGGAGACATAGAAGAAGAAGTCTATATTGAACAACTAGAAGGATTCATTCTTGTAAATGATGCAAAACTTGTATGCAAACTCAGAAAGGCTCTCTATGGTCTAAAATAGGCTCCAAGGGCATGGTATTATTGTCTTGACAAATATCTCCACCAACAGGGTTTTTCAAAGGGGTCAGTAGATAGCAATCTATATACAAAGATGGACATTGATAAACTGCTAATAATTGTTGTGTATGTTGATGATAAAATTTTTGGTAGCAATGAAGAATCCATGAGTCAAAATTTTGCTTCAATAATGCAACAAGAATTTGAAATGTCCTTGCTTGGTGAGCTTACCTATTTTCTTGGTCTACAAGTTCAACAAAATAAAGATGGTATTTTTCTCTCACAAACCAAATATCTCAAACAGATCCTGAAAAAGTACGGCATGGAAGATTCTAAACCAGTATGTACCCCAATGGTAACAGGATGCAGTCTTATCTCAAATGATGAATCAGCAGTAGTACATCAACCAACTTACAGATCCATGATTGGTAGTCTACTTTATCTAACAGGTACCCGACTGGACATCATGCATGCAGTGGGAATAGTTGGAAGATTCCAAGCAAATCCAAAGGAATCACACCTTTAGGTAGTCAAAAGGATTTTCAAATATCTTCAATGAACACAAAAATTTGGTTTATGGTATCCTAGAGATACAGATCTTACACTTCATGCATATACAAATGCAGATTTGGCAGGAAGTGTTGATGATAGAAAAAGCACTAGTGGTGGTGCATTTTATATGGGTTCCATGTTAGTGTCTTGGTTAAGCAAGAAACAAAATTCAATTGCATTATCTACAACTGAATCAGAATAAGTGGTTGCTACATCTTGTTGCACACAACTACTTTGGATGATGTAAACTTGCAAGACATTCAGATCACATGTACTCCACCCATCTCCATTCTATGTGATAATACAAGTGCCATCAATATTTCAAAGAATCCAGTCATGCACTCCAAGACCAAGCACATACCCATCAAATATCATTTTCTACATGAACAAGTGCTTGAACAAAAGGTCAAATTGGAGTATGTTCCCTCCAAAGAATAGGTTGCTGGTATATTCACTAAACCGCTGCCCAGAGAGATATTTGAATATCTCAGGCAAAAGCTAGGAGTAGTTGTTGCATCATCCTACTGTTAAAACCTATTTTCTTTAGAGAAAGGTGGTTATACATGAGTTTCATAAAGCATAGTCGCGTACATAAAGAAACGTAGTAGGCCAGACTCCGAAAAAAAAGGGGTCTACTATGGTTCTATCAATTATCTACTCTGTTTGATGATGGTTTCAATCTACTGATAACATGTGGAAATATATTGGTCCTCATAACGTTGTTGATAACTTGATGTATATCTGATTGATGATGATGCTTTGATATCTCTTACTGACATATGCAATGATCAGATCTGATAGTGAACAAGTGGAACAAGTTTAGGGGGAGAACATGATTGATGATATTTTGGGAACTAATGATGGACATTCATAGGTTGCTGGTCTGGATGCTGTTGACAGATGCTGCTGATGGTGCTGATCATATGATAGTTGCTGATGACTATCATGGTCTTGTTTAAGATATTTGGTCTCTGTTATAGATGTCATGTGTATCTTTTAATGTAACGGTCATGAAGAGACCTAATTTGTAACCCCACTATGCATGGGATGAATGATGTAACGTTTCTTGTTTTTGACATGTATAAACAATTGATATATCCCCACTTGGTTGGGTGGATGAGTAAAATTTGGTATATCCCCACTTGGTTGGGAGAGGGATGTATGTATGAGTCATTGGTGATAGGAAGGTCATTTGTGATGTGTATATAGAGTCATGTTCTTCTTTTAGAACATATTTTTGTAGACTTTGCTTATGCTCAAGGGGAGCATGGACTCGATCATGGGAGCTCAATCAACACACTTCAGCATATCATAGAATTCAGCATGCACTCAGGGGTAGCATGACCCTTCACCCTTGATGACAAAGGGGGAGAGTGACTTGGTGTGGTTGTTGCCATCAAGTCCAAAGTGGGAGATTGTTGGCATTATGATGTATGTGTTGTACTTGATGGCAACCCACTTGTAGCAGAACAACTCACTTGTATATGATAAATAGATAAATCTATAGAAGAGATATCAGATGTGACAGAATGCATGATAGTAGTGTTTACAAATGTGATGAAATGCAGGGCAGCTTCAAGGAATCAGTTAAGAAGGAAACTCACTCAGATGAAAGATCACCGTATAGTAGGTAAACAGCAAAGAATGACATATCAGTCTTCACAGAATGAAGAAAGAGAGGTATACATAGGTTTATCCTTGACCAAGCGGCGTATACATGCAGGTTCACTATATACAAGTCACGTATATGTACACACACACTTTCATAGAAGGAAAAGCATGTATACCTTGGAAAACTAAACTTTTGGTTCAAAGTATTTGGTCCATGGTATTTTGATCCATGGTATTGGTCCAAGGTATCTGGTCCAAGGTATTGACCCTAGGTATTTAGTCCAAGGTATTGGTCCTAAGTGGTTTTGATCCATGGTATTGAGAAAGGCCTAAAACTATAAAAGGAGGAGAAGATCATTAGGCCAAGGTGTGCAAGTATCGAATATCTGATGAAGTGTGAGATCTAATATGCAGGTTATTGGCTTATGGTGTTGTGCTTGATCTGAACCAAGGATGAACCTTAGCATTTGAAAAAGGATAAGATCTAATGATGTATCAGGATCTTAAGGCTTGAAGTGAATTATCTTTATGTGGTTTGATCATGTATCTAAATAACTGGCACATGTTGTAGTTTGTAAATACAATGATCTAGGTATGACTAAAGTCTGGAATAGTTGTAATGTTTAAATCATCATTTATAGATCTGTATGGAGGTTGACTTTAGAAAAGGAGCGTATACACGCTGGTTCCACATATCAAAGCAGCGTATACATCATAAATTTGATTTGCAGATCTGTATGCTGGTTCCCTTTGAGGAGAGCGCATATGCACGCAGGTTTGACACATGGAAGTAGCGTATACCTTATAAATATGTTTTAGTTGCTTATGTTTGCTGTTGCAGTGTTCTGGGTTCTAGCTACTGTATTCTAGTGACATCATTTTGAACGATCAGATTGATGGGTTGTCAAAGTGATTGATTGACTCAGTTGTTGTTAGTTCAAAACGAGATTGGTTGATGTAGATATATCTGATGATTGAATGATGTTGTTGATGGATCCAGTCTAAAAATTTATGAAACGTGGTCCCTGGAAGAAAAGAGAAGGTTGTAGCCTTCTGCAGGTAGAAGCCTATGTATTGGTATAAGACTGAACCGGTACAAAATTGTAAACAAAAATTTTCTTATTATTAAAAGAAGATAGAGATGACAGCAGTAGGTGGTTTTTACCCACATTAGTTTTCCATCTTATATCTTGGTGTTCATCTGTGATGCTTATGTGTGATGCTTTATTCTAGATTTACTGCACTATGTAATGAATTCCTGATATACTGGTTAAATTTCAATATATGATAATTTGGGTAAATCAAAAGATCTCTGCATATACGCTGGTTGCATTAAGTACAATTATGTATACATGCTAGTTCACTAAGTTGAAGTAGCGTATACAAATCAGTTTTTAAAATTATATTATTGATCTGATAATATTGATTCAGCCCCCCTCTTAGTATGATTTCCAACACGTTCATCCTGGCCTACCGACCTGAAGAAATTACAAAACAATTTCTGGGATGTTTGCATATACTTTTGCAATAGATGACAATTATTCGTGGTATGTTTTCCTCCCATCTGGTAGATCGCGCACCATAATATAGACACCACGCTCGGCCCCGCCAGTGCCTCAGGTATTAATGGCATTGGTCCTCCCCCTACCAAGTAGTTCGTGAACACTAGACAATGGTCCTTGTCATGCCCTTGGCCTTTGCATTTTATGCACCATACTTCCTCAGGCACCTCCGGCGAAGTTTTCCTGTCCT
This sequence comes from Pinus tabuliformis, assembly GCA_031772625.1. NCBI lineage: Eukaryota > Viridiplantae > Streptophyta > Pinopsida > Pinales > Pinaceae > Pinus > Pinus tabuliformis. Next base: position 1,956,638,710 of record CM062818.1, read on the forward strand.
GTTACAAACTTTGCATCTCCAAACACAGATTCTGTAGTTGCACATGGATTTTTTGCACCCCCAACCCAGGGTCTTGTATAGGCATCTCATGCAATCTCATTGCCATCTCCAATGCTTTGGCCTGGGTGGAAATTTTTTGTTGTGACATTGTCGTCCTTAAGTGTGGCGTAAGTAAGGCCACAAACCATGCGCAATGTTGTGCATCTGTTAACGTCATATTGGCTTCGCGGATTGTACTCTTCAGCCTTCGGTCAAGATCCAAGGTGGTCTCACTTGGGAGCATCACGATCTCCTTAAACTCAATGATTGATTGTGTCTCTGATTTTGGCCTGCTAAATTCCCTATTCAGCGCGGTCTGGATCTTTGTAATTCCTACGTTCAGGTGGTCATTAGAATGCTTGATATACCACATTAATGCATGATCCTGCAATGCACTCACCAATGTAGAATTTTTAATATTATCATCCACGATGCCTTGTGCTTCCCATACTGCTCTTACCACGAACCAGAATTGGTCCGGATCTTCATTTCCTACTCCTCTGAACACCAGTAGTTTGATCGCACTCGCCATACTGAACTGTGGTGGTGGCAGAGGTGGAGTGGGTGGAGATGGAGGTGAGGAGGGTGAAACGGGTGGCGGTGTGGGTGGGGGTGGTAAACATGGAATTCTTTGTCTTATCAAACTGACCACACTTCTCAGAGAGACTTTCGCGAGCTCCTCCTCGCTTTCCCATGAGGGTGAAATTAAGGGATTGTTTTCCAACTCCTCACTACTTCTGCTTCTGTAGATATTTCTGCTTCGCGTAGTCCCAAACATTAATTTATTCACATAACCCGCTTTTCACACAATAGCATCTTAATCCAAATGTTCAAAGATTTAATATACTTACCTCGTGGTCCCTTCAAAAAACGTCACTCTGCCTAACTGTAGTTGACGGTCGTGTCTACCGTGAACTCAATGATAAATCCTCCTATTATTTGGTAGAGCTAGTGGTCCACAGCTCACACTATCTTCTCTTCTGAGGCTTCTATTCTATTCACTAGTTCCAGAGTCCACATTATTGGTTTGTCGAGCCTACACCTTCCTTGGATATCTGCTGACTTTGCGATCCACTCATACAGCTCAAACGAAAAAGATGCAAAGAAAATTTCATGGATTTCAGTGTACAAGTAGTAATCCAACCACTCTTCCTTAGATACTCATGGATTTTTGTTTTTCTACGCCACGAACTCGTGAATATTCTTGTCCAACCACTCTTCAATTTCTTTCTTTATAGGATTCCAGTGGCACGACATCAGACATCCTTTATGCAGATCCTGATCCTGGCAATGGAACCATTTGTTGGCTTAGTGGGGCGAGACCCAAGTTCAGAGGTGATTTAGCCAAGCAAATCCTGATACTATTGGCCCTTTCAGCAACGATCCGTGGAGCACAGATTGAGGTCTCACCCGAAGTAGTATGGGAGGGTGTTAGAACCAGGTTCTTGCACCCTGGGGATGTCTGACATGTTGGGATTGGTACGCGGTCCAACCTTCGCCCTCACTATGCTACACACACAAGTGGGCACCTCGCGGCCTGCGATGTTATCTTCGCTCAGTCCTATTCCTAGCACGATCCTTGTTACTTACCCAAATCTTCCCTAATTATGCACTATTAACTAATTACTTAGGTTATTTTTATATATAAGTATTCTGATCCATACAAGCATTTACTCAACTGCGCGCAATAAATAAACAGAGTAAAAGTAATGCATAACAATAGAATAATGATTCAAGACTAGATGCACAGAATTAGGATAAACTTCTCTTTATTAGCTTTTTGTCTCGCTTACAGACTTGACACCGCCTTGTGCACTCAGCTGCAGGGGTCTGCGCACTTAGCTGCGGACTCTACTAGGCCTCTGCGCACTCAGCTGTAGAGCCTCTTCCTACTACTACAACCCAAGACACTTAGAATTCTACTCTAAGCTTGAACCATTCCTTCGCTACTCACTCTATCATCTACTCCCTTTACAACTTAGAGCCTCACTCTATTTATACAATCCCATGGTCCGTGGACCATGGGTAGGCTGACATGACTTTACATTACATTAAATTACTTTAGGGTGGACAACACTATGACTTAACCTCTACTTCATGCTCCTCACCCGCAATTTGCGGAGTCTTACAAAACCTTTGACCAAAACTTGGGCTTCGAGCCACGAAACCTATTGTGGGGGGGATTCCATGCCCAACAGATGTTGATATTTCTGATCTACTTTGGCAGGTATTGATGGATGATTTAGTATATCTAGGATTCACTGATGGTGCAAGTAGGCATACCCAGAACCTTGCTTCCATGGTTTGGGTGATTTATTATCCATCTAGCCAGTTGATGGTTTCGAGAGGAGTATGTATCAGTCCTACTTCCAATAATATTATTGAATATGCTACTGTTATTAATTTACTATCCAAAGCGATATCTCTTGGTATTGATTCGTTAGTGGTTTATTTAGACTCACAACTAGTGGTATCTCAGCTAAACAATACTTATTGGGTACGAGATCCCTATTTGTATCGCCAATTTCTGAGAGTGAGATTGTTGCAACGATCATTTGTTTATATCACATATGTTCACATTCCATGATTAGAAAATTCATTAGCAGATTCTATTGCTAATCAAGCATTAGATTGGCATATAAATCATTCATCAAATTAAAATAAAAAAAATAAAAATAAAAACATAAAAAATAATCGAAGTGTCATCTATATATATGATCATCGTAGAAACACATGTATATAGATAGATTATTTGTGTCCAAAATAATATACAAAAATTAGGACAAAATGCCCTACAAAATTTGGGCTTATGCCCATCATCATGTCCAATCATAAAAAAGATCAGATCATCTATCTAGCTGGCTCAAGATGAGTAGCTATAAAATAAACAACAGCTTTGGCCACACGTTGGAAGAGTCACACCCAATCCCGTGGTACTCCTACCATGTGGCACTGCATCTCCTCATGTAGGTCCTCTACGGCTATCATGGGTACTTGGTGAGTCACTCTCACCAAGTTCCTCTAAACTGCATGGAGAATGTTAGCACCTAAATCTGCCTTAAGCTGAAGGAAGGAAAAAATTAGGGTAACAAAAAACCATGCTCAGTCTGGTAGCTAGCCCTACCAGAGCAGGAGAGGCTCTCTCTGAGTCACGCTCAGTGAATAGATAATCGAAAACGGTCTGAGATGACTTACAATGAAATATTTACCTTAGGCTAGTAAGTCAATAGGGATTCGGGAAACAATTTTCATGAATGACCGAGCTTCTAGGATGTTATGGGACCGATGCTCAGCAAAGAACAGAGAATTTAATACAAAGGCACAGATTATTCCCTAAGGCAAGGTAGGCGGAAAATGTAACAATTTAGTTTGAGGTACCATGGCATGAATAGATTGGTGAAGAAAGTGAAAAGGGCATACTGACATGAATCCTTTTCAATAGAAGAATAACACTGAACATGAAATTTTCCCACAGGCAGAGCAATAAAATTGAATTCTACCTAATCTCACTCAAAAAATTTCACTAGAAATGAACACAAATTGAAGTATGAAACATAAATAAATACATATGAAAACATAAGAGACACATTTGCTACACTCACAACCACAAGAATCTCATGAAACAGAGCCGCTGCCTTTCATTAATTCTCTGTCAAAAATACACAGTGAAGAAACAAAGTTTCTTTCCCACAGTCTCCCAGAAGTTACAAGCCAACCAATCCTTTGCAAATAACTTGCATACAATATGTAGAATGTGTGTGGAAGAGATAGAACATCCAATGGTTGGGGAGTTACTTGAATCATTGCAAAATGGAGATGGAGAGCCAACCATCAGCTACAGGTGCAGTGCTACAAACATGACATTTGGCTTGGGTGACCGTTTGCCTTCCTTTGCCACCTGGATAGAAGCCAATCTGGAGAAAAAACACCTTAAATTCCACCTTTGGTGCGAAAAAACCAAAGTGTAGATGAGCGGGCCCACTTAGAGAAGTCGCGAAATGGAAGCAAATTGGCAATTTTTCCTCTGTGTGCCACGCCATTTTCTCTGTGCATCGCGCTAATTTGGGGCCTATTTTGGGACACTTTTAGGTGTCCAAAATGTGCCCAAGTGGGCTTGCTAGAAAACCTGTCCTGTCTACTTTCCAACCCAACTAGAATTTTCAAATTTGATGCTCATTTGCCCCTCTAAATCTCCATTCTCCCAAGACTGCTTTCTGTGTGTCAAAAAAGTGGCAGAGAGGCCATTTTTGGGTGTTTTTTTACCTTTAGGAGACTCAGATCTTGCCCAAATTTCTTGCCCAGACACCAGTAGTCATAATTTTCCATGCTTAATCCAAAACTGCAAGCCATTCCTCATCTAGAGCTCTAGAATTTTAGCATCGCGCTAGTGGCGTGGCGCATAGGGAGAAAATCCCTATTTTTTGCCCAAAAAATTACCATGTGACCAAAAATTCCCCAAATTTTTTGAAATTTGGGCTGGAGGATCTCTATGGGGTGTTATGATGGGCCAAGGAAACCTTAGCTAGGATTCAAAGCTGATCTTTCTCTTTTTCCCTTTTTTCCTTTCTTGTTGCTTTCCTTAATTTTGCCTTCAAGTTCCTTATCTGGGCCTGTGCACTCATGTTTCGCACCCTGTAACAGAGAGCCATCTGTCTTAGTAGAGCAAGGTCCTGGTAGGCTTTGTCCAGTAGCCTCTCCAAATGCATGTTAACCCTCTCAAGGTTGGCCTCCCGATCCTCATTTATTTCTTTCTCCAAAGATGTGAGCTCAACCCTTCTTCCTTGAGTAGCTTGGTGATGCTCACGAATGTTTTGCAACTCCATGATCATCTGTTGGTCCTCAAGCTGCTTGTTTCTCTACTCCAGGTACTTTAAGTTCCACTTGGTCCTCTCCAAGTCAATGGATAAGGAATCAATCACCGACTGCTGCTCCTGAGTGATCTCTGTAAGCTCCGCATTTGTTGGTTCTGCATCTGTCTCATCATCATGGAGGAGAACAAATTTAGTCACTCGCTCACTTGATGGCCCTTCCTCCTGCATTGGCTCCTTACCCTTGCCCTGCTCCTATGATGCTGATGTCGGAAGCAAGGCCCCTTCCACCCCGTGTGGAGATAACACTCTCTTTGCTACTGCAAATAAGGGTCTACTGCCTCTCTGATAGGTGATGTATACTGGCATAGTAGCAGTATCATGTCGCTCATACTAATGAGATGGCCCCCCTATCTCATGCTCTGCCTCTGATACCACTTGTGGAGCACTGAAGAAGTCACGGGAGATGAAGTCCTCACAAGCAAAATCCTGCAATCCCAACTAATGGTCCACCAAAATCCGGATAACGGCAAAGTGATAAGCATTGTTGAGCTGCTGTCGAGGGGTCTTGTGCTGCATGACATTCTTCATCCTCTCTATGTTCCCGCAGATGAAAAATGGGAGGTTCATCATCCACACCCTAGTAAATTGCATGAGCAACTTGATGTGATAGGCATAAAGGCGAGAAAACCTCCCCTCACAACTGAAGTATTTCATGATCAATTTCATGAGCGGAGCATACTCATCTCTCAAAAATCTGAATGGAAAAACTCTCGTGAGCTGGCTCAAATAGCTGGCCTTAATGTAAGGCTCATAATGATGCCTCTCCACCTTTTTCTTCTTATGCCACCATTCTCTAATGTTTGGTATGCCTGTTGCCACTGATATGGTTTTGGATGTCAATGTGAAAGTGACCCCAGCCAAGATAGACTGTCCTCCATGTAGGTGAAGTGCAAAAATACGGGCCAACTAATGATGAACTCTGACATTTTCCACCCTTTGACAAAATTCAAAACATGCTAAGTGCTGGAAACAAGACATAACAAGAGGGCATGCCTGCAACTCAGTGAGGGAGTTTGGCTCATCTCTAAGATGTCTGCCACTCCGGTGATGTCTCCTGTGGGCCCTTTCTCTTGAAGCTGTGTCACTGTGGGTCTCCTCCTCATATTCTGATGAAACTTCGGCTGCCATGACTGTTGTTTGTAAACTGAATTTAGGCTGCCCTTTGATTACAGTGAAGCTGGAGTTTGCTTTGACAATCTGCCACCAAGGGGACAATTAAAAAGGGAGTATTAGGAGGGGGATAATATAATGGGGAATAGGGGTTTATAGGAGAATTTTGATAGGGTAGGTTTTGTGTTTTGGGCAAGGTAAGGTTTTAGGGTTTGTAAGGTAGGGTTTGGGATTTATTTAGCAATAGGAAGAGGGGTAGGGTAGGAAGAATAACCTTGGCAGCAATATCACTGTAGCACAAACCCTAGCACAATGGTTTTCTTTGGTGTCTTCTTTGTGCTTGCCTTATGAAATTTTTTTGCAATTTATTACAAGCATAAAATCATCCTATCACCCATAAAATTTGATGAACAAGTGATGTTATAGAGCCTACCTTGAAATTTTATGGGTTTCATAGGAAACTTGACGCAATTTGGCACAATTTCAGGCCTTTTAGCCCTGTGCACCACGCCTCCCATATGCGTCGCGCCAGTGTAAATTTACACTAGAAAATTTCTCCCAGTGCGTCGCGCTCCCTCTGTGCGCTGCGCCCTTTTCCAGGCGACTTTTGGAGGCCTTCCCAGTGTCCCAATTGGGTGTAGGATAGCTCATTGGAAATGTCTTTGAGTCTGCTTTCTAACCCAACCAGAATTTTTCAATTTGTAGTTCATTTTCCCTGTCAAAAATCAAATCTTCCAAGACTAGTGAAAATGCACCAAATGAGGCTGCTTCAAGGCAGAGTGTTGTTGCAGTCAACTTTTGAATGCCTTCCTCAACTCCAAATTGATATCATTATAGCTCATGGGAAAGAGATTTGTGTCTTGTTATCATTTAACTCATAAAGAAAGTCATTTCGCCAACCAAGCTAGGAGAAAACTTGTTTTTCCCAAGGTCACTTCAGAGGTGCATCAATTCTCCTGAGGAAATTTTATTTTTGACATTTCTCTAAAACCATGACACCTGTGTAAAACGTGAAGGAGGTTTGTCTTCCTTGGCTTATTTTGGACAAAAACCTCTCTCAGTTTCTCCAAATTCATCTTTCCTTGCTCAGAAGCATCATTTGAGTGAAACCTACCCTAATGTGTGGAACAAGAGATTTGTCGAAATGAAGCGACATGAAGGGGATAGGGAGCTTCTAAATTCTTGAGGAAATTTTGGGAATTATGGGGGGATGTTAGGAAGTATGGGGGGATGTTAATAAGTAGGGGAAAGTGGAATCTCAGAAATTGAGTGAGGGGAAAGGGTCCATAAAGGCAAAACACAGGTCCAACCTAGAAAATTGTCAGGTTATAGCAAGAAACTAGGGTTTGTGCAAAAATGATGAATTTGGGGGATCTCAGTGATGGTAAGTGTTCAATAAGGTACTTTAAGGATAGGGGAAGGTGTATGAACATCAGGATACAAGTTTTTCCAATGATTTGACCGTCCAAGAGAAATTGCCTTCAAAACCCTAGGAGAGGGAAATGACCTTACCTAGGCGCAACTGAAGCATGAACAAGGTGTAAAATGACCCAGTGGAACTTGACATGATAATGAAAACTTTCTGAATGATGGTACACTCAGCTGAATAGTGACATAGACCGACATTTGGGCGACTTTGGAAGGAGTGAAAGCAAACCCTAGACCTAATGCCTAGTGATCAAATTTTACTTGAAGACTCATCGAAATGACAAAATTTGACATTGACACCTTAAAATCACTTTGTAAGAGCATGTTTGATCACTGGAGGAAGGATGGAAATACTAACACTAAGATTGGCTCCAATGGGGGATGGTAGCTCCTTGGAGGTGCCAAGAATAGCAGATCTCTGGAAGAACTGGACAGTGCCTTCGTCCATTGGGCTATGGAGTCATCATTTTGACAAACGACACGCAACTCTTCACTCATTTATTGACTGAAACTTGACAGAAACTGACTCAATGCAAACTGAAATGACTGAAAAACTTGAATTTATGCAAAAGGAAATGATTCATGACTGGCTTAACTAAAACAAGAACTGACAAAACTTATTCAATGGCAGCAGTCCATCAAGATTCGAGGGTTTCAAATCATGATGACAGCCACCCACGTACTAATGCAATATGTACAATCATGTGTAATGTGTCTTCCAATGTAACCAATCAAGTAGATGCCTCCTTGATTGATTCTTCGGATCAGATCTTCTGGTCAATAACAGATACTGGTAACTGGGCCTCCAAAAACATAATTGACCATGATCTCCTTCATCACTGAATACTGCAATAATGACCTTCACTGTTGATTGTAACAGATTTGCCATTGGATCTTGAAAACATGAAGATTGACCTCCTGCTGAAAGAGTAAGCTGTCTTTCTCCTTTGATACTGATCTTTCTTCACACTGTACTTCAATAAGAGTATGTCCATGGTCCTCAGAAAATTCTTAACAAGTAGATGAGTAGATCTCCTCTTCAAAGAACACTTCAAAACATGAAACATATGAGGAAGAGCCTGAAAGACAATCCTGAATGTTCTGCTCTTGGGTAGCCTGAATGTATTGTAGGTCATCTTCATATGATTCTTGAAACCCAACACAATCCTTTATATCATCTACCACAAATTCATCTAGAGGAATGTTTTCACTTACTTGAGCAAAGATCTGAGTGTCAGGCGGAAAGAGTCGATAGTGCAGACACAAATCAACCTCCCTAGGAGCCTAAGACTCTCTAGTGACAAACAAGACAAAAAAGAGCAATCCTTCTCTAAACATGCATTTACTATATGGGAAATCAAGTGTTTAGATCCTACCTGTAATCCAACGCTGTTGTAGTAGTCCAGCTCCGCTGATCCGGATGAGCTCCTCCTTCACTTTGAAACCTGCATACACTAACAATCAAATGATTAAATAGCACTTGATAATCTCATAGAATAAAACATATTTAACACATAGACCAAGGAGTACATGAAACAACTCATAAATAACAAGTTATTGAGAAGAATGGACTCATTTGCATTAATAGGTAACAAAAGGAACAAATACAACCTGAGCCTTGGTGTTGTGCAAGTCCTTCCGAGGGTCCATCAAGAGTTCTCCTTTACTTTGACAAAGCTCACCCACTTCCAAATAGAACAAGCAAAGATGGCAATCTCTCCTCACAAGCTTCTAAATGGGAGTCCTAATTCCTGCAGCATTTACCCTTAGAAATGTATAGCTTCCAACCTCTCCTCCTTCTGACCGAATGCCTGTATTTATAGTGCTCAAGAGGAGGTTAATCAGGTCCACCATCAATGGGATAATCCCCTCTTTGGATGGGATAGCTGCCTTATTGATGGGATAAGTTCCTCTTTGGTAGGGGTGCATGAACCATCTGGAGGCGCTCAATACACGTCGAACAACCTTCTAGAATGCTCTAGAAATGACCACAAGTAACTTTTTAAAGATGAAACTTGCGCATTTTAACCTTTACAGGGGGACGCACCTGCCCCTTTACATACAGAGTGTCCAAAGACGCAGCTTTTGTGAACATTGGGTGCGTCCCCGCAGGTAAGGTTGAGAGAACCTGCGTCCCCAGAGATAAATACATTTATAAAGACTTTCTCTCTTTTTGGAGTTTGACATGGAGAGCAGAGGCATAAGACTTGCCTAAGAGGATAGCATGACTGTTGATAGAGCCATACTAACTGTAAATAGTCATGGTGACATTTTTTAGTGTAACAGATTGCCCCCTAAAGTGCGAAGCCTGTAATAGATTAGGGTTTTGTATTATCTAGGAAGGGTGAAGCGCTTTATCATTTCAAGGATTATCTCGCGGAGAGCCTGGTCAGAACCTGCAATTTTCAACACAAAATACATGTATAAGATTATATCATCACTGAGGTAGGCATTCCCATACTCAGATTAAAACTTTAACTAACGGACTAACTACTCTGATACAGGAATGATCTTGCAGTACATCATAATCATAGACTTTTGTAGACACAGTATGGGCGCAGCCATCTGTTTATGATTAGTCTACTTAGATAATGAATACAAAACTCCTCGCAGCCTGGATGGTGGAAACTAGATCCAGGGTCTTCATTTCTACTTCCCGAATTGGTACGATTCTAGCCATGCGAATAAATGAGTTGATGTCGAACATGGTAGAAACCACTTGATTACCAGTCGATGATGTAAACTGTTAACGAGCGTGAGAGAGACCACCAGTAATGTCAATGGTTCTCAAAGTACCCAGTACAATCCATGAGATGTGAATGAATGAGTTGATGTCGAACATTTCACGGAATCCTTCGATCGAAAGTCAATGATGTAAACTAACGTCAAAGGCGAGAAACCTACCATTGATGCATGCAGACTTCAAGGTACTGACGATTTCTAAGTCATCTCTCTAGATAATGTGCTGATGTCGATAGAAAGCGACTCGTTGCAGGCAAGCCCGCAACACGAAATCATTGTTCAAGTTGAAGAAATGTTGCTGTAAGGACTGACTCAGGGATGGTCAAATGGATGATAAGTATTTTGCAGATGAAAGTTTTGTTTGCAGGCCTCTTGAACACATAACGACACAACAGATGGCTTGGTGATAAACGACTCAAAATTAGTCCCTGGAACCCGGCTGAAGACTTTCAAAGTGGTCTGATCAACTGTGAGGTAAAGGATTTCCCAACCCAGGTGAATAAAAAGTGTCGTGTTCAAGAGTGGTAATAAAGTTTCTTCTGAGACAAAAGATAACAAATGGGCTCATTATTTTCTCTTTTCCCCCACCATTTCTGGCAAGTACCTCTTTATTTTTAACAAGCTTGAGGAGGATAACATATGCTTGATTATAAGCTCATCCTTCGGATGAGTCCAACCTAGTTTTGATTCGAACCCTAGGAAGGAGCGGTTCGTTCCCGTTTGTAATTGAACAGGTCCTTTACTGTGAAATGTTTAACGAGTCCAGTATAGGATAAACTTGGCGTTTTTCAATTTTAGAGAGTCTGAAAAACTTAAGAAGACTCCAAGTTGAACTTTTTCGTAGATTTGTGTCCCTTAAGCCCGAAAAAGTATAAAATAATACCTGGGGGAACCGCTTGATCTTGCGACCAAGGAGTACTTTCATAATTAGTGCCACTGACCTGAAAAGTAAAAAGCGATCAAGGACACGTCGTTTTATTTCCGTATCGTGTTTGAAACGACAAAAACTCGGCAATCTTTTCCTGATTTTACGGTCAGAAAAGAGCTATAAGGGGACCGTCTTTTAATTTCGTTTTAACGAGTGTAAAAGAAACGCTCGGCAATCTTTTCATTTTTTAGGAGTCAGAAAAGGGCTTAAAAGATGACTCTGATATTTTGGTTTGTGAAAAATGACAATTTTCCCTCTGAGTCCCTTTGTCCTGCACAAAAACAACACATTACTCATACCTGTTTAAGATAGGCAAAAATACATCGAAAAACATCCTTCCATGGTGAAAAATGAACAAATTCATCCAAAAAACCTATAAAAAGACTTTTTACCATGTCATTTTTACCATTTTACTGTTGAGGTTGAAAAAAGGGCTTTTGGCAAGAAACTTCCCGTGGTCGCTGCGGAAAATCCGACCGTCAGAATCGAACGCCGTCTCTTCCAGGTATTTTACAACTTCCTACTCTTCAATTTCATCTGATTAAAATTGTATTTTAGGTTTTAGTTTTGTTTTTTGGGGGGGTTTAGGTTTCAAAATGCGCTCTGCGGTGGACGCAGGTGCCCTTCGGGTGACCTGTGTCCCCCGACTTTTTCCTATACAGGAAAATGGTCGGGGGACGCAGCCCACCTTCAGGCCAGCTGCGTCCGGACGCCCTGTATTCTAAACGTGGGGTGCGTCCTCCGCGGAATGCGGAATTTGAAACCCCAATCCTCACAAATAACCATTCAAATTTCCCCAAATTAATTCTAATCATTGTTTCTTGGTGTGTAGGGCACTCACCATGTTGGATTGGAGAGAAAGAGAGCACGAGGACGTTGATTTAGCTGCAATTGAACATCAACCTTCCATTGATGCCCTAAAAGCATGCGGGCTATATAAATACTGGGCCATACCTGGCATGAGGGCTCAGGTGAGATTCTTAGAATGGCTGGTTGAGAGATGGAACGTTCAAGAGCAATGCTTTTACATAGGAGGGCACCAGCTCGAGATAGAGCCCTCTGATGTATACTTTCTCACTGGCTTGCCAAATAGAGGCAAGCAACTCAATCTAGCCGGGACTAGGCCGGGTGGCCAATCCCTTGCTAGTCTCCGGGCGGATTTGTGCACACCCAATGCTCACCATGCGAAAAGTGTGGAAATCAAACACATCTCTCTGCGTGAACTCAAAGTTATAGCTTTCACGGTTACCAGAATTTGCGGCGCGGCCGCTTTACATATTGCCTCCAGGTCCCAAATGCGGATGGCGATTGACTGTTACCAAGGCACCATTTTCAACTGGTGTGATGCTGTGTCGGCTAATATGAAGAGCCAACTGACTAGGGCAAAGAACAGACGACTGAAGACCTTTGGATATGGGCCTCTAGTTGTGAGCTTTGCCTTAGAGAGAGTTCCGATGCTGATCCCTCAGCAACTCACTGTTGATATCTTGGGTCCTCGGGAGCCAAAGCTGATACGATGGGTTACGGTGATGGCCCGACATCCTGACGAGGGCGCGGTAGTTGTTCGATTCTCTGATAGTTATTTTCACTGGTTAGAGGACCAGGTTTTTTCGATCCAGGACTTTTCGTATGCCGGAGTAGATTTTCGAGGTGATTCGGACATGGTTCTTCCACAGGGAGAACAATGGGATGACAGAGGTACTTTATTTTTCACAAGTTTTCAAATTATGTATTTTTTTTTTGTTTTTTATATATATCGTCTCAAAACTGACAGTAATTTTTTTTTTAAATGCAGATGTTGGTCCACAGTGCCCAGCCAACCTCCGGCCTTTTGAGAGGAGACATCCAGTTGCACCGGTACCGGCCCCACAGGACACGGCTGCAGAGTCACTAGCTGAGTTGGAGCAGGATCTAGAGCGTCTGATGGTGGATATACCTGAGACTACCATAGATGATATTCCTATCAGACTTCAGCGCTATGTAGTCGCAGTCCCTGGACCGTTTAGGAGATTTTTGTGTAAGGTAGCCCGTGCAGTGGTGTCGTATAGGGAGCACCACCAGTGATTGGCTAGTCACTTTGTAGACACATGTGACATTTTTGACTTTTTGTACTTTATCATTTTTGCCGATCATAAGGTGTTTTTCAACCTATGATCGAAGACGATGTATATTTTTTTTTTTTGACACACTCCTATCTATATATATATCACTATTACCGGCTTATCTTGTTTAACATATGTGATGAAATGTTTTTAAATTTACTTGCATGATTATTGTAAATGTCTGTCCAACATTCGAGAAGCAATTGCATCTGCTAATGTATTTAAAGACCTTGGAATATGCTGATATTCAATGTAATCAAATTCACGTTCCAAGAGACGCACTCTCAAAAACAACCTTAATAACATAGGATTTCTAATGGCATAAACTCTATTAAGCTGTAATACAACAAGTTCAGAATCTAACCTCACTATCAAACGTCGAATTCCAAATGAAATAGATTCGGATAATAATTCAACCACTGCACTGTATTCTGCAATGTTGTTCGTTGTTTGACCGAGGCTTACCCCATGCATAGAAACTAACTCGTCAGAGGGTGAATAGATAACCCAAGCTGCGGAAGAAATATTCCGTGTACTACGACAAGCACCATCAGCAAATCCAATGTATGTTTGGAGAGGCGTCGACATCTGCAATATCAAGAGTAAAACCAAGATAAGCCAGAATAACGACGAAAAACACACTCTCTAAGCTAAGCACACTGACTAAACTAACAAACATACTAGCTAGAAAGAAAACCTAAGCTAACTAAAAATTCTCCATACCCACCACTTAAGCATAATACCTCTTTAGGTAAAGTCCATTTCTCGGTTTACCCAAAGAGTCCCCATCAAAATCTACCAGCTCATAAGCCCCTTTTGCTAGCTTTCGCTTTACAATGTAGGGTCCATGCCACATAGGAACGAATTTTCCAGCACCTAGCTTATCGTTAGCTTGATCATATAATAGCACTAGGTCCCCCTTCAAAAAAATTCGAGGGGTCACATTTCTATCATACTGAGCTTTCATTCGTTTCGCGTGAGCCTCGATTGCTAATGCAGCGTCACGTCGAGTATCATCTAATTTAGCTAAGTACAATAAACGTTTCTCCTCTTCGGAAGTGGCTGGAAGTAATTCGACAGCCATTTGAAGTGATGGGATTTCGCATTCAATGGGTAACACAGCTTCCAAGCCATAAACTAGCTGGAAAGGAGTGAACCCTGTTGAAGTTTTCACTGAGGTTCGATATGCCCATAGCGCTGAAAATAACATGTTGTGCCAATTCGACCGATGAATACCAATGGTTCGTCGGATCATGATAACCAGAACTTTGTTGATAGACTCAACCAAACCGTTGGCTTGCGGATAATAAGGAGTAGAGCTATCGTGGCGCAAACCAAGCTGGCTTGTAAGCTCAGTCATCATGATGTTTCGAAAATGGCTCCCATGGTCAGTAATGATTGCTTGTGGGACACCAAACCTAGTTATAATATGATTGAATACGAAAACTGCAGCTGTTTTGCCGCTTGCATCGAATGTAGGCATCGCCTCGGCCCATTTAGTGAAATAATCAACCGCGAGGATGATATACGCATGCCCCCCGGCCGAGTGAGGGTTACAAGTAATAAAGTCGATACCCCATTTGGCGAATGGACCAACGGCAATTATAGGGTGGAGAGGAGCAGGTGGTGCGCGCATCTTGCGATCAAACACTTGACAGTTGTGGCACTTCTGGACTGCAATGATACAATCTTTAAACATAGACGACCAGAAATAGCCAGCGCGCAACACCTTCTGAGCTGTGGCATACCCAGACATATGACCGCCACATGCTCCAGAGTGACAATCATTCAAAACCCTCTCAGCCTCTTCGTGAGTTAAACAACGTCGAAAAACTAAGTCTGCCCCCCGGCGATAAAGTGTATCTCCAATAATTTTGTATTGCTGGGATTGAAACCGAATTTTTCGACGTTCCGCCTTTGAAGCTTCAGGCCGAAAGGTTTGGGTTTGGAGATAGATGATTATATCCCCGTACCACGGATCTAAAGTACTGATAAGAAACAAAGATTCGTCCGCAATGGACTCCTCTGCCACAGTCTCTGTGTCAGCACGAGGGAAATCACACATCAATTTTGCAAAAACCAAAGATTTCTTAGACTTGGACTTCTGGAATTCCAAGTCGAACTCTTGCAGGATAACGATCCATTTAGAGTACTTGCCCCCTAGCAATTGTTTTGTCAAAATGTAAATCATAGGGTTGCAATCCGAAATAACTGTAGTTTTACGGAGAAGAATGTAGTGACGAAAACGCTGGACAGCTTGAACGGCTGCCAGGGCCAATTTCTCCACATGCGAATATTTTAGCTCAGTGGGATTTAAGGTCTGACTGAGATAATATATCACATGTTCCGCTCCGAATTCATCTTCTTGAACTAACACCATTCCAATGGTGGAATGCGAAGCTGCGAGGTATAAGAAGTAGTCCTGGTTGTAGTTGGGAGGATGCAACAACGGTGCATGGGTTAACGCGTGTTTAAGTGCATCAAAAGATTGTTGGGCAATCTCGTCCCAAAAGAATTGAGCGTTCTGTTTCAACAACCGTGTAAAACCTTTAGTGACCTCGGCGTAGTTTGGGATGAATCGGCGTAAAAAGTTTGCTTTCCCTTGCAAACTTTGGAGTTGGCGCAAACTCGAAGGAGGAGGCAATTTGATGATAGCTTCGACCTTCGAGGGATCGACGCGAATGCCGGCTTTTGAAACAACAAATCCTAGCAATCGACCTGTTTCTATACAGAAAACACACTTGTGGGGATTCAACCGAATTCGATAATGCCTACACCTCATAAAGATTGCTCGTAAGTGGACAAGGTGATCAGCTCGATGTAAAGAATGAGCAGGCAAATCATCGAGGTACGGTTGCACAATGTGCTTGATGTCATGAAATGCATAAGACATCGCCCGTTGAAAAGTGGCCCCGGCATTCTTAAGCCCAAAAGGTAATTTGCAATAAGCAAATGTCCCCCATGGACAAATGAATGCCGTTTTTGGTTGGTCGGCAGGTAGAATATTGATTTGATTATAGCCCGAAAAACCATCCATAAAGGAAAACATTTCACTTCCGGCACAATCATCAATAATTTGATCGATATAAGGCGTAGGATAGTTGTCTTTTGGACAAGCTCGATTTATATCCCTATAGTCGATACAGATTCTTATTGTTCCTTGTTTCTTGTTGACCGGAACAATATTCGATACCCAATCCGTTAACGGGATCGGATAAATGAAACCTGCTTTCAACAGCTTTTCGACTTCTGCTTTAATCGCAGCCGCTTTTCGAGGGTGAATCTGACGCAACCGTTGCCGGACGGGTTTAGCATCCGGGTAGGTTTTTATTTCATGAACAACAATGGCAGGATCGATTCCCGGCATTTCCTCGTAAGACCAGGCAAACACGTCGCGGAATTCTTGGAATAGGGCCTTGTAAGTTTGGATTTCTTCTTCTGTACATGCGGCACCTATATGAATGTTCTCCTCAATTCCGGGCTTCACTGAAATATCAATGGGAATAGTACGAGAAATATTCCCTAAATTCAACTCTGAATCAGGATGTTTCATTGGATTCTGAGCATCTTTGACATATTCAGCGGTAAAGATAGATGAAAAATCATTTTCAAGAACATCATCTTCAGGTAAAAACGAAGATCTGTGATGGAGATCTTCCCATGGTAGATCGTCTACACTTAGGATTTCGCGAAGTTGTTCGTCAGATGACACGACTTCGGGAAACGCTATCCGTTCTAAAGATGATGTGAAAAGTGATTCTTCACTGACCACATTCATTTGGTCGATTTGGGTTGAACGCGAGTCGGTAAAAGACACGACAGCTTCATAAGCAATCTCATATGGACTCAAAGGCATAGCATCACCGAATGAGTCTATCTCAGATTCAGATGGGACGATCCAAGGATCATCATAAATAATGTTTTCTGATGTAATCATATGAATTGATGCAAATGAAGGGTCTGCGTTGATTGGAGGGAAAGGAAAAGTTCCCAGCAAGCCGGAATCTTTAACTAAACCTACGCCAACGTCCCTATAAGGGATTGTCGTCTTACCGACATGCTGGATACTCTCTGAAGAGGCTGGGTCGGATGAAAAGTATGTCAGCTGATCAATAGTCACGATCTTACCGTTATATGGAAACTTAATTACTCTGAAGACCGATGAAACGACCGCCGTCATAGCATATGACCAACTTCGACCCAAAAGAAGGTTGTAGTCTAGAGGGGCATCAACCACTTCCACATCCAGACTAACGGTTTTACCTTCTACCCCTATAGGTAATTCCTGTAGAATACCAAACGGACGGAACCCACGGCCATCAAAGGCCTTAAGGATGGTGGGGGATTGGTTCAACGAAGGAGAACCAAGAGATCTCCAACATTGAATCGACATAATACACGTAGAAGCTCCCTCATCAATCACAGTCCGATGAATAGGCCTGTTTTTGACTATCACTGGGATTTGGAAAGCCATTTGATGGGGTAGACGTGGTGTACTATTTTCTAGATCGAAGATTATCAGGTTCGGGTCCTGAACATCAACAGCTCCGATAGCCGACAAAAGTAATTTCGTTGTGCTGGGCATGATTGCAGCACTTCTAATGCCGACATTGCTGAGGGTGAAACAGCTAAGTCCTCAACAATGTTGTAATTCTGGGCTGCTCTCGCATGTGGATTGAAAGCAGACCTTCGAAGTACACCCTTGGCGGGCGGTTTGATTACTAAGTCCGGGTTAGGTTTCTCGATCTGTAGTGGATCGGAACCAGGAGCTGAGGTTGATGGGTTAGAGTGAGAAGATTCTGCTTCCTTACCATCAACAGGATTCTTACTACCATAATCTTGCGATCGAGTCGCAATCCTCACATGAGACATCATCAAAATGGGTTCTTCACTGGCAGTCGAGGAAGAACCTATCATCTTACTTTCCTGCTTTGGAAATGGATTTTTCAACACAGCAGGAGGGGGAGAACCTTTGACTATTTTCACAACCTCGGCCCGATGAGGGCAATCTCTTGTAAAATGATCCTCTTCACAAATAAGACAAGGATATCGAGGTTTGCGTTTTTCGTCATTGGTTTCCGACTTTTCTGTTTTCTCCTTCGGAGCCTTGTCTGCTTTAGCCTTCTTCTTTCCTTTCTTCTTTCCACCGTTTTTTGATTTGGCCGTAGATGACTCTACAGCGTGAATATCGGTGAAAAGTTCAGGAGAAGACTCTCCTATCGGGGAATCAGGCATGGTGATTATAGGAGTAGTAGAACTCTTGGAAGACTTCTTCTTGCTCTTAGTGTTCACCATACCAATCATACCATCAGCGGCATGAGATCCCGAAGGAGCAGCAGCGATTTGATTCGATTTTGGAAGATCCGGAATCTTCTCGTGTAAAGTACCCGACTGAGTATAAACTAAGTCAAGGTACTGCGCCTGAGCAATGACTTGCTCCTCAGTAACTACTCCAGCCTTAGCTACATCTTCAGTAATCTTCGGTAACAATGATTTAACAAACCATTCAGCTAAGATTTGGTCCGGAATAAAAACTTTCACCAACCTTCTTCGACGTCTCCACTCATGAATGTGATCGGAAATATACGTGGACGTCGATTGTTTTAGTGAAGTTAATAACTCCGTGCCGTTATCGTATCTGACCGGCAACTGAAAGTGAGTTAAGAACGAGGTAGCTAACTGGCTAAAATTGTAAAAAGAGGCCCGTGGTAACTCAATGTACCACTTGGCCGCGAGACCAATGAGTGTACGCTGAAAAAGACGTAAGCGGATCGAATCATCCGAGATAGAATTTGAAGCACACCAGAGGTGGTAAGTCATCACATGATTGGACGGATCCTCTCCAGGCTTACCTTCGAACTTGGGTATATCACTGGGCAACTTATTTGGCATTGGCGGCCAGAACTGAAGATATTGAATTGGATCATTCGTTAGGCGCGTCAAATCTGGTAAATCCAAAGTTGCGATAAACGGTAACTGCCGATTAGGATCTCTAAAACTTTGAGTCATGACACCAGCCCCAGGAGGAGGATATCCAGGATAACTAGGAATAGGAATCGCATTAGGGATATTATATCCTCCTGGAAAACCAGGATTAACCGGACCGTACTGGGGTTGTGTAGGTTGTTGATAAGTGTACCCAGGATACAGTTGATACTGGTAAACTGGCTGCTGGACAGCTTGCCTTTGTTGGTACTGTCCCTGGTACGGTTGTTGAACAAATTGAGGTTGAGAAGTGACAACCGTACTTATACCAGGCTGGCCCATAGGCATCTGGACCGTGGTTTGAATCGTAGGTCCAGACAACGGTAAAGATGCCTGAGGAGTGGTTGCAGAGACAGTAGAAACCGGAGCTGTCGATACTCCAGAAGTAAGTGCGGTAGATGCAGCGGTAGTTGCAGCAGCCGTTTGAGATGGAGTACTAGGTGCAATTGGCGGCTGAGTAACTACCGAAGTTACAGAAGTTTGAACATTTGACTGGGCAGGTTGCGGTTGCTGGGGTGAACCAGAAACTACGGGTTGTCCAGCTTGAGGTACCAACTGTATACTTGGCTGCAACACCTGTTGACCCTGTGATGGATCCCACACTAACATTCCAGGGTATTGACCCGTAACAGGTTGAGAATACTGAGATCCATAACCGGATTGAGGATAGGATTGATAATTGAAAGGTGCAGTTCCCACACCTTGACCATATGACTGACCTTGAGGTGGTTGATAACCTTGACTCGAGTATTGACCTTGAGGTTGATAACCTTGGGGTAAATACTGATACTGGGGTTGACCTTGACCTTGAGGTTGGTACCCTTGAGGTTGATACCCTTGGGGTTGATACCCTTGGGGTTGCCATCCTTGAGGTTGCCATCCTTGAGGTTGATATTGATACTGAGGTTGACCTTGGGGTACATATTGAGGCTGGGGTTGACCTTGAGGCATGTATTGTACCATAGGTGCATACTGACCTTGAGGTTGCCCCCCAGACACGATTTGTGTACCTTGAGGTTGCCCCCCGGGTGGTAATTGGCCACCTTGAGGTTGGGAAACGGGAACTGAACCTGACATCATGTAAATGTCTCCTACACCCAATGGTATATTACCACTGTTTCCAGTTAATAACCCATGATCAACGGGTTGAGGAGATGCCCCCGCAAAGGTACCAGAAAGTGCTTGATACCCAGTGGGAACAGAAGGACCGCCGTGTAAGAAAGATTCAGGACTTTGAGTAAACACAGACGACTGACCAGACATATTTACAGGAGTATGAATACCTCCAGGTGGAAAAGGAGTACGAGGTGGAGAAAAACCTATCCCTGAGTTGTCTAAATAATTAGTTAACGAAAGGTACCAAGTAGTACTTCTAGGAGGACTGTAAAAGATAGATTCACGCTCCCTGAGCTCAATAGTAAGTTGATCTTCAAGGTGAGAAACACCTATTTCTTCCTCTGGAGCAAGTTCTTCGATAGCAATCAAACCAGTAGGAAGATTTTCGGTGATAATTCGTTCTATTCTCGGTGAATCTGGAACACTAGAAGTTGGAGTAACAGGTTCAGATATTTCAGGTTCTTCGCCTGTATCACTAGCAGACGAAAAACTACCAACAAGCTCAGAAACTGTAACAGCT
Source organism: Pinus tabuliformis (assembly GCA_031772625.1). NCBI lineage: Eukaryota > Viridiplantae > Streptophyta > Pinopsida > Pinales > Pinaceae > Pinus > Pinus tabuliformis. The sequence goes on from CM062818.1 coordinate 1,956,659,551, forward strand.
TCGGGATTATAACCTGTCTCTAGATTTTGGTAATCTGGATGGACTACCAAGGAAGATTCTCCTTCTTCAAGTGAACCTACTTTACTGCCACTAGGAGGAGTTACAAGGACCTTCAGCCCTTCGTATTGACCCGGGACGTCTTCAGGAGATCCACCCCGTGATCTACGGAGTTTCCTCAACAAATCAGTTCCGGTAACAATCTCAGGTGACTTGCCCCGAAGTCTACGGGACTGTCTTGGTAATTCCGCCACAGCTAAAAACTTTTAACTACTACACACGAAAACAAAATAAAATTTCAAATCAAACCACCTAAAGTCTCTAAAGAACCAAACAAATTTGAATCACACGCCTAAAGAATCTAGAGCGTCAAACCAAGCACAAACAGTAGCCTTCCAGACCAAAAGCGCTAGTTGGTGATGAAGCCCAACATCGTTGGATTCAGTACAGAAGTGGCAGGTGGAACAGTTACCCCGGAAACCTGCTTAATGAATAGACTGGACCAAGTTCCTCCACTTTAACCGTCTCGAGTGAAGCGAACCCCCCAGAAAATCCAAGTGAGTCTAGCCGACGTCTGCTCCAGGTACAGTGGGATCTTCCCTCCACCGTCACCTCGGTAGAATCCTAAAGATAATGGTCGCTAAGGTTACCAACCGCAACAAATGCACCTGGGGGAACAGTCTAAACTCCGACAGCACGCAAGGGCAGAGTATCAAGCTCAATCCCCTTGTCGGCTCCTTGACAATAATCCAAGGTTTACCGACAAGTGACCCCTGGCTCCTCGACAATGGTTAATCCGAGGTTTACCGTTTGTAATACGTGCGTGTCTGGCGTCGTTCCCAACGAGGGGGGATTGATCCCCTCACTGGTTCGGACACGAGCTCGTGCTTCTCCTTTAAGAGGAGCTTTCCCAGAGTACAAATGAGACAATTGGATTTATTCTATCACAAGATAAGCTACTTGTTTGGTTTTGTTGTCTTGGAGAGTTAATTACTCACCTACTCCAAGACACTAGCCTGATCTAAATTGGTGTTTCAGAGCCCTAGAAAATAAAAGTTACTACGTCGATTTTACTTTAAGCGTTAATTTTATGGTTTTTCTTAAAGACAAAAGGTAGCGGAAGTGAAACCAATGGTGTGTAGACTCGACTCAAACCACTACAAAAATGCACCTGAGATGATTTACGCTATTTTCCTTTTTCAATGAAATTCTTAACTAAGAGAGTTGAGAGATGCAAATTTTATAGAAAACAACTTTCTTAATAAAGACAATCAAAGAAACAATTCTCTTTATCTTTTCAAGCATACAAACATGACCACTCTTTACGTGCACGAAAAACTCTTTTTCTTTCAAAACTTTTCAAAGCTACTTGAAACAAAACTTTCCAAAGGAGATGTTTTTGTATTTTCTCTTTTTAATAAAGCATATAAATCTATTTTAACGAAAATCAATCTCAAAAACTATAAAATCTATGAAAACTTGACTCACAAGCAAATCAAAAGGGAAATTACTCTAAGCAAACCTAACAAGGCAAAAGCTCACAAAGATGATTCTAGGTTGTTTTACTTGACCAAAATCAAATCAAGGACCAGCTAATGCAGAATCAAAAGACTAGTCAAAACAAAACTCAAATCTTTTTGTTTTTTTGTAAAATGGAATTCAAGACTCAATCAACAAGCACTTCGAAATTTGCCCAAAGAAACAACTCAATGGTAAGGTGCTCTCACAGGTAGACTTTATGACAGGTCTGACTTCTAAGAATGCTGACAAAACCAGAGATATCTAAGGCTTGACAACTTCTACCGCCAAAGTCACTACAAGACCTACTCAAAAATCAAACCCTAGGGCTTAAACTTCTATGAAATCCACTAAAACACTCAATGCTATCGAAACAAGTTCAGGGGAAGATCTTTGACAAGAGACTAATGAATCTGGGCAGTAAAAACTAAGAAAAAGGAAAATCTAAGAGAAAAAATGCAAAAAATGGAATTTTTTCAAATTTTAACAGGGGACGCAGGCGACCCGTTAAGACAGGTGCGGGCCCGCTCTGTGCACACAGTGACAGTGCATCCAAGGACGCACTGTGCAGCATTCAGAGGGTGCGTCCTACTGGAAAATTCAATAAAAACCAAAATAAATCTAACCCTAAGCTAACCCACCCAAAGACAAAGTCACAGAGCCAAAAACCAGAAAAATAAACCAATTTTCTCAGAGCAAAGTTCATACAAAGGAAAATACTTTCACATCAATGGAGTCCCCAGCGGAGTCGCCAATTTGTCAGGCGGAAAGAGTCGATAGTGCGGACACAAATCAACCTCCCTAGGAGCCTAAGACTCTCTAGTGAAAAACAAGACAAACAAGAGCAATCCTTCTCTAAAAATGCATTTACTATATGGGAAATCAAGTGTTTAGATCCTACCTGTAATCCAACGTTGTTGTAGTAGTCCAGCTCCGCTGATCCGGATGAGCTCCTCCTTCACTTTGAAACCTGCATACACTAACAATCAAACGATTAAATAGCACTTGATAATCTCATAGAATAAAACATATTTAACACATAGACCAAGGAGTACATGAAACAACTCATAAATAACAAGTTATTGAGAAGAATGGACTCATTTGCATTAATAGGTAACAAAAGGAACAAATACAACCTGAGCCTTGGTGTTGTGCAAGTCCTTCCCAGGGTCCATCAAGAGTTCTCCTTTACTTTGACAAAGCTCACCCACTTCCAAATAGAACAAGCAAAGATGGCAATCTCTCCTCACAAGCTTCTAAATGGGAGTCCTAATTCCTGCAGCATTTACCCTTAGAAATGTATAGCTTCCAACCTCTCCTCCTTTTGACCCAATGCCTGTATTTATAGTGCTCAAGAGGAGGTTAATCAGGTCCACCATCAATGGGATAATCCCCTCTTTGGATGGGATAGCTCCCTTATTGATGGGATAAGTTCCTCTTTGGTAGGGGTGCATGAACCATCTGGAGGCGCTCAATACACGTCGAACAACCTTCTAGAATGCTCTATAAATGACCACAAGTAACTTTTTAAAGATGAAACTTGCGCATTTTAACCTTTACAGGGGGACGCACCTGCCCCTTTACATACAGAGCGTCCAAAGACGCAACTTTTGTGAACATTGGGTGCGTCCCCGCAGGTAAGGTTGAGAGAACCTGCGTCCCCAGAGATAAATACATTTATAAAGACTTTCTCTCTTTTTGGAGTTTGACATGGAGAGCAGAGGCATAAGACTTGCCTAAGAGGATAGCATGACTGTTGATAGAGCCATACTAACTGTAAATAGTCATGGTGACATTTTTTAGTGTAACACTGAGCTGAGTGGATTATTTCTTCATGAAGACTGTGTTCTGATGACATGAGAACATTTGGATCCATAACCCTACCTTCTTCATCCCAGATGATTTTAACAGCAGAGTTCTCTTTCATGGGACTTAGTACAAGGTTTTCTTGGTCATCACAATCTGAATATGAATCTGAAATGGGTGACTTGACATTATCACATTCTGGAATTAGAACTAGACTTCCTTGCATGGTGTCTTCTTCTATGGACAGATCTGAACTAACACTTTTTCTTTCATCACTTTAAGCCATATGGAACTCTTCAACCTACTGATCTATTTCATGTAATTCATGTTGACTGTCAAGATGCAAAATTTCTTCATTTTCCACCATACAAAGATCTTGATTCTGCTGCAACATTTCCTGAGCATCTTGATGGGACTCCTCTAGTTTCTCTTCATGTTTCTAAAATGGATTCTCGTACAAGGTTTCCATGATCTCATCATCCATAAAATTATCATCCTCATAGTATTTTCAAGGCTTTCAATAAAAGTATAAGCATGTTTGCAACAGTCATGAACTAGATTTAATGATGGATAAGATTCTTGATATCTTTCAATGAATAAGGCATGAAAATCCTTTAAACAGTAAATACAAGCAGGCGGCAAACTTTCATACTAAGATTGGGCTTCATCTTCCAGGGTAGCCATAAACATTTTCACCAGATAGTCTTCAGGAAAATTGATATTTAATCTATGCACATGAATGTGAAATTTCACCAGATGAAGAGCAGGATCCTTACCTTCCACATTTTTTAACACAGGCAAATTCTTTGACCAATCTACCTTGGGAATTTTATTTGGAAAACCTGGGATGTGATCTCGGCTCATGGGAGCGTATCTTCTTGCAATCCGCTCCATTTTTAAAATGTCAAAGCTACTGATCTCTCTGCAGTGGAGTCACCATGAAGCACCGATTGTTGGATTCTTCAGTGAATGGAGTTGCCAAGTGAATGCTTTCAGCCGTCTTCTTATGTCTAATCATTGTTCACCATCAACCATCAAATCTGAGCTTGATAGATGTACTGGGGCAAAACAATCTTCAAGCAAACAATTTTCTCCCAAGTGGAGTCTCCACTATGTTAGCACCTAAATCTGCCTTAGGCTGAAGGGAGGAAAAAATTAGGGTAACCAAAAACCACGCTCAGTCTGGTAGCTAGCCCTACCAGAGCAGGAGAGGGCTCTCTCCGAGTCACACTGAGTGAATAGAGAATCAAAAACAGTCTGAGATGACTTACAATGAAATATTTACCTTAGGCTAGTAAGTCAATAGGGATTCAGGAAACAAATTTCATGAATGACTGAGCTTCTGGGATGTTATGGGACCGGCGCTCAGCAAAGAACAAAGAATTTAATACAAAGGCACAGATTATTCCATGAGGCAAGGTAGGCGGAAGATGTAACAATTTAGTTTGAGGTACCGCGGCATGAATAGATTGCTGAAGAAAGTGAAAAGGGCATAGTGACATGAATCCTTTTCAATAGAAGAATAACACTGAACATGAAATTTTCCCACAGGCAGAGCAATAAAATTGAATTCTACCTAATTTCACTCAGAAAATTTCACTGGAAATGAACATGAATTGAATTATGAAACATAAAGAAATACATATGAAAACATAAGAGACACATTTTCTACACTCACAACCAAAAGAATCTCATGAAACAGAGCCGCTACCTTTCATTAATTCTCTGTCAAAAATACACAGTGAAGAAACAAAGTTTATTTCCCACAGTCTCCCAGAAGTTACAAGCCAACCAACCCTTTGCAAATAACTTGCATACAATATATAGAATGTGTGAGGAAGAGATATAATGCCTAAGGGTTGGGGAGTTACTCGAATCATTGCAAAATGGAGATGGAGAGCCAACCATCAGCTACAGGTGCAGCGCTACAAACATGACGTTTGGCTTGGGTGACACTTTGCCTTCCTTTGCCACTTGGATAGAAGCCAATCTGGAGAAAAAACACGTTAAATGCCACCTTTGGTGCCAAAAAACTGAAGTGTAGATGAGTGGGCCCAATTGGAGAAGTTGCGAATCGAAATTTCGCGAAACGGAAGCAAATTGGCAATTTTTCCTCTGTGCGTCGCGCCATTTTCTCTGTGCATCGCGCTACTTTGGGGCCTGTTTTGGGGCACTTTCAGGTGTGCAAAATGTGCCCAAGTGGGCTTGATGGAAATCTTGTTCTCTCTACTTTCTAACCCAAGTGGAATTTTCAAATTTTGTGCTCCTTTGACACTCCAAATCTCCATTCTCCCAAGACTGCTTTTAGTGTGTCAAAAAAGTGGCAGAGAGGCCATTTTTGGGTGTTTTTTGACCTTTAGGAGACTCAGATCTTGCCCAAATTTCTTGCCCGGACGCTAGTAGTCATAATTTTCCATGCTAAATCCAAAAATTCAAGCCATTCCTAATTTGAAGCTCTATAATTTTGGCGTCGCTTCAGTGGCGCAGCGTAGAGGGAGAAAATCCCTGTTTTTTGCCCAAAAAATTACCATGCGACCAAAAATTCCCCAAATTTTTTGAAATTTGGGCTAGAGGATCTCTATGGGGTGTTATGATGGGCCAAGGAAGCCTCAACCAAGATTCGAAGCCGATCTTTCTCTTTTTCCCTTTTTGCCTTTCTTGTTGCTTTCCTTAATTTTGCCTTCAAGTTCCTTATCCAGGCCTGTGCACTCATGTTTGGTGCACTCAGTAGAGAAAGGTCCTGGCCGGATTTATCCAGTAGCCTCTCCAAATTCATGTTGACCCTTTCAAGGTTGGCCTCCCGATCCTCATTGATTTCTTGCTCCAAAGATGTGAGCTCAACCCTTCTTCTTTGAGTAGCTTGGTGATGCTCATGAATGTTTTGTAGCTCCATGATTGTTTGTTGGTCCTCAAGATGCTTGTTTCTCTGCTCCAGGTACTTCATGTTCCACTTGGCCCTCTCCAAGTCAAGGGATAAGGACTCAATCACCAACTTTTACTCCTGGGTTATCTCTGTAAGCTCCGCATTTGTTGGTTCTGCATCTGCCTCATCATCATGGACGAGAACAAATTCAGGGTCTCGTTCACCTGATGGCCCTTCCTCCTACACTGGCTCCTTACCCTTGCCCTGCTCCTGTGATGCTGATGTTGAAAGCGAGGCCCCTTCCACCCCGGGTGGAGATAACACTCGCTTTGCTGCTGCAAATAAGGGTCTACTGCCTCTATTATAGGTGATGTATACTGGCATAGTAGCAGTCTCATGTCACTCATACTGATGAGATGGGCCCCCTATCTCATGCTCTACCTCTGATACCACCTGTGGAGTGCTGAAGAAGTCACGGGAGATGAAGTCCTCCCAAGCAATACCCCGCAATCCCAACTGATGGTCCACCAAAATCCGGATAAGGGCAAAGTGATAAACACTGTTGAGCTGCTGTCGATGGGTCTTGTGCTGCATGACATTCTTCATCCTCTCTATGTTCCCGCAGATGAAAAATGGGAGGTTCATCATCCGCACCATACTAAAGTGCATGAGCAACCTGATGTGATAGGCATAAAGGTGAGAAAACCTCCCCTCACAACTGAAGTATTTCATGATCAATTTCATGAGCGGAGCATACTCATCTCTCAAAAATCTGAATGGAAAAACTCTCGTGAGCTGGCTCAAATAGCTGGCCTTAATGTAAGGCTCATAATGATGCCTCTCCACCTTTTTCTTCTTATGCCATCATTCTCCAATGTTTGGTATTCCTGTTGCCACTGATATGGTTTCGGGTGCCAATGTGAAAGTGACCCCAGCCAAGATAGACTGTCCTCCATGTCGGTGAAGTGCAAAACGACGCGCCAAATCATGATGAACTCTGACATTTGCCACCCTCTGACAAAATTCAAAACATGCTAATTGTTGGAAACAAGACATAGCAAGAGGGCATGCCTGCAACTCAGTGAGGGAGTTTGGCTCATCTCTAAGATGTCTTCCACTCCTGTGATGTCTCCTGTGGGCCCTTTCTCCTAAAGCTGTGTCACTGTGGGTCTCCTCATATTCTGATGAAACTTTGGATGCCATGACCGCTGTTTGTAAACTGAATTTAGGCTGCCCTTTGATTACAGTGAAGCTAGAGTTTTCTTTGACAATCTTCCACCAAGGGGGACAATTAAAAAGGGAGTATTAGGAGGGGGATAATATAATGGGAATAGGGGTTTATAGGAGAATTTATTTTAGGGATATACAAGGGGTTTTGGGGTATTTTGATAGGGTAGGTTTTGTGTTTTGGGCAAGGTAAGGTTTTAGGGTTTGTAAGGTAGGGTTCGGGATTTATTTAGAAATAGGAATAGGGGTAGGGTAGGAAGAATAACCTTGGTAGAAATATCACTGTAGCACAAACCCTAGCACAATGGTTTTCTTTGGTGTCTTCTTTGTGCTTGCTTTACGAAAAAAATTTCAAATTTATTACAGGCATAAAATCATCCTATCACCCATAAAATTTGATGAAAAAGTGATGTTATAGAGCCTACCTTGCAATTTGATGGGTTTCACAGGAAACTTGAGGCAATTTGGCACAATTTCAAACCTTTTAGTCATGTGCACCACGCATCCCATGTGCGCCGCACCAGTGTAAATTTACATTGGAAAATTTCTCCTAGTGCGCCGCACCCTTTTCCAGGTGACTTTGTGAGGCCTTCCCGGTGTTCAAATTGAGTGCAGGATAGCTCGCTGGAAAGGTATCTAAGTATACTTTCCATCCCAACCATAAATTTTCAATTTGGAGTTAATTTTACTTGTCAAAAATCAAATCTCCCAATACTGGTGAAAATGTGCCAAATGAGGCTGCCTCAAGGCAGAGTGTTATTGCAGTCAACTTTTGAATGCCTTCCTCAACTCCAAATTGAGCTCATGATAGCTCATTGGAAATATATTTGTGTCTAATTATCATTTAACTCATCAATAAAGTCATTTGGCCAACCATGCTAGGAGAAAACTTAATTTTCCCAAGGTCACTCTAGAGGTGCATCAATTCTCCCAAGGCAATTTTATTTTTGACATTTCTCTAAAACCAAGACACTTATTTAAAAATTGGAGGATGTTCTTCCTTGGCCTGTTTTGAACAAAAAACTCTCTCAGTTTCTCTAAATTCATCTTTCCTTGCTCAGAAAAATCATTTGAGTGAAACCTACCCCGATGTGTGGAACAAGAGAATTGTCGAAATGAAGCGAAATGAAGGGGATAGGGAGCTTCCAAATTCTTTAGGGAATTTTGGGAAGTAGGGAGGGATGTTAGGAAGTAGGGGAAAGTGGAATCTCAGAAATTGAGTGAGGGGAAGGGGTCCAAAAAGGCAAAACACAGGTCCAACCTAGAAAATTGCTAGGTTGTAGCAAGAAACTAGGGTTTGTGCGAAAATGATGAATTTGGGGGATCTCAATGATGGGAAGTGTTTGATAAGGTACTTTAAGTATAGGGGAAGGTGTATGAACATCAGTATACAAGTTTTTCCAATGATTTGACTGTCCAAGAGAAATTTCCTTCAAAACCCTAGGAGAGGGAAATGACCTTACCTAGGCGCAACTGAAGCATGAACAAGGTGTAAAATGACCCAGTGGAACTTGACATGATAATGAAAACCTTCTGAATGATGGTACAATCAGCTGAATAGTTACATAGACCGACATTTGGGTGACTTTGGAAGGAGTGAAAGAAAACCCTAGACCTAATGCCTAGTGATCAAATTTTACTTGAAGACTCACTAAAATGACAAAATTTGACCTTGACACCTTAAAATCACTTTGTAATAGCATGTTTGATCACTGGAGGAAGGCTGGAAAGACTAACACTAACAAAGAACTCTCTCCGTCTCAGCTGCAGCCCCTTTGGCATCTCTTCCATGACGTCTGTGTTGAGGAAATCCGGTAGGTCTCACTGGTCCCACATCTGGAACATGATAAAAATATTTTGTAAGTGTCTTGTCTCATAAAAGACATTTTTAAGTTCATTTATATCAAAAATCTAAAAATTGTTACCTATGGCACCCCATGCTGCATTCGGTGGTAACACTAAATTTGGATCTCTTCGGAAATCCATCCCAGCATAGGGGTAGTCATCGACTGCGAAGACATGTTGACCCCACCATGCGAACAACGCGTCGTCAAAGGTTGTCCTCGACACATCGCCACCCCCAAGGTGTTTCATCAGGTCGGCCCATCTACCCATTCGTGGATCTCTAGGGTTGTTGATAGTCAATAATACCTTGGGTCAAAGCCCACATACTTTCTCAAAGAAGAATGAGCATAAGATTATTCCATATCCAAAATTCTTTGTATGACCTTTGTAAATGGAGGCTAGTTTGTTCTTCATATTAGTCAGTAGAGATGTGCACTAATCAAACACTGTGGTGAGACATTCCACTATTAGGCTCATAGATACTCGTGAGGCCTGATGCAAAGTAGTTGAACCATTTACCCTAGCAATGGTAAATAGTAGAATCTTCAAGGACAAGCTCTCTACGTGTTTGATTGGAATATGACTTCCAATCTTTTCAGGATGACCGGGACAGTATATGTGGATGTAATCTTCTACAGAAAGACTACCCATCGTCCTGCCTGTAGAATGCACTACCTCTCCCCTTCAAGATAGGTCGGTAATGAAGTAAATATCTTCAATCTCAATCCTTAGGGGCATTTGATCGATCATGAATGCATCATCCTTTGCACTCTAGTAATCAATCAATAACTCAAGTAATCGTGTGTTGGCTTTCATATTTGGAATTTTAATAGCAAGCCACAACATCTTAATGCATCCAAGGCATTTTGGTCCTCCATTACTTAATTATCTATAGCACTATGCTCTCTTTCTCACTAGGTGATGGTCATCTTTCCCAAAAAAAATGTTTTAAACCGTTAGATTTATGTTTTAAAGTTTTTACTCATGTACACGCGGATTGCCTTGTAACGCAGTCACGTGTAGGGCCCTCATATAGGTGGGTTACCTGTATTCAACCCACATGTACGCAAATTTGAAATTTTTGACATATTTTCCTATGGTCAAAACTTGAAAAAAACATTTTAAAGGTATCAAAAATAATTACAAGTAGGATATAAGGGTTACTTGGAAGTTTTGGAGCGATTTGAATGGTTCAATTGGTTAGAGGAAGCTTGTTTTAGTTTGTCTCCACAGCTCCTTGTTAAAAACACAAATGAAAAAACTGTGAGTCCAAAAGTACTTATATAAGTTGAAAAATAAAAATTATTTTTTCAAAAATTGATTTTTGTCTTATGGAAGTTTTGATCTTGTGGCTTGGAGTGTCGAGAATGGGTTGTCTTTTCAGAGAATTTTGGATACTTCTTCAAGACATCATTTTGGTCCCATGACCGTAGACTGTCATGGCATGCATCGTTTTCTTACTGGCATATAGGTTATAGAATACCACTTTCTACTACATTTTACAAACTAGCGCATCGTTTTCTTACTGGCATATAGGTTAGAGAATACCACTTTCTGCTACATTTTGCATACTAGCCTCCATATTGCGATACGTTAGCCTTAGGGTCGACCCCATTGTATCTTGGTTCACAAACCACTTTCACTCGTCGACTTTAAAAATCATGATGCGATGGTAGATCCAACCTTTACAAGGGCATCTTAGTTAGATCCTCGCTGACATTAGTTGCCCATGCTGCTATATTGAGTACGCTCGGGAGTCCTCTTTAAACCTACCATGACTTGGGCATTGAAGACTCATTCTCATTCTTCTACACTACTTTCTAGCCTTATACCCTAGAGGCTCCTTTGTGTTGAGTTGTACTATTGCATTTCATATTGAGTACATGCACCTTTTTGCCTTGAGCCGTCTTCACTTGGACTCATGTTTAAGCCACTTATCGACCATGTCTTCCGCAAAATCAACCCTACAATCACTTAGCCTCTACAACTTGACACACCCTTTTACCCATGGAAAGAACATCCCTTTGAGTGTCTTTGACAAGTTTCTCCACCTTGCATTGAGCATAGGAATGTTCCCCTCCCAGGAACTAGAGCATATTCTTTTTCAACACTCATTATTTACACTATACTATAGCATTATTTTATTCTTTTTCAAGCTTCATATAAAATAAAAAGACAAAAAAAATTATATATTCCAAAAAGAGAGGAACGAGACATTATTTCCATATTTGATGGTAGCTAGAGTCAGTTGTGTCTCCCTTGAACAATGCACTCAAGAGAAAGTCTTTCCTCCATTGGGGTGGGCTTTAGTTTGACTTAGGAGAGCCTTAACCTTGTTATCAAGTCAATTCTCCTTCGATTGGTTACCTCTTCGAATCATATGGAGGGTTTTCTTATGCATCCTGCATGAAAAACTTATACAAGGTTATCATATGTTGTCATGTAGTCATAGTTGAGTCGTGCTTTTTGTTCAAGCAAAGTAAACCTGATTTAGCCTCTCTGTGTTGTCTCTGGACCTATTTTTCAGTCGGCCATCCTTGGTTGTCAGCGTCATGTTTTTTATCACATCAGTTTTATTGGTACTTTGCTCATGCCAGTTTGAGAAGGTCTCCATTGACTTCTTGCTGGTAGGTCTTGTCCTTATAGATGTTGGCTTGTTGGGGCCTGACCCAGGTTTAGAGTTAGTTAGCGAAACAATTCTTGGTACTACTGGACCTTTCAACAACAGTCCGCGGAGCACAGACTGAGGTCTCACCTGAAGTAGTATAGGAGGGTGCTAGAACTAGGTTTCCGCACCCTTGAGATGTCTGATGAGTTCGACTAGTCCACGGTTTCTCCTTACGTGTAGGTTATTTCATGCACCTTCCTGTTCCTTGCGACTTGATACACTGCCTTCGCATAGCCCTACCCAGGGGTTGTGCCACGTTTTGCACTATTATCCAAGACCTTCCTTATATTCCAATGTTAGTTAATTATCTTTGTCTACTTGAGTGTTTTTAGTTATACTTAACAACATAAACCATTCATACAGGTGCGCGTAGTAAATAAACAGTATATTTCCCAGTTATATCAATCATGCATTAACCTAAGAACAGATACACAGAATTATAACCAAACTTCTCTTTATTGATTCTTTCCATGGTTATAGACTTGACTTGCTCTGCACACTCAGCTGCAGGGGTCCATGCACTCAGCTGCGAACTACTATTCCTCTGTGCACTCAGTGGCAAAGCCTTTTTCTACTTTACGACCCAAAGACACACTTCACAGTGCGACTCAATCACTTAGACTTCTCATGCTCTATTCTCCTTTATTCCATATTGTCTCTCTTACACTTAGAGCCTCACTCTATTTATACAATCCCATGGTCCGCAGACCATGGGTAGGTCTATCCAGTCGACATTACATTAAAAAACTAGGGCGGAAAACCCTATGACTCTATCATACTTTCGCACCCCGCACCCGCAATTCATGGAGCTTTACAAAAATATTTGATCAAAACATGGGCTTTGAGCCCCAAAACATGCCTTGGGGGGTAACCATTCCCAACAGGGCCCCAACACAAGCATCATGACTCACCCTTAGTCACTCTCTTGGTGCAACGATCTTTGCATGGAGTCCCTCCAACTGTTCTCGAACTACACAGAGGTCAGCAACGCACTGAGCTACTGCTTGCTAGATCTACTGCATACACTATTCTGAGACTTCTGTGTCTGAACTACTCCTCTGTATCTGTGCCAGTATCCCTTGCAATGTTTGTAGTCCCACATAGTTGTCTGGATCCTTGGAGCATGAATATTATGCTTCTTCCGACTAGTTAGATAGTCGGGTCACCCATGTAGGGCTTAAAGCGGCTGCCATTCACTTTGCCTAGGAAAAGTTCTCCATTTACTTTCACTAGCTATACCGAGCCTCCATCTGTGACCTCCTTAACAATGTATGGTCCCAGCCAATGCATTTTTAACTTTCCCGGGAATTTATCGAACTTACTATCATACAACAGCACTAAATCATTTATCTTGAAGGTGTGCAACTTAATATGGCGATCGTGCCAAGCCTTCTCACGCTACTTTTTCACTTCTTGATGAAAGTCAACCAGGAACTATTCATCCTCAAGTTCTTCCACCTGTGCAAGCCTTTCTTCTAGGGCTTCATGGTCCGTCATACCTGTGAGTGCTACTATGCGCAGACTAGGTACAATATACTCCATTAGCATGAGAGCTTCCACACCATAAACTAATTGAAAAGGTGTTTTTCCTGTCAGTTTCTTGCACGTTGTCCTATAAGCCCATAGTATTGCAGCTACGCACTGGTCCCAATTGCTTTGTTGCACGCTGCATACTTTGGTTAGAGTCTTCTCCAGTATTTTGTTGAATGCTTCTACTGTCCCATTGGCTTGTGGGTGATACAGTGTGCTTTTCTGATGATACACCTGGAACTCTTCTATGAGTGCGTTGATGGTTTCGTTTAGGAAATGTGTACCATGATCACTCATTAAGATTTTCAGGTAGCCAAATTGAGTCAACGCATGTTCAAATAAAAACTCTGTAGCAATGGTGACCATGCAGTCTTTTACTGGCTGCTCTTCCGCCCAACAAGTCAGGCACTTCATCGCAGTGATGATCTAGCACGCGCCCATTTTTCCTTAGGGTTTGATAGGTCCTACAAAGTCAATTGCCCATTTTTTGGAAGGGTTGCAGCAACGTTTGTGGATTCAAAGGCATCTCGTCCCTCCGCGATGGTTTATCGGTCCTTTCACATATATCGCAGGCCTTACACTGTGCTTTTCAATCCTGATGAAGGGATGGCCACCTGCATGGAGCATCTTTTGTGTAGTTGCTCATCCTGCATAGTGTCCTCCTACAATGCCCCCATGTGCTTCTGCGAGGATCTAACTTCGTTCAAATTTAGGTATGTACCTTCACAGTATCTCATCATTTCCCATTTTGTATAGGTGCCCTGCAATGACAAAAAAATCCATTGTGCACACCACCAATTCCTTCTTTTGTTGGATGAGTATTCCTTCAGTGCATTCCTTATTGTAGGAAAGTGGATTATATCTTCAAAGTGTTCGTCCGCGACGTGCACAACAAAGAGCTGCGCATCAGGTAATCCTTCTTCCAAACTAGTAGGTTCCTCACCCGTCTCAATGCATGACAAGTGATCTGTTCCTATGTTTAGGTGACCGAGCTTTACCATGACCTCAAAATCATATTCTTGGAACAATAAGAGCCACCTACATATGTGCCCCCCCAACACAAGCTTATTGACCAAGTATTTTAGTCCGGAATAGTCTGTATACATCTTGAAATGTCCTCCACCTAAATAGTGCCAATATTTTTGGTGCGCATATACGATAGCCAACCCCTCATGCTCAGTTGTGGTGTAGTTCGTTTCCTCTTTGGACAGCCTGCGACTTGTAAATGCAATCGGGTAATCCAAGCCCTCTCTGCCTTCTTGTGTGACCACTGCTCCCAGCGCTATACATGATGCATCAACATTGACATGAAACTCCACATCCCATTTCAGGAAGACCAGGATTGGAGCGAAGGCCAATTTCCCTTTTAGTAAACCTAGGCTCTTCATGCAATCATCATTCGAGTAGAATGTGACATCCTTTTTCAATAATTTCTCAATTAGCACGATGATCTGAGCGTAGCTTTTGATGAAATTCTTGTAGTACCCTGTATGTCCCAAGGTAGCACTCAACTGTTTAACACTTTGCGGTGATTCCAAATTCAGAATTACTACAATATTTGCGGGGTCTACCATTAGTCCTTGTTTGTAGACCACATGTCCCAGTAAGTTCCCAAAGGGAACGAGGAATGTACACTTCTTAAGGTTCAACTCAATTTCTTGCCATCGGCAAGTATCCAGCATCAAGCGTAAGCTCGCTACGTGGTGCTTAACCAATCCAAATACTGTCCAATGATCCAGATAGACTTCCAAGAATTTGTGGATATATTCTTTGAATGTTGCAAAAACTATGCGTGAAAAGATGGCCAGTGTGTTTTTTAACCCAAACGGCATAACGGTGTATTAAAAGCAGCCCCACTCAGTCGTGAAGGTGGTCTTGCTCCTATCTGCTGGCGTGATTTTTATCTAGTGGTACCCTAAGAGCCCATCAGTAAACGAATAGGCTTCTTAAGGAATTTAGACTTCTGTGATCCATAACATTGTTTAGATAATCTTCGGCGAAATCACATAACCAATCTTTTGTCGACGCGTTTTGAACCAACCAGTGTGGTTCATCATCAGGAATAGGCTTCTTATCTGCCGACATTTTCTAACACTTCATCTGTGAATGGAGTTAGGAATGGGTCATGCACATAAGCATCATTCAATTTCCTAAGGTCCACGCATATTCTTATATCGCCCTTATGCTTCTTCTCTTGTACTACCATAGGGCTTACCCAATCAGATTCTTCCACTAGCTCAATGATTCTGGTTGCGAGCATTTTGTCTAGTTCTACACAGACCTTTTCCTTGTACTTCGGATTCAAGCAGTAAGGCCTCTGCTTAACCAACTTTGCATCAGGTTTTAGGGTGATCTTCATCATCCCTAAATTACCAATGATCACCTTTAGGCCTGTGATCTTGGTTGGGAATAAGTCTTAGTACTCCAGAGTAACTCAACGACCTTATCCACCATGGCATCATCCCTGTAGTCACCGAGCATTGCATCCTTCGGTTCCGCCTCCGTACTAATGTTTACCTGCTTTGTTTTTACTGGCACGGTAATGTCAGGGTCTTTAATCAATGGCCCATGAACCTTGCAATAACCTTCAGTTTATGGAATGTTAACGTTAGTGCCTCAACAACTCAATCGCAACCTCAGGTTAGTGCCTCCCTATCTGGAGCAACTCAGGCTCAAATAAGTACTATGACTCCTCGTCTTGGTCAATCATCCAGTATTGGACAGCAACAAATGGTCCAACAACCAGGGCTGGTTCAATCTCAACAACCGCAATTCCAGCAATTATATCAAGGACCTGAGCAACAAGTCTTTGTAAGTAATAGGAAACTGCATTTCCAAAGTGGTTATCAACAACCATACTATAATGGTTATGCCCATCAACCTTATCAAAGCTACCAGCATCAAATACTTTATGCTGGTATGCAAAGACCCATTGCTCAGGGGATTCCATCTTATCCTGGGTATGCTTCGCCTAACCTGAATCAACAGTTGCCCTTTGTAGCAACTCTAGAATTACAAAATCTAAACCGGTTGACGAATGATCCAATTGCTTATGCCACTTGGTGGTCGGCGATTTCGCATAAACTTCCATAAGATATTCCTAAATTTAATGGAAATCTGGGTGAAGACCCGTCGAATCATGTGATGACCTTTCATCTGTGGTGTTCATCTAATACTCTAAACGATGATTCAATTAGGCTTCACCTTTTTCAGCGAACGTTAACTGGTCCGGCAGCAAAATGCTATATCGAATTGCCTAGAGCTTCATTCGATAAGTTCAACACCCTAGCCACAACCTTTTTAACCCATTTTCAGTTACCAATAAGGTACGAAACAAGAACAGAGCTTCTTACCGATTTCAAACAGACAACGACCACTCATATATCTAATCATATTCATGAGTGGTGACGTCGTCGCAGAATGGTAAAAACATATGTTCCTGATCATCTGCTAGCTGAATGGTTTATTAAGTCATTATTACCTTCTATCACAGAAGATGTGGCAAAGGGAGGAGTCGTCACTGAAGAGCAAGTTATTGCTCGTGCACAATATCTAGACTTGATCTATACTCAGTCTGGCATGCTCTACGATAAAATACCTGATGCTCCTAGACCAAAATTTTCCGTTCCTCCCCCTCCTAAATCAAACAAAGACTCTCATGCCGGCGATGGCGTGATAGGTACGACAAGCACGAAATCGATAAAGGCTACATCTAAGAAAGCCCGTAAGATTTCTAATCAAAATGCAAATGAACAACTTCTCGCCTCGGAGGTAAATGTCGTGTCAACCGACAAGGGCAAACAACTGAAGCAACCAGGGGGTAAGAAGAAAAAGAAAGGGAGGAAAAAGAAGCAGGATGAGTCATCTCCTGAAAAACCTTCTGCAAACCCTTCTGGGCAAAGGAAACCCCCTGCGGGGTGTGAGATATGCGATGAGGATCATCGGACGAGAGATTGTCCACATAAAGTTGAAGTTAAGAAACTCTTTAAGAGTTCAAAAACCTCAGCAGCATTGACTGATCCATTTCCAAACCCGGGAACCAAACTAGTTGTTAATCAAAATACTTCCTGATCCCAAGTGCTTATGTTGTCTATCTCAAAGCAGTAAAATGATGCTTTGACAAGGAATAAAGATTACGGGAATCCACAGCTGTCGAATAACAAGGCTAATGAACAACCTAGTAGTTCGACAACAACTTTGACCGAAGTTGTGCCACCCATCATTCCTGAACCAATGATAAAGCCACCAAAGGGAGTAGTACACAAATCGACATTTAATCCTTGTGCAAAAGTAGCACAGAATTATAATATAGTAGAGGACCTGGCCCAATCGCCGTCCGCTATGTCGACACTTGAGGTACCACAAAATTGCCTCTCCCAAAAGCAGGATCTATTATCAGTAATAAGTGGGATTGACCCAATGGATTCCAATCTTGTATCCTTTAATCACAAAGTATATGACCCTCAGTTACCAACTCAACTAGCTTTCCTTATTCAAGTGAAAGCCCTCAACAAAACTATTCATCAAAAAATTATTGATGAGGGGGCATCTACATGTATTATGTCGATAAGTTGTTGGAAAAATTTAGGCTCACCACCCTTGTCACGATCGTCAAAAATGTTAAAAGCATTTGATGGATGATCATACACTCCATACGGGATTTTAAGTAACTTGCAAGTTGAACTAGGGGGAAAAACAGTAGAAATTGATGTTGAAGTAATCGACAGAAACCTCGATTACAACATCCTACTGGGAAGCCCTGGATATATGCCATGGCCGCAGTTGTGTCGATCTACTTTAGGAAGATTGCATTTCCCTTTCAAGGAGGAATTACAATCATCGACCAACAAACATTTCTCCCCAACAGTTCACAAGTTACGGGAAGCATTCCAATGATCCATGGAAGCAATCATTCGCTCCAAAATATCAGAGTAGGTCTCCTCAAAGACCCTGCCTTAATGGGTACTTTTGCCCTACCACCTCCGAGTAATATGGCGGAAGTGGCCACAGTGGAAACCTGCAATATGAAATCTTCCATATCTAATGGATTCGGAAGATTCCTAAACATTTTGTTAGCATGGATCATCGCCATTTTAGAAATATTGTAGCAATCAATTTTCTTGGCTTGGGGGACAAACCCAAATCAATGCTCATCGAGTGTTTGGATAGATAGGTCTAAGGAATATGGTACCTCTTCAGATCCTTGGTTGCATGTACATTCTACAGACAAAGGAATCATTCAGTCAATAATGTTAGGAGAGGAACCATGGGAAGATTACCACCATCGTTCCCATCTCCAGGATTACAACGAAGATTATTCCAATGACCTTAATCATCCTTCAGTTTTTGATTTTCTATCAAATACTGTAAATACGATGTATTCCGAGGATGGTTCTTATCTCGTGTCGACCTCGTTAAAAAATGAAACAAGGAGTCATGAGGATAGTTCTTTTACTGTGTCAACCTCATTAAAAAATGAAACAAATCCCTTCCCAAATCTCAAAAGTAAACCTTCATTCCAACCACCGAGTTGAATGCAATGAAGCTTGGGGGGCATGCACCTCGATTTGCGTTATTGCACTGGGGGCATGCAAGCTTATCATGAGAAGTGTTACTGCAAGGTTCAAGCTCGTTAAAAAATAAACCCGACACGAGCAGTTTTTATGTGAAGTTCAAGCTCATTAAAAATTAAACCTAATCAATGAGCAAACGTTCCCCCAGAGTTTAAGCTCATTAAAAAATGAACCAATTTCCAGTAAATAACCATCGTGAATGTATTATCATCAGCCTTTGAAGCCTTGGTCATGTTCCCATCATCACCTCCACTCTGTACTGGCCGATCATTCACTTCCATTTGATTGTTTACCCTTTTCGAGGAACAGCTGCGAAGAGTGATCCTATTAGCCATCCTTGTGACACTGCCATGATTGGAAAATTCCAAACCTTACCTGGAATTAGCTGCTACCCAAATTTATCACTCGTTCCTCGAAAAAACGAGTCTCCTTTAAACTCTTTTCATCTGACTCGTGAAATATGAAAATATTGCCGAGCAATTGGCCTCTCGAGCTCGTTAAAGTGACCAGAAGTGCTATCCCTCCTTTAGATTTTCAACTTTTTGGACCTGAGGGATTATTACACAAAAAGATCGAGCGCTTGTTTTGTTCGGCTCATTAAAATTATCGAAAATTCATCCCTTTTGTATTATTTTATAATTTTTCTGACTTAAGGGATTAGATGACGAAAAAGAATTTTTTGGAGTTTCCTTTACATCCCTTTTCAAACTCTCTAAAATTGAAAAGGACCGAGTTATCTTTGTCGTTAAACTCGTTAAAACTGAATAGTGACAAACTTGTCCATAACAGACAAGGACGAGTTTCACTATTGCTAGGTTCATTAAAACATAGCGATGGGTTTTCCCGAAGGGAAAATTATAGAACAAGCATATGCTATCCTCAAGCTTGACAAAAATAAAGAGGTATTGGTCAGCAATGACTGGGGAAAATTTTGGAAGAAAACTTGAAGAAACTTGTTGGTAGTAAGTCGCTCTTGAACATGACAATTTCACTCCGCATCCGAGTCAGGTTGGATTGTTCCATTCACTGGTCACATCACCATGGTTCTGTCACACCATCCATATTTTGGGTTAATGCTACCAATCCATCATGTCAAGTGTCGTCGATATGTTCAAGAGAAGTCGCTCAGAGAATTCACCTGTGTCTCACCCACTGCAATACATTTACGCTCCATTCTTTCATGACCACCACCCTGAACCTTATATCACCAGATCGTTTTCACCTCCATTAAAATCATTTGCTCTATTCCATGTCATTGATGTGGGATTCACTAAGGCCCTCCTATGATGGATCGCTTCTTATCGACATCAGCTCATTATCTAAGAAGTAGATCTAGGAACAACCCTTTCAGTACTTTGAAGCTTGCATAACTCAATGGCAAGTTTCTCACTTCCAACAACAGGTTTACATCAATGGCCTTCAACCGAAAGATTTTGCGTGGTGTTCGACGCCAAGTCCCTTATTCACACCACGTGAATTGTACTGTAGTACCTTGAGGGTCATCATCATTATCGGTGATTCCTCTCGCGCCTGTTAATAGTTTACATCATTGGCTGGTAATAAGGCGATGTCTTTCCATGTTCGACTCTAGAACATCTCTCACATGAATCGACTTATACTTTGAGTGAAGATTGAATGAGATTGAAGACCCCGGATCTAGTTTCATTCATCTGGGCTGCGATATATATTCAGGAAAATAAAAACATCAAATGTACATCATTGCTGCACAGATAATCATCCAATCTAAGGGATGATGGCTCTACCAGAATCATCAGTCTACAATCAGACGATTGTCTGTCTCATGTACATGAAAATGAGTTTATAAAGCTGAGCATGGGAAATTCCCGCCTCAGCTAGATCATGAAAATATTACGAAGATAATTATTGTATTGTATCTTATTACAGGTCGCCTTCCAGCTTGAAAAAACTTCGGATCCTCATGATAAAGCATTTCACCCGACATCAAAAGATTAACGACCTCATGCTTCAGGGGGCAACTGTTATAGACATTTTTGGGCACTGCAACCCCAATCATAAATGTCCATAAACCAAGGGCTCCTATGTCCCTAAAGGTGTTGTTCCAACCCCTAAAAGAACAAGGTCAACTAATTACAACATCTCCCAGAAGTTCTCCATGAAAAACTACTCAGAATCGGTCAAAACTAGACCATTTCACCTGCTCCATGGTCAAGGTGTGATTCATCCCACCTAATACACACGGGAAATGTGATGCATGTTGAAAATCCAATCTATGGGGTGTGATGGACAAGAAAAGACAAGTGGTGGAGACAGTTTGCAAGGTGGATGATCATGGAATCTTCCAGAAACTTCTCCTGTGACACTTGCCTCTCAGAATTGCCCAAGGATGAGTAAGAGATCAATGAGATCTCCAAGTGAAATCAAGAACTATCAGAGAGAAGACACTAATCAAAAACCCAAAGCTGACTCACACCTCTGAAAACATCTATATATAGATCTCTCATCCTAGAGATCTAGGAGGTTAGAGGCTGGAATTTTGTATCTTGTAAGGAAGTGCTGTTGGTTTCTTGGTGCAATATCATAATGTTGGGTGATCTAAGCTTTTCATGAGGTGAAGAAGGGCTTACTTGCTGGGAGGATGATGTTGGGTCAGAACAATCAGTTGTAATTCTCTTTGCTCTTTCTTGATTATCAATAAAGCTATTCAAGTTTTCCTCCATATTCTTGTATGATTGATGATTTATGCATTTGTATGGTCAATGTACATCTGATCCTATATTGTTTATGATAATAGATCTATGTTCTTGGATAGTGTTATGCTGCTTTGATTCTACAGGTACTCTTTGAAGCTGGGTAGACAAGGAAGCAAGTGGAAAAGACCTACCAGAAGAGAGAGGAATCGAGCAAGGAACCAAGTGCAAGACAGAGGTTGGTCTCCTTATTCTTCTCTTATCTATTTCTCATAAAGGAAAACGAAAGTATTTTTTAGTGTGTTTGTTTCTAAGGTAGCTACCAGCCTTAGTGGGATTAGCAGCTCTGCATAGACACTATTCCTGATTAGTGTCTATGCATAGACACTAAAATGAGCTGATTATAGTGCCACTATAGTGCATAAGTTCATTTTTGGTAATTTCATTGAGCCAACATTAAAATCATTTGCTTCGTTTTGTGTCATTGATGTGGGATTCACTAAGGCCTTGGATTCCTGTAATCTTTATTCCTTGTCAAAGCATCATTTTGCTGCTTTGAGATAGACAACATAAGCACTTGGGATCGGGAAGCATTTTGATTAGCAACCAGTTTGGTTCCCGAGTTTGGAAGTGGATCAGTCAATGCCGCTGAGGTTTTTGAAATCTTAAAGAGTTTCTTAACTTCAGCTTTATGTGGACAATCTCTTGTCCGATGATCCTCATCACATATCTGACACCCCGCAGGGGGTTTCCTTTGCCCAGAAGGGTTTGCATAAGGTTTTTCAGGAGATGACTCATCCTGCTTCTTTTTCCTCCCTTTCCTTTTCTTCTTGCCCCCTAGTTGCTTTAGTTGTTTTCCCTTGTCGGTTGACACGGAATTTACCTCTGAGGTGAGAATTTCTTCATTTGCATTTTGATCAGAAATGAGTCATCTATAGTGGAAGATAGACAGAAGTAGCATTGATCTACTTTGCACTTGAATAGAAAATGCAGTTCGAAGGCTAGCTGGCTTGACTTCAAGCTCCGTCTGTAAGTTTATAAAGTAAACAAATGTAGATAAACAAACAATCTATTCGATCCCTAGCGGAGTGTTTCCCCTAGCGTTTAAGCTCATTAAAAAATGAACCAATTTCCGGTAAATAACCATCATGAATGTATTACTTCAGCCTTTGAAGCCTTGGTCGCGTTCTCATCATCACCTCCACTCTCTACTGGCCGATCATTCACCTCCATTTGATTGTTTACCCTTTTCGAGGAACAGCTGCGAAGGGTGATTATGTTAGCCATCCTTGTGACACTACCGTGATCGGAAAATTCCAAACCTTACCTGGAATTAGCTGCTACCTGAATTTATCACTCGTTCCTCGAAAAAATGAGTCTCCTTTAAATTCTTTTCATCTGACTCGTGAAATATGAAAATATTGCCGAGAAATTGGCCTCTCCAGCTCATTAAAGTGACCGGAAGTGCTATCCTTCCTTTAGATTTTAATCTTTTTGGACTTGAGGGATTATTACACAAAAAGATTGAGCGCTTGTTTTGTTCGGCTCGTTAAAATTACCGAAAATTCATCCCTTTTGTATTATTTTATACTTTTTCGGACTTAAGGGATTAGATGACGAAAAAGATTTTTTTGGAGCTTCCTTTACGTCCCTTTTCAAACTCTCTAAAATTGAAAAGGACAGAGTTATCTTTGTCATTAAACTCGTTAAAACTGAATAGCGACAAACTTGTCCATAACAGACAAGAATGAGTTTCACTATCGCTAGGATCGTTAAAACATAGCGATGGGTTTGCTCGAAGGGAAAATTATAGAACAAGCATATGTTATCCTCCTCAAGCTTGACAAAAATAAAGAGGTATTGGTCAACAATGACTGGGGAAAAGTTGGGAAGAAAACTTGAAGAAACTTGTTGGTAGTAAGTCGCTCTTGAACATGACACTTTCACTCCGCATCCGAGTTGGGTTGGGTTGTTCCATTCACTGGTCACATCACCATGGTTCCAAAACACCATCCATATTTGGGGTTAATGCTACCAATCCATCATGTCAAGTGTCGCCGATATGTTCAAGAGAAGTCACTCAGAGAATTCACCTGTGTCTCACCCACTGCAATACATTTACGCTCCATTCTTTCATGACCGCCACCCTGAACCTTATATCACCAGATCGTTTTCACCTCCATTAAAATCATTTGCTCCATTCCGTGTCATTGATGTGGGATTCACTAAGGCCCTCCTATGACGGATCGCTTCTTGTCGACATCAGTTCATTATCCAAGAAGTAGATCTAGGAACAACCCTTTCAGTACTTTGAAGCTTGCATGCCTCAATGGCAAGTTTCTCACTTTCGGTGACAGGTTTACATCAATGGCCTTCGACCGAAATATTTTGCGTGGTGTTCGACGCCAAGTCCCTTATTCACACCACGTGAATTGTACTGTATTAGCTTGAGGGTCATCATTATTATCAGTGATTCCTCTCGCGCCTGTTAACAGCTTACATCATTGGCTGGTAATCAGATGATGTCTTTCCATGTTCGACTACAGAACATCTCTCACATGGATCGACCTGTACTTTAAGTGAAGATCAAACAAGATTGAAGACCCCGGATCTAGTTTCATCCATCTGGGTTGTGATATATATTCAGGAAAATAAATACATCAAATGTACATCATTGCTGCACAGATAATCATCCAATCTAAGGGATGATGTCTCTACCAGAATCATCAGTCTACACTCAGACGATTGTCTGTCTCATGTACATGAAAATGAGTTTATAAAGCTGAGCATGGGAAATGCCCACCTCAGCTAGATCATGAAAATATTATGAAGATAATGTATTGTATTGTATCTTATTACAGGTCGCCTTCCAACTTGAAAAAACTTCGGATCTTCATGATAAAGCATTTCACCCAACATCAAAAGATTAACCACCTCATGCTTTAGGGGGAAACTGTTATAGAAATTTTTGGGCACTGCAACCCCAATCATAAATGTCCATAAACCAAGGGCTCCTAAGTCCCCGAAGGTGTTGTTCCAACCCCTAAAATAACAAGGTAAACTGATTACAACATCTCCCAGAAGTTTTCCATGAAAAACTACTCAGAACTGGTCAAAACTGGACCATTTCACCTGTTCCATGGTCAAAGTGCAATGCATCCCACCTAATACACACGGGAAGTGCGATGCATGTTGAAAAGCCCTTCTATGGGGTGCGATCGACAAGAAAAGACAAGTGGCGGAGACAGTTTGCGAGGTGGATGATCATGGAATCTTCCAGAAACTTCTCCTGTGACACTTGCCTCTCAGAACCGCCCAAGGATGAGGATGAGGATGTTTTGTTCGGCTCGTTAAAATTACCAAAAATTCATCCCTTTTGTATTATTTTATACTTTTTCGGACTTAAGGGATTATATGACGAAAAAGAATTTTTTGGAGCTTCCTTTACATCCCTTTTCAGACTCTCTAAAATTGAAAAGGACCAAGTTATCTTTGTCGTTAAACTCGTTAAAACTGAATAGCGACAAACTTGTCCATAACAAACAAGAACGAGTTTCACTATCGCTAGGCTCGTTAAAACATAGCGATGGGTTTGCTCGAAGGGCAAATTATAGAACAAGCATATGTTATCCTCCTCAAGCTTGACAGAAATAAAGAGGTACTGGTCAGCAATGACTGGGGAAAAATTGGGAAGAAAACTTGAAGAAACTTGTTGGTAGTAAGTCGCTCTTGAACATGACATTTTCACTCCGCATCCGAGTCAGGTTGGGTTGTTCCATTCACTAGTCACATCACCATGGTTCCATCACACCATCCATATTTGGGGTTAATGCTACCAATCCATCATCTCAAGTGTCGTCGATATGTTCAAGAGAAATCGCTCAGAGAATTCACCTGTGTCTCACCCACTACAATGGAGGTGAAAATGATCTGGTGATATAAGGTTCAGGGTGGCGGTCATGAAAGAATGGAGTGTAAATGTATTGCAGTGGGTGAGACACAAGTGAATTCTCTGAGCGACTTCTTTTGAACATATCAGCGACACTGACATGATGGATTGGTAGCATTAACCCCAAATATGGATGGTGTGACGGAACCATGGTGATGTGACCAGTGAATGGAACAACCCAACCCAACTCGAATGCGGAGTGAAAGTGTCATGTTCAAGAGCGACTTACTACCAACAAGTTTCTTCAAGTTTTCTTCCCAATTTTTCCCCAGTCATTGCTGACCAGTACCTCTTTATTTTTGTCAAGCTTGAGGAGGATAACATATGCTTGTTCTATAATTTGCCCTTCGGGAAAACCCATCGCTATGTTTTAATGAGCCTAGCAATAGTGAAACTTGTTCTTGTCTGTTATGGACAAGTTTGTCGCTATTCAGTTTTAATGAGTTTAACGACAAAGATAACTCGGTCCTTTTCAATTTTAGAGAGTTTGAAAAGGGACGTAAAGGAAACTCCAAAAAATTCTTTTTCGTCATCTAATCCCTTAAGTCCGAAAAATTATAAAATAATACAAAAGGGATGAATTTTCGGTAATTTTAACGAGCCAAACAAAACAAGCGCTTGATCTTTTTCTGTAATAATCCCTCAGGTCCAAAAAGATTAAAATCTAAAGGAGGGATAGCACTTACTGTCACTTTAACGAGCTGGAGAGGCCAATTGCTTGGCAATCTTTTCATATTTCACGAGTCAGATGAAAAGAGTTTAAAGGAGACTCATTTTTCCAAGGAACGAGTGATAAATTTGGGTAGCAGCTAATTCCAGGTAAGGTTTGGAATTTTCCAATCATGGTAGTGTCACAAGGATGGCTAACAGGATCACTCTTCGCAGCTGTTCCTCGAAAAGGGTAAACAATCAAATGGAGGTGAATGATGGGCCCGTACAGAGTAGAGTTGATGATGGGAACATGACCAAGGCTTCAAAGGCTGATGATAATACATTCACGATGGTTATTTACCGAAAATTGGTTCATTTTTTAATGAGCTTAAACTCTGGGGGAACGTTTGCTCATTTCCTAGGTTTAATTTTTAACGAGCTTGAACTTCACATAAAAACTGCTCATGGCGGGTTTATTTTTTAACGAGCTTGAACCTTGCAGTAACACTGCTCATGATAAGCTTGCATGCCCCCAGCATAATAATGAAAATCAAGGTGCATGCCCCCCAAGCTTCATTGCATTCAACTCGGTGGTTGGAATGAAGGTTTAGTTTTAAGATTTGGGAAGGGATTTGTTTCATTTTTTAATGAGGTTGACACAGTAAAAGAACTATCCTCATGACTCCTTGTTTCATTTTTTAACGAGGTCGACACGAGATAAGAACCATCCTTGGAATCCACCGTATTTATAGTATTTGATAGAAAATCAAAAACTGAAGGATGATTAAGGTCATTGGAATAATCTTCGTTGTAATCTGGGAGATGGGAATGATGGTGGTAATCTTCCCATGGTGCCTCTCCTAACATCATTGACTGAATGATTCCTTTGTCTGTAGAATGTACATGCGACCAAGGATATGAAGAGGTACCATATTCCTTAGACCTATCTATCCAAACACTTGATGAGTATTGATTTGGGTTTGTCCCCTAGGCCAAGAAAATTGATTGCTACAATATTTCTAAAATGGTGATGATCCATGCTGACAAAATGTTTAGGAATCTTCTAAATCCATTAGATATAGAAGATTTCATATTGCAGGTTTACACTGTGGCCACTTCCGCCAGATTACTCGGAGGCGGTAGGGCAAAAGTATCCATTAAGGCAGGGTCTTTTAGGAGACCTACTCCGATATTTTGAAGCGAATGATTGCTTCCATGGATCATTGGAATGCTTCCGTAACTTGTGAACTGTTGGGGAGAAATGTTTGTTGGTCGACGATTGTAATTCCCCCTTGAAAGGGAAATGCAATCTTCCTGAAGTCGGTTGACACAACTGCAGCCATGGCATATATCCAGGGCCTTCCCAGTAGGATGTTGTAATCGAGGTTTCTGTCGATTAGTTCAACATCAATTTCTATTGTTTTTCCCCCTAGTTCAACTTGAAAGTTACTTAAAATCTCGTATGGAGTGTATGATCGTCCATAAAATGCTTTTAACATTGTTGATGATCGCTGTTAACACCCAGGTTGTTCCCTATGACTCCCAAGGGAATACGGCCGGGGTAACCACTAACCAATCTTTGGATCACTGTTTCTAGCCAAACTGTGATCAGAGAGGGCTCTCTCTTTATGATTTGTATCTGTTATGATAGTGTTTTAGGCTAGGTATTATGCACAGGTTTTGTTTATGTTTTGGTTGAAGATTTTCTTTTAGGTCTTGTGATATAATGTTCAAAGAGTCAAATATCATTGGGCAATGGAGTCTGTGGCTGCAGGTGTCTAGGAACCTTGGGGTGAATTGGTGAAACTTACAGGGCCATTTGGATACTTCATACAACAAAATTTTTGATTTATAACATGAACAGGTGAAACAAACAGTGAAAGCATTTAAGAATTTTCACTAAAGTATTTAAGTATTTCCACCAAACTAGGTATGAGAAACGGATAGATGTCTCAGGAGCAAACTTGAATCCCTGGGAATGTCTATCACTGCAAAAGATATAGTTTTAAAGTGTAGCAATTAAGAATTACACTTCTTTCACTGTATCTGAAGAAAACATGGATAATAGCTCAGATTGAGTTCAGGGTAATCAGTGATTAAATCCTGGAACTATTCTTCTACTTTGCTATTAAGTGTAAAACATTTAAACAATAAAAGAGAACAAAAGACTCGAAAACATGTAACACAGAGATTCAAGAAAGACTTATTGTTTTATGAAACACTCTGGAATCCTGCAACATTCACCATTCATCACAATGCATCAAGGTACGCCAAGCTTTGGAAATTCCATTCACCCTTTGTATTATTTCTCTGAGAATTTTACAGCAAGTGAGATCTCCAAAATGAAAATAACAACAACCCCTTAAGCTTCAGTGAGGGGCGAATATATACATACGATTTTACAAAAATATCTGAGTTCTAAGTTATCTCAGACTTAATGTTCTCACCAACTTTTGAGATATTATCATCAGAAATTTATTACAGCATTGAATACAAAATAAAGGCGTCTTGATGTTCTGTCAGAAGATATTTTGGCCTTTGGGAGCTGCTAAGTCGGTTGGGATACTTTGATCAAATGCTGGAGAACCCGACTTTATGGCTCGTGCGCTGTATTTTGGGTCTGCCACCTGTGATTGTGATTGCTGCTGTGGTGAGTAAATAGCCCTGCTGAGTTGGCTCAGCATCTGTCTTTTCCTTGTGGATTTATCCACCAAAATTCTGCCTGTGCATGACTGTTCATAAACTGGAGAAAATTAACGCTACAGGTTCTGGCCTGATAAGATTATCTGTGTCAAATTCCTCCATACTTCCTGTGTGGGCAATTGGTGTTTTATGATTGCCTCCATAGTTTCATCTGCTAATGTATACTTAAAGAAATTTGGTGGTGTATCAAACAGGTGATCAATTTCATTCATAATAAAAAACAGGTTATCCACCCTATCATACAAATTCTGCCCCGATGCTGGCCCTGTTTCTGCTGAGGTACTGGGCTGTTTTGCAATTTGTGCTGCAGCATGGGCATCAACCCTTTTGATGTAATTTTCCAGGGTAAGCAGTCTTCCTACACTGCTTAATATGCTTGGGAGGCCTCTGTTTTGTAATGCCAGGAATCTGTCCAGGAATTTGTTGATTTCGGTCTGCATATCATGTGTTCTCCTCTCCAGCGTTCCAACTAGGCTTCTTAGTGTCAGGACTCTTTTAACTACTGAGATTGTTTCAGTCCTGTTAGTAATTCCCATGGTAGCTAGTTGAGAGCTAGTTTTGTTATTTAAAATATTGATCATTCTGCTGGCAGCATCTGGCATGTGGCCAAGGCTTGCTCTAGCTCTGTGTATTTCCCTGTTTGCCTTTGTAATGAGTACTATTTGCTCATCCATAGTCTCAATATACTGCCACTGATTGGTGATGGACCGACCAATGTTACCCCAGAGGACTGCTTTTAACTCTGCTGTTACTTTTTCTAGTGTGAGCTCCTTTTCAAGTTCAGTTATCCTCTTCTTTAGAGCTTTTACTTCTCGTTCCTTTGCAGCCTCATTCTGCTTGCTCTTATCAAGTCTTTCATTTAATTTAGTCAAAGATTTTTTGACTTCATCAAGCTCTTTCATTTGAGCCTCAAGAACTTGGATTTCGGCTTGCAACCTCTGCATATCCAGACTAGGAGTCTGCTCTGTTGTTGGTGTAGCTGTTGCTGTAGTTGGTGCTGTAGGCCCTATCTGTTGAGGAGGAGGAGTAGTTGTTGGAGGGGCTTCCTCAAGATTGATTATTTCAGGAGGAGGCTGGGAGGTTTGGCCCTCTTCTTTTTGCTTTAATGCTGTCTGTAGTGCTGCCTTTGCAGCTTCTGATTCTCCTAGTTTGTCTTGAGTCCGAACCAGCTCCTTGTACAGAGATATCATTAGATCTGTGGCATCCTTTTCCAGCCTTTGCTGGGCAACCTCATCTGTTTGCGGATGGATGGTAGCTGGGAGCTTGATTTTCTTTCTTAAGGCCGCCATGTCTGCATCCCTTAGCTTCAACAGTTCTTGGATACCTTTAACATCTTTAGGATCATGTCCTATTTCTATGATTACATCTTCTAAGGACTTGATTCTGTTGTCCTTGGCTTGTGATGATGCTCTCTCCAATTCCAGCTGAGAGGCTGTATTATCAAGGCTGCTCTTCAATTTGTAGTTTTCCAATGTTTCATCTGCCAAGGAGGCATACACCATTTCACCAGTTTGTTTATGCAATTCGATTTTATCCATAGGGTGTATGTCTTTAGCCAGAACCTCCATGTTGGTCCTTAGGTAATCCGAGGTAGATTGGGGATGCAGAGTTGTGGGCATGAAGTGACTCATGATCATTTTGCCTTCACTTACATCAAAGGCAGACATGAGTCTTTGCTGATTGGTGGGAGCCAGGTTCAACAAATGATTGTACAACTGTACTTTAATAGGATCACTCCTCCTTTTAATGTCAATAAATTGCTGTTTGATGCTTACCTGTCCTTCTTTGTGCTGGCTGGAGGAGCTGACCTCTCCTCCTATAGCTCTATCATGTTCATGCTGGAATGAACTGGCTGAAACTTCTCCGCTGGGTGGGCCCATGCCCATTGCTTGTCTGATTGCTATGTCATCCTCTGGAAAGTCATTTAATCTTTGTCTTTTCTCTCCCTGATTGATGGATGAAGTCAGGGGAGTCTCTCTATCTCTTTTCCTGGTTAAGTCCTCCTTTTGTGGGGTTTGGAGGACCGAGGTATCAAAAGTAGTTTCTGCCCCAGGATGCACTATTTTCTGAGCCTGTTGCTCAGTGGAACTTGGAGCATCAATCACTTTTTCTTGCTGCAGGGGCTGCTGTTTATTATATTGTACCTCTTCTTGCTGCTGCCCTTGTTCCTGCTGCTCCATCTCTTCTTGCTGTTGTAGTAATGTCTCCACTTGTTCTTCTGTCAATGGAGGTGGTTGTTCCACCTGCTTCCCTTTATCTTTGCTTGCTGTCTGCGGTGCCTTCTCGGCAGTTTGCTGCTGTGTTGTTGATGATGTAGTAGCTGCTCCAAGCTGCTTTTTGTATGAGAGGGGAACCTGTCCACAAGTTTCTAAGTCAGCTTCCTTTTGCATATTTCTAGCCTCTCTCTCAAGTAGCTCTTCATTAGTAATTTCCTCCTCTAGGGTACCCTCTTCCCAACTTGATGCATTGGCATACTATTCAATCTCAGGTTGTCTCTTGTGTGCATAGCTACCCAATTTGTATTTTATCCTCCTGAGGGAGACAAAATGATTGGGGTCATAGGGTATCCATTCAAAACTAGTTTGCAGTCTGAGGCCCTCCAGGATATTGTCTGCCTCCTTCCACCCCTCCTCTTTTCTGTTATATAGGAAAGGACCCAGCTGGCTCCTTACTTTTAACTGTGACTTCTTGTTCTTGCTCTGAAAATGGAGGTAGTCTGAGTTCCCAAACTGTCTGAAATATTCCAAGGCAAAAAGCCTCATGGGGACATACCTTGGCAACCTAAAAGGGTTCAACTCACAGCCATATATTCTGATGACTGTGTGGTTTTGGTAGAGGTACCAGTTACCAATGCTGTAGGATTTATTCAAATGGAGAATTCTCCTCATGTCATCAGTTAGTCTAGGAGGAGGAGTACCATGCAATACTGTCATGGCTGGATAAATGAATAAATCAATGAACTCGGAGTATGTGTAAGGTGATACAGAGGTATGATGAAAAACAGAGGTCCAGAACACCACTGACCTTGGATTTCCCTGGGCATTGAGTTGCTTCAAAGGAAAAGAGAATGTGGCTGGCTGATAAAACAAGAATAGGTGGTATATGTATGAGGTATACCTGAATAGTCTTTCCCTCTTCAAGTTCATAAACTGGTCATGGATTTTATCTGCAATGTATGTGGCATAATCATAATGTACAGCTGGGGGCTTACCAGGAGAGAATAGAGACAGCATTGCCATTATGCTTTCATCCACATCCTCCATTCCCTTGAATCCTAGGGCATAGCTGATCAAATCCACTAACATCCTGCCCAATTCATTCAAGTACTGATATCCAATAGGAGGAGTTCTGATGGATTCAGAGCCTGGTTTTACAAACAGCTGATTGATTTTAATGAGTTGGTCACTTGACAGCTTGCTCCCTTTCTTTATCAAATTCTGCATATGGAGGGGGGTCAATTGCTTGGCAGTATGGAAGTGCAGCATTTCATTTATACTCTCTGTGGTGATGTGGAACAGGACTGAGCCTGTGGGGCTAATGACAGCTCTTTGGTTTGGGTCATAGCATTCCTGGCAGCTGTAGACCAACTCTGGCATAGGATTTACCTGGGGGAGGTTGTAGATGGGCAAGTTTGAGTCCCAAATCCCCAAGATGTCTACTCCACTCAGGTGCTGGGCTTTCAATTCATTCATCATCTGAATATTATACTTCGAGCCCATAAGAAACCAGTCTAGCATTTGATAATCCATGTCTCCCAGGGCTTTCCATGCTAATTCCTGGTGAGGAGCGTTGAGGGGCTTGATATTCAGAGCAATAGGAGTGTCCATGGTTTTCTTTAAGCTCAACAACTCTAAGTAAATGGCTCAAAAGGACCAACACAGAACAGAGGTGCTTTTGTAAAAACAGTGTTGAGTTTCAGGTATCAGAGCAGGAAATTATACAACAGCAATTGAAATACTGTTTATATCAGGAATCAAGGCTACTGTGTGGTCTCACTATCTCCTCTTCAATAGGTGAATTCCGTAAACAAGAGTCTTTAGGGAATGCGCAGGCAATACCTCTTTTTAAGTGAAAATACGGGCAACAAGGCTCAGCTGGCGTTTTTGGACTTCACAATTGCAAATGGGGTGTATGCAGAGGGAAATGACCGGTGAAATTATGATTTTTATCGTCTCTTTAGCTCTCTGAGTAATTTTATTTTCAATTGCAGGCGTATGGAGGATAGAAAACGAGAAATACCTGGTAATTTACGAACAGAGGTCGTGTACGCGTGCAAGGTTGATGCTGTGGAGGTCGCCTTGGTCGACTGAGCAGGTTGGCAGAGTTTTTAGGACGTAAACGGCCATGCAGAGAAAACAGTAGAGAAATGCGTAAAAATGGGAAAAATAGGCGTTTTTTGGCTTAATATGGGCTTTTTACAATTTTGGCGCTTTTTAGTGATGACGTCAGCATGACGTCATTGGCGGGTCAAGGTCAAGTGACGTCAGCTGACGTCATCGGGTGACGTGGCGGTATGTTGTTGGTCCACGGGGGATGGTGCGGTGGCAGCCATGTCAGCGGCAAGGTGGACGAATAACGGAGGCGAGGACAAGCGGACATGACGTGGTGATGTACTACTGGAAAACAGTTGGCGGTTAGGACCGTAGCGGTTACGGTTAAGGCTAGCCACTACGGTCTCTCGGGGCGGTTTAGGTACGGTCCCAGAAATGTCAGACCCGGCTCCGAGAGCCTTCATTGTGCGACGCGTGGACTGGCCCTGACGTGACGCAACGTCACTTTCTCGGGCGTTAACTGTCCGCTGCGGGGGCTGCTCCGATATTATTGTGGATCGTCAGATCCTCGGGACCTGATCCGACGGTGGGCGGAGCAACAACGTGCTCGGAGTATATGCGCGGGCGAAAGACTTTGGGTTGCGGGTTTTGTAAGGTTTTCAATGTAATTCAGTTGAATTGAACCCGCGCGCTGATGTTTGGAATAAACGCTAAAGGGGGGGGTTTGGACCTTGGTAATCTTTGAAAAGAGGGTTTAGGGGTAAAAAGGGGTTCTTATGAGGTTTTTAATGCAAATGAGGGTTTCAAAAGGTAAGTTGGGCTGTAGCAAGGGGGAGTGGGATGCGATAGGTTCACCAAAGTGACCAGAGGTCATTTTGGTTCCTTTTTAAGAACATATGGCTATAATGCCAAGGGAAGGAGTATTTATAAGATTTGGGGCTTTATACACCATAGTGTTAGTATTATTAGGGGAAGGGTAAGATAGGGGAGCTATATAGTAAAATTAGAGGTTAATATGAATGAGGGGAGCAGATGAAGGGGATCTCACTGAGTTTATCTGAAATTGATTTAGTTTAGAGAGTAGATCAAAATGAAAAGTTTCTAGACAAGAAATGTGGCTTCTGAATGAACAAGAACCACCATAAAACCATGATCTCTCTCCATAAATCTCAGCTGAAAAGGGAATGTTAGTAATGGAATGAAGGGGGAAAGGGAGGTTAGTCATGCTCCTTGCTGCAATTTGATGGAATTAACCACTTTGTCCATTGACAGATTTTGCCTTGGCAAAACACCTTTTGACATATGTGCAATGGTGAAAATACCCTTTCTGCAACCACAACTTCTTACCCAGCGATTTTCCTAGCATTTTTTGTTTCTCCATTGGAGGGTGCACTTGGACTTGCAAACCCTTACTTGCCTTTTCTTTTCTTTGGCTTTTTCTTTATTCTTTTCTATCTACTTCTACCCTTATCTCTTCCAAGGTCCCAGATTAGGCTGTTGGGATCCTTTTCTTCTCTACCTAAACTAGTTGTCTGCCAAGATTAAGCAGTTTGGACAGACTCCTTTCTCTATTCTACAACAGAAAATTTAAACATGGCATGATCCAGATTAGACTTTTGGACCATCCATCAAAATTTTGAGGCCTTACCAAGTTATTGTCACAAATCAAACTTTGTAGGAAATATGTGATGTTTGAGTCATCAAAGCAGAGCATATTTAGACCTTCCATAGCCAATCATGAAATATGAAACCTATTGGTATAGGAAGCTAACAATCGCGACAAGGGTGGTGAGCCTAAATTTTTCCAGCAACTTATCGACATAATACATGTAGATGCCCCCTCATCAATAATTGTTCGATGAATAGTTTTGTTGAGGGCTTTCACTTGAATAAGGAAAGCTAGTTGAGCTGGTAACTGAGGGTCATATCCTTTGTGACTAAAGGATACAAGATTGGAATCCGTTGGGTCAATCCCACCTATTACTGATTATAGATCCTGCTTTTGGGAGAGTCAATTTTGCGATACCTCAAGTGTCGACATAGCAGATGGCGATTAGGCCAGGTCCTCTACTATATTATAATTCTGTGCTACTTTGGCACGAGGATTAAATGTCGATTTGTGTACTACTCCCTTTGGTGGCTTTATCATTGGCTCAGGAATGATGGGTGGCACAACTTCAGTCAAAGTTGTTGTCAAACTACTAGGTTGGTCATTAGCCTTGTTATTTGATAGCTGTGGATTCCTGTAATCTTTATTCCTTGTCAAAGCATCATTTTGCTGCTTTGAGATAGACAACATAAGCACTTGGGATCGGGAAGCATTTTGATTAGCAACCAGTTTGGTTCCCGGGTTTGGAAATGGATCAGTCAATGCTGCTGAGGTTTTTGAACTCTTAAAGTGTTTCTTAACTTCAGCTTTATGTGGACAATCTCTCATCTGATGATCCTCATCGCATATCTGACACCCCACAGGGGGTTTCCTTTGCCTAGAAGGGTTTGCAGAAGGTTTTTCAGGAGATGACTCATCCTGATTCTTTTTCCTCCCTTTATTTTTCTTCTTGCCCCCTAGTTGCTTCAGTTGTTTGCCCTTATCGGTTGACACAGAATTTACCTCCAAGGCGAGAAGTTCTTCATTTGCATTTTGATCAGAAATCTTACGGGCTTTCTTAGATGTAGCCTTTGTCGATTTCGTACTTGTCGTACCTATCACACCATCGCCGGCATGAGAGTCTTTGTTTGATTTAGGATGGGGAGGAATGGCAAATTTTGGTCTAGGAGCATCAGGTATTTTATCGTAGAGTGTGCCAGACTGAGTATAGATCAGGTCTAGATATTGTGCACGAGCAATAACTTGCTCTTTAGTGACGACTCCTCCATTTGCCACATCTTTTGTGATAGAAGGTAATAATGACTTAATAAACGATTCAGCTAGTAGCTAATCGGGAACATATGTTTTTACCATTCTGCGACGATGTCGCCACTCATGAATATGATCAGATATATGAGTGGTCGTTGTCTGTTTGAAATTGGTAAGAATCTCTGTTCCTATTTCGTACCTTATTGGTAACTGAAAATCGGTTAAAAAGGTTGTGGCTAGGGTGCGGAAGTTATCGAATGAAGCTCTAGGCAATTCGATATACCATTTTGCTGCCGGACCAGTTAACGTTCGCTGAAAAAGGTGAAGCCTAATCGAATCATCGTTTAGAGTATTAGATGAACACCACAGATGAAAGGTCATCACATGATTCGATGGGTCTTCACCTAGATTTCCATTAAATTTAGGAATATCTAATGGAAGTTTATGCAGAATCACCAACCACTAAGGGGCGTAAGCAATTGGATCATTCGTCAGCCGGTTTAGATCTGGTAATTCTAGAGTTGCTACAAAGGGCAACTGTTGATTCAGGTTAGGCAAAGCATACCCAGGATAAGATGGAATCCCCTGAGCAGTGGGTCTTTTCATACCAGTATAAAGTATTCGATGCTGGTAACTTTGATAAGGTTGATGGGCATAACCATTATAGTATAGTTGTTGATAACCGCTTTGGAAATGCAGTTGCCCATTACTTACAAAGACTTGTTGCTCAGGTCCTTTATATAATTGCTGGAATTACGGTTGTTGAGATTGAACTAGCCCTGGTTGTTGGACCATTTTCTGCTGTCCAATATTGGATGATTGACCAAGATGAGGACTCATAGTACTTGTTTGAGCCTGAGTCACTCCAGATAGGGAGGCACTAACTTGAGGTTGCGATTGAGTCGTTGAGACAAGAGGCTGTTGTATTGCAACCTGAGAAACTTGGGGTTGACATACAACAGGTAGCGCTTGTACTTGCGATGCAATCACCATAGCAGGTATAGTGGGAATATTCGACACAGGGTGGACTGGTTGCATTGAATATACAACCCTTGGTTGCTGAGGCAGTATTGGTACCCAACTGCTGGATGTAATTCCAGTTTGACCTGAACTTTGTTGTAAACTCTCAGATGGTTGTTCTTTGGGAGTGAACAATGAAAAAGCATACTGTACTCCATATGGTGGCAATCCAGTACTTAAAGGGTATATTGGCCTTTGAAAACACATTGGATCAATTTGTTGAGTTTCAACATAAGAAATACCAGATGATAATCCAGATGAAGAAATAGGAACTGACCATGTCGTCAAAACAGTCCCTGATTGGACTCCATTTTATTGTTGATAACTTGCTGGGACAGATGGTATACCGGCAAACATCATTGGAGTAGCAGCAGGAGGCTCTGCCGCTACTATGTCAGATGACACAGTCCTGGATGTCGATGGTTGTTCAGATATATCTAGTCTATCCAAAAGATTTCCTAGAGATTCTACAAGAACTTGCAATGAAGGGAGACTAACTTCTAAGACCAACGAGGGAATAGTGACATTATTCCGATTAAAATAAATTTTAGACGCTTTGACACAACTTGTTTTTTCAATTTTTAAGAGTCGAGAAAAAACAAAAGATGACTCTAGTCGCCTTTGATTTTTAATGAGCCTGAAGTGACAAGTGCTCAGATGGACCTTTTACTTTAAGGAGTCTGAAAAGGAACGAAAGGGACTGCTCTGGAAATCTAGACAGAGGGATTACCAAATCAATCGCAAAACTGCAGAATACTTTTTATAGTACGGCAATCAATCTTCCCGAATGTTGTGTTCAGTGCATTGCAATCGATAGGGCGGCAGACACAGCTTCCTATGGATAAAGGATATAGCCTATTGTGGTCTCACAATTATACTCGACGGTATGTGGGAGCACAAGTCCGTACTGGCACTTGTCATCTCAAAGTGGAGGAATTACCCAACCAACAGTGAAAACAATAGTTACCAGGCTTTACGATGCCGGAATACGTCTCTAGCCTAGACTTCTAAATGTTGTGCGTTAGGTTCCAAAGCGTTTTTAGATTCATTAAATTTATTTTATAGTTGATCTTGCTTAAGAAATTTTCCTTTCAGGTTCACCGCCTGATTTATATGTACAATTCCTAAAATGCAATCTAAGATGATAAACAATCGTTTAATCTTCTTTTTGGAATGAAAATCCTAGCTACTAAGGAAAGAGAGATGATTTTCTTTCAACATAGAGCAGAGAGCACACACTATATGCACTGTCCTAAATCAAACCAACAAACAGTCTAAATGCAAATGCACATGCATGTATTTGTTTTCAGCCTTCTTAATGTGTGAATGATAAAAGAAAGCTAAGTGCAAATCTGAATTATTTTTCAAAGCGACAATTACTAACAAGCTTCTTTTCAAAACAAAAATGAAGACAATGATGACACTTTGTTATTTGGAATTGAAAACTTGCTTTCGACACTTGAAAAACTACTAATTCAAATCAAATACAAGAGTAACAGTGTAATCGACTATCAAGAACAATCAAATTCTCTTCTATGACTGAAAATGACACTTGCGACACTTTCAAATCAAGAAACGACAGTATAATTATGCTACTTCTTTGTAAAGGAGAACTGAAAATGACTCAAAATACATAAAAACATTTACAGTTCTTTGCATAATGGAGGCGGAATAACGGCAAGGAAGGGGGTTTCCAACAGAGGTGTACTGACTACAGGCAGCAAAACTCCTGAATAGAGCTGAAAAGTATGAACACAGAAGCCAAAATCTAAGAGCAGAAGAGGTCTGATCAGCGCACCTGTAGCATAGGGAAACTGAAATGCAACGCACCTACTACACTCGGGAAGTGCGATGCATTCAGGTTTCAAAGAAGACACAGTGCGATGGACCAGGGACAAGAATTTAGCTGGGTTCCGGGTCATAGTTTGCAGCTCAGTTCAGGGATTTAGGCTGAGCAATTGGTAATCAGTAAATCAATCACAGGGGTAGATCTAAAGAGGTTACTAGAGCCACCACGAGGGCAATTAGAGAGCTTGTAAATAAATCGTTTAATTCATAAACAAAACCTGGAGATATACTGAAGTAGCATTGATCTACTTTGGACTTGCATAGCAAATGCGGTTCGAAGGCTAGCTGGCTTGACTTCAGGCTCCGTCTGTAAGTTTATAAACTAAACGAATGTAGATAAACAAACAATCTATTCGATCCCCAGCGGAGTCGCCATTTTAGAAATATTGTAGCAATCAATTTTCTTGACCTCGGGGACAAACCCAAATCAATGCTCATTGAGTGTTTGGATAGATAGGTCTAAGGAATATGGTACCTCTTCAGATCCTTGGTTGCATGTACATTATACAAACAAATGAATCATTCAGTCAAGGATGTTAGGAGAGGAACCATGGGAAGATTACCACCATCGTTCCCATCCCTGTGAATGATGATGGGAATAGTGTCTATGCAGAGCTGCTAATCCCACTAAGGCTGGTAGCTACCTTAGAAACAAACACACCAAAAACTACTTTCGTTTTCCTTTATGAGAAATAGATAAGAGAAGAATAAGGAGACCAACCTCTGTCTTTCGCTTGGTTCCTTGCTCGATTCCTCTCTCTTCTAGTAGGTCTTTGCCACTCGCTTCCTTGTCTACCCAGCTTCAGGGAGTACCTGTAGAATCAACGCAGCATAACACTATCCAAGAACATAGATCTATTATCATAAACAATATAGGATCAGATGTACATTGACCATACAAATGCATAAATCATCAATCATACAAGAATATGGAGGAAAACTTGAATAGCTTTATTGATAATCAAGAAAGAGCAAAGAGAATTACAACCGATTGTTCAGACCCAGCATCATCCTCTAAGAAAGTAAGCCCTTCTTCACCTCATGAAAATCTTAGATCACCCAACACTCTAATATTGCACCAAGAAACCAACAACACTTCCTTACAAGATACAAAATTCTAGCCTCTAACCTCCTGGATCTCTAGGATGAGAGATCTATATATAGATATTTTCGGAGGTGTGAGTCTGCTTTAGGTTTTTGATTAGTGTCTTCTCTCTGATAGTTCTTGATTCCACTTGGAGATCTCATTGATCTCTTACTCATCCTTGGGTGATTCTGAGAGGCAAGTGTCACAGGAGAAGTTTCTGGAAGATTCCATGATCATCCACCTCGCAAACTGTCTCTGCCACTTGTCTTTTCTTGTCCATCGCACCCCATAGAAGGGATTTTCAACATGCATCTCACTTCCTATGTGTATTAGGTGGGATGCATCTCACTTTGACCATGGAGCAGGTGAAATGGTCCAGTTTGGACCAGTTCTGAGTAGTTTTGTATGGAGAACTTCTGGGAGATGCTGTAATCAGTTGACCTTGTTCTTTTAGGGGTTGGAACAACACCTTTAGGGACTTAGGAGCCCTTGGTTTATGGACATTTATGATTGGGGTTGCAGTGCCCAAAAATGTCTGTAACAGTTGCCCCCTAAAGCATGAGGTTGTTAATCTTTTGATGTCGGGTGAAATGCTTTATCATGAGGATCCGAAGTTTTTTCAAGTTGGAAGGCGACCTGTAATAAGATACAATACAAAACATTATCTTCATAATATTTTCATGATCTAGCTGAGGCAGGCATTTCCCATGCTCGGCTTTATAAACTCATTTTCATGTACATGAGACAGACAATCGTCTGAGTGTGGACTAATGATTCTGGTAGAGCCATCATCCCTTAGATTGGATGATTATCTATGCAGCAATGATGTACATTTGATGTTTTTATTTTCCTAAATATATATCACAGCCCGGATGGATGAAACTAGATCCAGGGTCTTCAATCTCGTTCGATCTTCACTCAAAGTACAAGTCGATCCATGTGAGAGATGTTCTGGAGTCGAACATGGAAAGACATCGCCTGATTACCAACCAATGATGTAGGTTGTTAATAGGCGCGAGAGGAATCATTGATAATGATGATGACCCTCCAGGTACTACAATACAATTCACGTGGTGTGAATAAGGGACTTGGCGTCGAACACCACGCAAAATATTTTGGTCGAAGGCCATTGATGTAAACCTATCGCTGGAAGTGAGAAACTTGCCATTGAGGCATGCAAGCTTCAAAGTAATGAAAGGGTTGTTCCTAGATCTACTTCTTGGATAATGAGTTGATGTCGACAAGAAGCGATCCGTCATAGGAGGGCCTTAGTGAATCCCACATCAATGACACGGAACGGAGCAAATGATTTGAATGTTGGCTCGATGAAATTACCAAAAATTAGTGTAGAACTTATGCACTATAGTGGCACTAAAGTAGTTTTTAGTGTGATTTTTTCTAAGGTAGCTACCAGCCTTAGTGGGATTAGCAGCTTTGCATAGACACTATTCCCGATTAGTGTCTATGCATAGACACTATAATGAGCTGATTATAGTGCCACTATAGTGCATAAGTTCGTTTTTGGTAGTTTCATTGAGCCAACATTAAAATC
Organism: Pinus tabuliformis; assembly: GCA_031772625.1. Classification (NCBI taxonomy): domain Eukaryota; kingdom Viridiplantae; phylum Streptophyta; class Pinopsida; order Pinales; family Pinaceae; genus Pinus; species Pinus tabuliformis. The sequence continues at coordinate 1,956,701,185 of CM062818.1, forward strand.
ATTTGCCCCGTTCTGTGTCATTGATGTGGGATTCACTAAGGCCTCGGATTCTCGTAATCTTTATTCCTTGTCAAAGCATCATTTTGCTGCTTTGAGATAGACAACATAAGCACTTGGGATCGGGAAGCATTTTGATTAGCAACCAGTTTGGTTCATGGGTTTGGAAATGGATCAGTCAATGCTGCTGAGGTTTTTGAACTCTTAAAGAGTTTCTTAACTTCAGCTTTATGTGGACAATCTCTCGTCTGCTGATCCTCATCGCATATCTGACACCCCACAGGGGGTTTCCCTTGAACAGAAGGGTTTGCAGAAGGTTTTCCAGGAGATGACTCATCCTGCTTCTTTTTCCTCCCTTTCTTTTTCTTCTTGCCCCCTGGTTGCTTCAGTTGTTTGCCCTTGTTGGTTGACATGGCATTTACCTCTGAGGCGAGAAGTTCTTCATTTGCATTTTGATCATAAATGAGTCATCTATAGTGGGAGATAAACTGAAGTAGCATTGGTCTACTTTGCACTTGCATAGCAAATGAAGTTCGAAGGCTAGTTGGCTTGACTTCAGGCTCCATCTGTAAGTTTATAAAGTAAAAGAATGTAGATAAAAAAACAATCTATTCAATCCCCAGCGGAGTCGCCATTTCACTAAGGCTGGTAGCTAATCCCACTAATCCCAAGTAATGTGTTAATCAGTTGTTCCACTAATCCCACTAATCATCAATCATACAATAATATGGAGGAAAACTTGAATAGCTTTATTGATAATCAAGAAAGAGCATAGATAATTACAACCGATTGTTTTGACCCAGCATCATCCTCTCAGCAAGTAAGCCCTTCTTCACCTCATGAAAAGCTTAGATCACCCAACACTATGATATTGCACCAAGAAACCAACAACACTTCCTTACAAGATACAAAATTCCAGCCCCTGGATCTCTGGGATGAGGGATCCATATATAGATGTCTACAAGGGAGGTGAGTCAGTTTTTGAGATTTGATTAGTGTCTTCCCTATGATAGTTCTTGATTCCACTTGGAGATTGATGATATCTTACTCATCCCTGGTTGAATTTAGAGAGGCAAGTGTCAGAGGAGAAGTTTCTGGAAGATTCCATGCTTCTCCACCTTGTGGATTGACCCTTCCATTTGTCCCTTCTCGCCCATCGCACACCATAGAAGGGATTTTTGACATCCATCGCACCTACTGAGTGTATTTAGGTGGGATCCAACACACTTTTATTATGGAGCAGGTGAAATGGTCCAGTTTTGACCAGTTCTGAGTGGTTTTTCATGGAGAACTTCTGGGAGATGCTGTAATTAGTTGACCTTGTTCTTCTAGGGTTGGAAAAACACCTTTAGGGACTTAGGAGCCCTTGGTTTATCGACATTTATGCTTGGGGTTGCAGTGCCCAAAAATTTCTATAACAGTTGCCCCCTAAAGCATGAGGTCATTAATATTTTTGATGTCGGGTGAAATGCTTTATCATGAGGATCCGAAGTTTTTTCAAGTTGGGAGGGGACCTGTAATAAGATACAATACAATACATTATCTTCATTTTATTTTCATGATCTAGCTAAGGCGGGCATTCCCATGCTCAGCTTTATAAATTCATTTTCATGTACATAGGACAGACAATCGTCTAAGTGTAGACTGATGATTCTGGTAGAGCCATCATCTCTTATATTGGATGATTATCTGTGCAACAATGATGTACATTTGATGTCTTTATTTTCCTGAATATATATCGTAGCCCAGATGGATGAAACTAGATCCAGGGTCTTCAATCTCGTTCGATCTTCACTCAAAGTACAAGTCGATCCATGTGAGAGATGTTCTTAGAGTCGAACATGGAAAGACATCGCCTGATTACCAGCCAATGATGTAAGTTGTTAACAAGCGTGAGAGGAGTCACCGATAATGATAATGATCCTCAAGGTACTGCAGTACAATTCGCGTGGTGTGAATAAGGGACTTGGCATCAAACACCATGCAAAATCTTTCGATCGAAGACCATTGATGTAAACCTGTCGCCAGAAGTGAGAAACTTGCCATTGAGGCATGCAAGCTTCAAAGTACTGAAAGGGTTTTTCCTAGATCGACCTCTTGGATAATGAGCTGATGTCGACAAGAAGTGATCTATCATAGGAGGGCCTTAGTGAATCCCACATCAATGACACGAAATGGAGCAAATGATTTTAATGGAGGTGAAAACAATCTGGTGATATACAGCTCAGGGTGGCGGTCATGAAAAGAATGGAGCAAAAATTTATTATAATGGGTGAGACACAGGTTAATTCTCTGAGTGACTTCTCTTGAACATATCAACAACACTGACATGATGGACTGGTAGCATTAACCCCAAACGTGGATGGTGTGATGGAACCATGGTGATGTGACCAGTGAATGGAACAACCCAACCCGACTCGGATGCGGAGTGAAAGTGTCATGTTCAAGAGCGACTTGCTACCAACAAAGTTTCTTCAAGTTTTCTTCCTAATTTTTTCCCCAGTCATTGCTGACCAGTACCTCTTTATTTTTGTCAAGCTTGAGGAGGATAACATATGCTTGTTCTATAATTTTCCCTTCGGGCAAACCCATCGCTATGTTTTAACGAGCCTAGCGATAGTGAAACTCGTTCTTGTCTGTTATGGACAAGTTTGTCGCTATTAGGTTTTAACGAGTTTAACAACAAAGATAACTCAGTCCTTTTCAATTTTAGAGAGTCTGAAAAGGAACGTAAAGGAAACTCCAAAAATTCTTTTTCGTCATCTAATCCCTTAAGTCCGAAAAAGTATAAAATAATACAAAAGGGATGAATTTTTGGTAATTTTAACGAGCCGAACAAGACAAGCGCTCGATCTTTTTGTGTAATAATCCCTCAGGTCCAAAAAGATTAAAATCTAAAGGAGGGATAGCACTTCCGGTCACTTTAACGAGTTGGAGAGGCCAATGGATCGGCAATCTTTTCATATTTTATGAGTCAGTTGAAAAGAGCTTAAAGGAGACTCATTTTTTGAGGAACGAGTGATAGATTCGGGTAGCAGCTGATTCCAGGTAAGGTTTGTAATTTTCCAATCATGGCAGTGTCACAAGGATGGCTAACAAGATCACTCTTCGCAGCTGTTCCTCAAAGGGGGTAAACAATCAAGTGGAGGTGAATGATCGGCCAATACAGAGTGGAGGTGATGATGAGAACACGACCAAGGCTTCAAAGGCTGAAGTAATACATTCATGATGGTTATTTACCAGAAATTGGTTCAGTTTTTAATGAGCTTAAATGCTGGGGGAAACACTTTCTCATTGCTTATGTTTATTTTTTAACGAGCTTGAATTCTGCGTTAAAACTGCTCGATTAATCCAGTCGCATAATAAGGATGTCTCATATATAAAAACGACATTATTTCAAAGCTTTGCCCCACATCCTTTCTTTATGCAAGTTAGGAAACGACCAATCCTACGAGTTTAAAGGGTTAGAGGGCCTATAAATTTAAAAAAATAAATGGTCGCTCTTCGCTTGCATGCCAAAAGGTTTGCATGCCCCTAGGTATAGTGAAATAGAGTTTCAAGGTTACCCCTCAATTTGTAGACAAAACATTTGTTTTATCGGGAAAGGCCTACCTTTTCAGGTTACCCCTCAATTTGCAGACAAAACATTTGTTTTATCGGGAAAGGCCTACCTTTTTCAGGTTACCAAAGATTGTTCTATTTGTGCCACAAACAAAACACTTCTTCGGCGATGTCTACCAAAATAGACAAAGGTGAGTGGCGCAGACGCCTCCACTCACATAACTTTGACGAGGGAATCTTATTCTAGTCTAATCCCCTTTTCCTAAACGGACGGGTGTGTCAGACTAGTCAGATATCCTTCGTGGAAACCTAGCCTATACCTGAAGTTTTCCCATCGAAACAGGCCAGGGTGCATGCCCCGTGGGTTTCAGTCATGCCCTCCGAATCACTCGCGCTCATTAGGAGGACGGACTGGGGATTGATGAGACATTCCTTGCGTGAAAAGACCATTCAGGGTTGGTATATGACTATTTGCTATGTGTGAACCGGGGAATGAAAGTTGGTCTACGAGCTTGACCACTCTTCCTTCGTGCGGAAAACACATTACTCTAAAGAGTGAGGAGACAATGGCTCCCATGCAATAAATATAGTCTCGTCCAAGGAGTAGATTATAATCCAGGGGTCCTTGGACTACCATTACGTTCATGTGAACAGTTTTCCTTCTCAATGTTATCGGCACATCGGGAAGGATCCCTAACGGTCGACTGGTTCCTTTGTCAAATCCTGTTAGATTTCTCATCTCAAGCAAAAGCGATGGCGAACCAAGCGCTTTCCAAGCAGTTGAGGAAAGGATACTCACAGAAGCCCCCTCATCTATGATGGTAATGGCCATAACCATTCGATATACTTGAGTGATGATTCGGAATGGTACACTATCCGGTAAATGGGGTCTACCTAGTAGATTCTAGTCAAAGGAAACAACCAGGTTTCTTGAAGGTGGGACCGAATAGATGTCTGGGTATGACTCTGACGAACTTCCTTCCTGCGGTAAAGGAACGGGTAGACTGCCCCCATGTTCATCAGAGTCTGTGTTTACGAAGATAATTTGAACGGTGTCATTCTTGTTCTCCTCGGTGACTGTATCATCTAAAGATTGATCCTCTGAAGGCACGACCGGGTCAACTGCTGCCTCAACCTTTTGACTTTCGTCTGGTATGGATTCAGATGGTTTATCTTTGATGATAGATGCTTCGGCCGACCATAAGGGCGTGTCAGCCGGATTTTCAACTAGTGACGGACTCGGCAAGAGTTTCTTGTATCCAGGTGGAAGCCGTAATGGTGAAACCGGATTGTCGTCCAAAACTCTTTTAGCTTCGTCTAAGAAGGACAACGGTGGATGGCGTGATCGCCTTCACACAATTTACAAGGAAATTTATATTTTCCTTTTTGTCCAGGGGCTTCACTTTCACTAGTTGACGGTGTACTTTCAACATGATCATCAGAGGTTGACGATGCCAGATTGTGCAAATGAGGAGACTAGTCCCTTAATATCCGAGGGATGCAAGGACAATCTCGATGATAGTGGTCTCCTTTGCAAATGATACATGGTGATTTAGGCCTGGTCGGTGCAGTGTGTGGATTTTCGCTAGATGATGCTTGGCTGCCCCTTTTCACCTTTGGCTCCTTCTTCTTCTTCTCTTTCTTCTTCTTCTCCTTCTTCTTCTCAGTTACTTGATTTTGGGCTCTACCAACTTCATCAAGCGAAGAGGAACGAGGAGAGGAAGAATTGTATGAAGTAGAGGGTTGGGGGGTAACTTTAATATCGTTTAGTTGCTGACTTGATTGTTCAGGAATTACGGTGTTCTGAACGACAGAAGTCGAGAAGAGCCATACGGGCAAGCCGATTGTCAATCCTGGAAGAGACAATGTGCCGATATGGGGTGCACCAACATATCCCCAAGAGGAGAAGGGACTAGGATTTCCTCCAAGGGGAACTCCTTGGTTGGTGGACTCCATTTTTCTCAACTTAATATAAATGTAGGAAAGGTGATGATTATTCCATTTAAAATAAATTTTAGACGCTTTGACACAACTTGTTTTTTCAATTTTTAAGAGTCGAGAAAAAACAAAAGATGACTCTAGTCGCCTTCGATTTTTAATGAGCCTGAAGTCACAAGTGCTCAGATGGACCTTTTCAGTTAAGGAGTCTGAAAAGGAATGAAAGGGACTGCTCTGGAAATCTATACAAAGGGATTACCAAACCAATTGCAAAACTGCAGAATAATTTTTATGGTACGGCAGTCAATCTTCCCAAATGTTGTGTTCAGTGCATTGCGAACGATAAGGCGGCAGACATGGCTTCCTATGGATAAAGGATAAAGCCTATTGTGGTCTCCCAAAATATACTCGACGGTACGTGGGAGCACAAGTCCATACTGGCACTTATCATCTCAAAGTGGAGGAATCACCCAACCAACAGTGAAAACAATAGTTACCAGGCTTTACGACGCCGGAATACGTCTCTAGCCTAGACTTCTAGATGTTGTGCGTTAGGTTCCAAAGTGTTTTTAGATTCATTAAATTTATTTTATAGTTGATCTTGCTTAAGAAATTTTCCTTTCAGGTTCACCGCGTGATGTAGATGTACAATTCCTAAAATGCAATCTAAGATGATAAACAGTCGTTTAATCTTCTTTCTGCAATGAAAATCCTAGCTACTAAGGAAAGAGAGATGGCGTTCTTTCAACAAAGAGCATAGAGCACACACTATGTGCACTGTCCTAAATCAAACCAACAAACAGTCTAAATGCAAATGCACATGCATGTATTTGTTTTCAGCCTTCTTAATGTGTGAATGATAAAAAGAAAGCTAAGCGCAAATCTGAATTATTTTCCAAAGCGACAATTACCAACAAGTTTCTTTTCGAAACAAGATGAGGAAAATGACAACACTTTGCGATTTGGAATTGAAAACTTGCTTTCAACACTAGAAAAAACTACTAATTCAGATCAAATACAAGAGTAACAGTGTAATCGACTATCAAGAACAATCAGATTCTCTTCTATGACTGAAAACAACACTTGCGACACTTTCAAATCAAGAAACGACAGTACAATTACGCTACTTCTTTGTAAAGGAGAACTAAAAATGACTCAAAAATACATAAAAACATTTACAGTTCTTTGCACAATGGAGGTAGAATAATAGCAAGGAAAGGGGTTTCAAACAAAGGTGTACTGACTACAGGCAGCAAAACTCCTGAATAGAGCTAAAAGGAGTGAACACAGAAACCAAAATTTAGGAACAATGCCTTGTCTGATCAGCGCACCTGTAACACAGTGAAACTGAAATGCAACGCACCTACTACACTCGGGAAGTGCGCTACATTTGAAGTTCACAGAACAGACAGTGCGTTGGACTAGGGACGAGACTTTGATTGGATTCCGGGTCACAGTTTGCAGTTCAGTTCAGGGATTTAGGCCAAGCAAGTGGTAATCAGTAAATCAATCACAGGGGTAGATCTAAGGAGGTTACTAGAGCCACCACGAGGGAAATTAGAAAGCTTTTAAATCAATCGTTTAATTCATAAACAAAACCTGGAGATTGACTGAAGTAGCATTGATCTACTTTGCACTTGCATAGCAAATGCAGTTCGAAGGCTAGCTGGCTTGACTTCAGGCTCTGTCTGTAAGTTTATAAAGTAAACAAATGTAGATGAACAAACAATCTACTCGCTCCCCAGTGGAGTCGTCATTTTGTTATCGGGAATAGTGTCTATGCAGAGCTAATAATCCCACTAAGGCTGGTAGCTACCTTAGGAACAAACACACTAAAAACTACTTTCATTTTCCTTTATGAGAAATAGATAAGAGAAGAATAAGGAGACCAACCTCTGTCTTGTGCTCGGTTCTTTGCTCGATTCCTCTCTCTTCTGGTAGGTCTTTGCCACTCACTTCCTTGTCTACCCAGCTTCAAAGAGTACCTATAGAATCAAAGCAGCATAACACTATCCAAGAACATAGATATATTATCATAAACAATATAGGATCAGATGTACATTGACCATACAAATGCATAAATAATCAATCATACAAGAATATGGAGAAAAACTTGAATAGCTTTATTGATAATCAAGAAAGAGAAAATAGAATTACAACCGATTATTCTGACCCAGCATCATCCTCTTAGAAGGTAAGCCCTTCTTCACCTCATGAAAAGCTTATATCATCCAACACTATGATATTGCAGCAAGAAACCAATAGCACTTCCTTACAAGATACAAAATTCCAGCCTCTGGATCTCTGGGATGAGGGATCCATATATAGATGTCTGCAAGGGAGGTGAGTCAGCTTTTGAGATGTGATTAGTGTCTTCCCTCTAATAGTTCTTGATTCCACTTGGAGATTGATGATCTCTTACTCATCCCTAGTCGAATTCAGAGAGGCAAGTGTCACAGAAGAAGTTTCTGGAAGATTCCATGCTTCTCCACCTTGCGGGTTGACCCTTCCATTTGTCCCTTCTCGCCCATTGCACCCCATAGAAGGGATTTTTGACATGCATCACACCTACTAAGTGTATTTAGGTGGGATGCAACGCACTTTGCCTATGGAGCAGGTGAAATGGTCCAGTTTTGACCAGTTCTGAGTAGTTTTTCATGGAGAACTTCTGGGAGATGTTGTAATTAGTTGACCTTGTTCTTCTAGGGATTGGAACAACACCTTTAGGGACTTAGGAGCCCTTGGTTTATGGAAATTTATGCTTGGGGTTGCAGTGCCCAAAAATGTCTATAACAGTTGCCCCCTAAAGCATGAGGTTGTTAATCTTTTGATGTCGGGTGAAATGATTTATCATGAGGATCCGAAGTATTTCAAGCTGGGTGGCGACCTGTAATAAGATACAATACAATACATTATCTTCATTTTATTCTCATGATCTAACTGAGGTGGGCATTCCCATGCTCAGCTTTATAAATTCATTTTCATGTACATAGGACAGACAATCGTCTGAGTGTAGATTAATGATTCTGGTAGAGCCATCATCCCTTAGATTGGATGATTGTCTGTGTAGTAATGATGTACATTTGATGTCTTTATTTTCATGAATATATATCGCAGCCCAGATGGATGAAACTAGATCCGGGGTCTTCAATCTCGTTCGATCTTCACTCAAAGTACAAGTCGATCCATGTGAGAGATGTTCTGGAGTCAAACATGGAAAGACGTCGCCTAATTACCAGCCAATGATGTAAGTTCTTAACAGGCGCGAGAGGAATCACCGATAATGATAATGGTCCTCAAGTTACTGCAGTACAATTCACGTGTTGTGAATAAGGGACTTGGTATCGAACACCACGCAAAATCTTTCAGTCGAAGGCCATTGATGTAAACCTGTCGCCGGAAGTGAGAAACTTGCCATTGAGGAATGCAAGCTTCAAAGTGCTAAAAGGGTTGTTCCTAGATCGAATTCTTGGATAATGAGCTGATGTCAACAAGAAGCGATCTATCATAGGAGGGCCTTAGTGGATCCCACATCAATGACACGGAACGGAGCAAATGATTTTAGTGGAGGTGAAGACAATCTGGTGATATACGGTTCAGGGTGGCGGTCATGAAAGAATGGAGCGAAAATGTATTATAGTGGGTGAGACACAGGTGAATACTCTAAGCGACTTCTCTTGAACATATCAGCGACACTAACATGATGGATTGGTAGCATTAACCCCAAATGTGGATGGTGTGATGGATCCATGGCGATGTGACCAGTGAATGGAACAACCCAACCTGACTTGGATGCAGAGTGAAAGTGTCATGTTCAAGAGCGACTTGCTACCAACAAAGTTTCTTCAAGTTTTCTTCCAAATTTTTTCCCCATTCATTGCTGACCAGTACCTCTTTATTTTTATCAAGCTTGAGGAGGATAACATATGCTTGTTCTATAATTTTCCCTTCAGGCAAACCCATCGCTATGTTTTAACGAGTCTAGCGATAGTGAAACTCGTTCTTGTCTGTTATGGACAACTTTGTCGCTATTAGGTTTTAATGAGTTTAATGAAAAAGATAACTCGGTCCTTTTCAATTTTAGAGAGTCTGAAAAGGAACATAAAGGAAACTCCAAAAATCCTTTTCGTAATCTAACCCATAAGTCCGAAAAAGTATAAAATAATACGAAAGGGATGAATTTTCGGTAATTTTAACGGGCCGAACAAGACAAGCGCTCGATATTTTTGTGTAATAATCCCTCAGGTCCAAAAATATTAAAATCTAAAGGAGGGATAGCACTTCCGGTCACTTTAACGAACTGGAGAGGCCAATGGCTCGACAATGTTTTCATATTTTACGAGTCAGTTGAAAAGAGGTTAAAGGAGACTCGTTTTTTGAGGAACGAGTGATAGATTCAGGTAGCAGCTGATTCCAGGGAAGGTTTGGAATTTTCCGATCATGGTAGTGTCACAAGGATGGCTAACAAGATCACTCTTCGCAACTGTTCCTCAAAATGGGTAAACAATCAAGTGGAGGTGAATGATTGGCCAATACAGAGTGGAGGTGATGATGAGAACATGACCAAGGCTTCAAAGGCTGAAGTAATACATTCACGATGGTTATTTACTGGAAATTGGTTCATTTTTTAATGAGCTTAAACGCTGGGGGAAACACTTGCTCATTGCTTATGTTTATTTTTTAACGAGCTTGAATTCCATGTTAAAACTGCTCGAGGCGGGTTTATTTTTTAACGAGCTTGAACCTTGCAGTAACATTGCTCATGATAAGCTTGCATGTCCCCAGCATAATAACGCAAATTGAGGTGCATGCCCCCCAAGCTTCATTGCATTCAACTCGGTGGTTGGATTGAAGGTTTACTTTTGAGATTTGGGAAGGGATTTGTTTCATTTTTTAATGAGGTTGACACAGTAAAAGAACTATCCTCATGACTCCTTGTTTCATTTTTTAATGAGGTCGACATGAGATAAGAACCATCCTTGGAATCCACCGTATTTACAGTATTTGATAGAAAATCAAAAACTGAAGGATGATTAAGGTCATTGGAATAATCTTCGTTGTAATCCGGGAGATGGGAACGATGGTGGTAATCTTTCCATGGTGCCTCTCCTAACATCATTGATTGAATGATTCCTTTGTCTGTAGAATGTAGATGCAACCAAGGATCTGAAGAGGTACCATATTCCTTGGACCTATCTATCCAAACACTCGATGAGCATTGATTTGGGTTTGTCCCCCAGGCCAAGAAAATTGATTGCTACAATATTTCTAAAATGGTGATGATCCATGCTGACAAAATGTTTAGGAATCTTCCAAATCCATTAGATATAGAAGATTTCATATTGCAGGTTTCCACTGTGGCCACTTTCGCTAGATTACTCGGAGGCAGTAGGGAAAAAGTACCCATCAAGGCAGGGTCTTTTAGGAGACCTCCTCCGATATTTTGAAGCGAATGATTGCTTCCATGGATAATTGGAATGCTTCCCGTAACTTGTGAACTATTCCCTTAACAAAATGGCAACTCCGCTGGGGATCGAATAGATTGTTTATTTATCTACATTTTTTTTACTTTATAAACTTACAGATGGAGCCTGAAGTCAACCCATCTAGCCTTCGAACTGCATTTGCTATGCAAGTGCAAAGTAGACCAATGCTACTTCAGTCTGTCTCCAAGTTTTGTTTATGAATTAAAAGATTGATTTACAAGCTCTCTAATTGCCCTCATGCTGGCTCTAGTAATCTCCTTAGATCTACCCCTATGATCGATTTACTGATTACCACTTGCTTGGCCTAAATCCCTGAACTGAATTGCAAACTATGACCCGAAATCCAATCAAAGTCTCGTCCCTGGTCCAGCGCCCTGTCTGTTCTGTGAACTTCAAATGTAGCGCACTTCCCGAGTGTAGTAGGTGCGTTGCATTTCAGTTTCACTGTGTTACAAGTGCGCTGATCAGACAAGGCCTTGTTCCTAAATTTTGGTTTCTGTGTTCACTCTTTTCATCTCTATTCAGGAGTTTTGCTGCCTGTAGTCAGTACACCTCTGCTTGAAATCCCTTTCCTTGCCGTTATTCTGCCTCCATTGTGCAAGGAACTGTAAATGTTTTTATGTATTTTGAGTCATTTTCAGTTCTCCTTTACAAAGAAGTAGCGTAATTGTACTGTCGTTTCTTGATTTGAAAGTGTTGCAAGTGTCATTTTCAGTCATAGAAGAGAATCCGATTGTTCTTGTTAGTCGATTACACTGTTACTCTTGTATTTGATTTGAATTAGTAGTTTTTCAAGTGTCGAAAGCAAGTTTTCAATTCCAAATAACAAAGTGTCGTCATTGTCTTCATTTTTGTTTTGAAAAGAAGCTTGTTAGTAATTGTCGCTTTGAAAAATAATTCAGATTTGCGCTTAGCTTTCTGTCATGCGGAAAGAGTCAATTTTGCAGACAAAACCAACCTCCCTAGAAGCTTAAGGCTTTCTAGTGACAAACAAGACAATTAAGAACAATCCTTCTCTAAATATGCATTTACCATATAAGAAATCAAGTGTTTAGATCCTACCTGTAGTCCAACGCTGTTGTAGTAGTCCAGCCTCGTCGATCCGGATGAGCTCCTCCTTCTCTTCAAAACCTACATTCACTAACAATCAAACGATTAAATAGCACCTGAATATCTCATAAAATAAAACATATTTAACATACAGACCAAGGAGTATATGAAACAACTCATAAATAACAAATTGTTGAGAAGAATGGACTTATTTGTATTAATAGGAAACAAAAGAAACCATTACAACCTGAGCCTTGGTGTTGTGCAAGTTCCTCCCAGGGTCCAGCAAGAGTTTTCCTTTACTTTGATCAGCTCACCCACTTCCAAATGAAGTCAAGAAAGGATGGGAATCTCTCCTCTCAAGCTCTATAAGGGAGTCCTAATCTCAGCAGCATCTACCCTTAGGAATGTTCAGCTTTCAACCTCCCCTCCCTCTGGCCCAATGCCTGTATTTATAGTGCTCTAGAGGAAGTTAATCAGGTCCACCATCAATGGGATAAGCCCCTCTTTGGATGGGTTAGCTCCCCTCTTGATGGGATAAGTTCCTCTTTCATATGGATACATGAACCATCTGAAGGCGCTCAATACACGTCAAACAAGCTTCTAGAATGCTCTAGAAATGACCACAAGTAACTTTTTTGGAGTGAAACTTGTGCCTTTTGACCTTTACAGGAGTACGCACCCATTGCTTTACAGACAAAGCATACAAGTACGCAGGTATTGTGAACTTGAGGTGCGTACACGCAGGTAAGGATAAGAGAAACTGCGTACCCAGAGATAATTGACTTTAAATGACTTTTATCTCTTTCTTGGAGTTTGACATGAAAAGCAGAGGCATGAGACTTGCCAAGGAGGATAGTATGACAGTTGATGGAGCCATACTAACTGTAGATAGTCATGGTGACAATTTTTAGTGTAACAGATTGCCCCCTAAAGTGCGAAGCCTGTAGTAGATTTAGGGTTTCATATCATCTAGGAAGGGTGAAGTACTTTATCATTTCAAGGATTATCTTGTGGAGAGCCTGGTCAGAACCTGCAAATATTCAACACAAAATACATATATAAGATGATATCATCGCTGAGGTAGGCATTCCCATACTCAGATTGAAAACTTTAACTAACAATCTAACTACTACTCTGATACAGGAATGATTTTGCAGTACATCATAATCATAGACACATGTAGACACAGTATGGACGCAGCCATCTGTTTATGATTAGTCTACTATATAATGAATACAAAACTCCTCGCAGCCTGGATGGTGGAAACTAGATCCAGGGTCTTCATTTCTACTTCCCGAATTGGTATGATTCTATCCATGCGAATAAATGAGTTGATGTCGAACATGGTAGAAACCACTTGATTACCAGTCAATGATGTAAACTGTTAACAAGTGTGAGAGAGACCACCAGTGATGTTAATGGTTGTCAAAGTACCCAGTACAATCCATGAGATGCGAATGAATGGGTTGATGTTGAACATGTCACGGAATCCTTCGATCGAAGGTCGATGATGTAAACTGTCGTCAAAGGCAAGAAACCTGCCATTGATGCATGCAGACTTCAAGGTACTGACGATTTCTAAGTCATCTCTCTAGATAATGTGCTGATGTCGATAGAAAGCGACCCGTTGCAGGCAAGCCCACAACACGAAATCATAGTTCAAGTTGAAGAAATGTTGCTGTAAGGACTAACTCAGGGATGGTCAAAATGGATGACAAGTATTTTGCATATGAATGGTTTATTTGCAGAGACCTCTTGAACACATAACGACACGACAGATGGCTTGGCGACGATTGACCCAAATTTAATACCCAGAAACGGTTGAAGACTTTCAAAGTGGTTTAATCAACTTTAAGACAAAGGATTTCCCAACCCAGGTGAACGAAAAGTGTCGTGTTTAAGACAAAGGATTTGCCAACCCAGGAGAAACTCGGCGTTTTTTATTTTTAGAGAGTCTGAAAAAACTAAAGAAGACTCCAGGGTTGAACTTTTTCGTAAATTTGTGTCTCCCAAGCCCGAAAAAGTATAAAATAATACTTGAGAGAACCGCTTGATCTTACGACCAAGGAGTACTTTCATGATTAGTGTCTTTGACCTGAAAAGTAAAAAGCGATCAAGGGCACGTCGTTTTATTTCCAGTATCGAATTTGAAACGACAAAAATCCGGCAATCTTTTCGTGTTTTTACGGTCAGAAAAGGGCTATAAGAGGACCGTCTTTTAATTCCATTTTAACGAGTGTAAAAGAAACGCTCGGCAATCTTTTCATGTTTTAGGAGTCAGAAAAGGGCTTAAAAGATGACTCTGATGTCTTGGTTCGTGAAAAATAATAATTTTCCCTGAAAGTCCTTTTGTCCTGCACAAAAACAACACATTACTCATACCTGTTTAAGATAGGCAAAAATACATTGAAAAATATCCTTCCATGGTGAAAAATAAACAAACTTAGCATTCATTTATCCAAAAAACCTATAAAAAGACCTTTTACCATGTCATTTTTACCATTTTACTGTTGAGGGAGAGAAAAGGGCTTTTGGCAAGAAAATTCCCGTGGACTTTGCGGAGAATCCGACCGTCGGAATCGAGCGCCGTCTCTTTCAGGTATTTCACAACATCCTCCTCTTTGTTTTCATCTATTTAGAATTTCATTTCAGGTCCTAGTTTGATTTTTTGGGGGTTTTGGGGTTTCAAGATCTGCTTTTCGGGGTACGCAGGTGCCCTATGGGTGACCTGCGTACCCCAACATTTTCTCCATTGGGAAATTGGCGGGTGTACGCAACCTACCTTCAGAGCAGTTGCATACCCACGCTCTGTTTCTGAAGGCGGGGTGCGTACTCTGCGCAAAGCATTTTTAAACCCCCAAATCTCAAATTTGAACCATTAATTTTTGATTTAGTGAATTCTAATGGATGTTCTCTGGTGTGTAGATTGCCCACCATGCTTGATTGGCGTGAAAGAGAACACGAAGATGTCGATTTAGCTGCAATAGATCATCAACCTTCCATTGATGCTTTGAAGGCATGCGGTCTCTACAAATACTGGGCCATACCTGGCATGAGGGCCCAGGTGCGATTCTTAGAGTGGCTGGTTGAAAGGTGGAACGTTCAAGATCAATGCTTTTACATCGGAGGGCACCAGCTCGAGATAGAGCCCTCAGACATATATTTTCTCACTGGTTTGCCTAATAGGGGCGAGCAACTGTCTCTGTTCGGGACTAGGCCGGGTGGCCAATCCCTTGCTAGTCTCCAGCTAGAGTGGTGCAATAATCAAAACCAGGAGAAGGGGATAGAAATCAAATACATATCCCGACCTGAACTTATGGTAATTGCCTTTACAGTTACCAGACTCTGCGGCGCAGCCGCTTTGCACCTTGCCACCGGGTCCCAAATGCGGATGGCAATTGATTGCTTCCGAGGCACCATTTTCAACTGGTGCGATGCTGTGTTGGCCAATATGAAGGGCCAACTGACTAGGGCAAAGAACGGGCAATTAAAGACCTTTGGGTATGGGCCTTTAGTTGTGAGCTTTGCCCTAGAAAGAGTTCCGATGTTGATCCCACAGCATCTCACTGTTGAGGTTGGGCCTCCTCCGGAGCCAAAGTTGATGCAATGGGTTGTGGTGATGGCCCGACATCCTGATGAGGGAGCGGGAGTTGTCCGATTTCCTGCGAGTTACTTTCACTGGTTGGAGGACCAGGTCTTTGCGATCTAGGATTTTCCTTATGCCAGAGTGGATTTTCGCGGTGATCCAGACATGGTTCTTCCATAGGGAGAACAATGGGACGACAGAGGTACTTCATTTTTCACAAGTTTTTAAATTATCTATTTTTTTGTTTTTATATATCGTCTCAAAATTGACAGTAAAAATTTTCAAAATGCTAATGTAGGTCCATGGCGTCCAGCCAATCTCCGGCCTTTCGAGAGGAGACAACCAGTTGCACCGGCACCAGTCCCACAGGACGCGGCTGCAGAGACCTTAGCTGAGTTGGAGCAGGATCTAGAGCGTCTAACGGCGGATATACCAGAGACTACTATAGATGATATTCCTATCAGACTTCAGCGTTAGGTAGTCGCAGTCCCAGGACCTTTTAGGAGGTTCTTGTGTAGGGTAGCCTGTGCAGTGGTGTCGTATAGGGAGCACCACCAGTGATTGGATGGTCACTTTGTAGACACATGTGACATTTTGGTTTTTTGTACTTATCATTTTTGCCGATCATAAGGTGTTTTTCAACCTATGATCGAAGACGATGTATTTTTGACACACTCCTATCTATATATATCATTATTACCGGCTTATCTTGTTAAACATGTGTGATTAAATGTTAATGTTTTTAAATTTACATGTATGATTATTGCAAATGTCTATCTAACATTCGAGAAGAAATTGCATCTGCTAATGTATTAAAAGACCTTGGAATATGTTGATATTCAATGTAATCAAACTCACGTTCCAAGAGACGCACTCTCAAAAATAACCTTAATAACACTGGATTTCTAATGGCATAAATTCTATTAAGCTGTAATACAACGAGTTCAGAATCTAACCTCACTATCAAACTTTGAATCCCAAATGAAATGGATTCAGATAATAACTCAATCACTGCATTGTATTCTGCAATGTTGTTTGTTGTTTGACCGAGGCTCACCCCATGCATAGAAACTAACTCGTCAGAGGGCGAATAGATAACCCAAGCTGCAGAAGAGATATTCCGTGTATTACGACAAGCACCATCAGCAAATCCAATGTACGTTTGGAGAGGCATCGACATCTGCAAACATCAAGGGTAAAACCAAGATAAGCAGAATAACGACGAAAAACACACTTTCTAAGCTAAGCACACTGTCTATACTATTAAACACACCAGCTAGAAAGAAAAATTATCCTAACTAACTTAACTAAAATCTTCACACCCATCATTTAAGCATAGTACCTCTTTAGGTAAAGTCCATTTCTGGGTTTACCCAAAGAGTCCCCGTCAAAGTCAACCAGCTCATAGGCCCCTTTTGCTAGCTTTCACTTAACAATGTAGGGCCCATGCCACATAGCAACAAATTTTCCAGCACCTAATTTATCGTTAGCTTGATCATACAATAGCATTAGGTCTCCTTCCGAAAAATTTCGAGGGGTCACATTTCGATCATACTGAGCTTTCATTCGTTTTGCGTGAGACTCGATTGCCAGTGCAGCATCGCGTCGAGTCTCATCTAATTGAGCTAAGTATAATAAATGCTTCTCCTCTTCGGAAGTAGCTGGAAGTAATTCGATAGCCATTTGAAGTGATGAGATTTTGCATTCAATGGGCAACACAGCTTCCAGACCGTAAACTAGTTGGAAAGGAGTGAACCCTGTTGATGTTTTCACTGAAGTTCGATATGCCCAAAGCGCGGAAAATAACATGTTGTGCCAATTCGACCGATGAATCCCAATGATTCGTCGGATCATGATAACCAAAACTTTGTTGATGGACTCAACCAGACAGTTGGCTTGTGGATAATAAGGAGTTGAGCTATCATGACGCAAACCAAGCTGGCCTGTAAGTTCTGTCATCATAATGTTTCGAAAATGGCGCCCATGGTCAGTGATTATTGCTTGTGGGACACCAAACCTAGCAATAATGTGATTGAATACGAAAATTGCAGCTGTCTTTCCGTCTGCCTCGAATGTAGGCATCGCCTCGGCCCACTTAGTAAAATAATCAACCGCAAGGATGATATACGCATGCCCCCCGGCCAAGTGAGGGTTACATGTAATAAATTTGATACCCCATTTGGCAAAAGGACCAACGGCAATTATAGGGTGGAGAGGAGCTGGTGGTGCGCGCATCTTGCGATCAAACACTTGACAGTTGTGGCATTTTCGGACCGCAATGATACAATCTTTAAACATGGATGGCCAGAAGTAGCCAGCACGCAACACCTTCTGAGCTGTGGCATACCCAGACATATGACCGCCACACGCCCCAGAGTGACAGTCATTCAAAACCCTTTCTGCCTCTTCGTGAGTTAAGCAACGTCGGAAAACCAAGTCTGCCCCACGGCGATAAAGAGTATCTCCAATAATTTTGTACTGTTGGGACTGGAATCGAATTTTCCGACGTTCCGACTTTGAAGCTTCGGGCCGAAAGGATTGGGTTTGGAGATAGATGATTATATCCCCATACCACGGATCTAAAGTGCTGATGAGAAACAAAGATTCATCCGCAATGGGTTCCTCTGCCACAGTTTCCGTGTCAGCACGCGGGAAGTCACACATCAACTCTGCAAAGACTAAAGATTTCTTAGACTTAGATTTTTCAAACTCTAAGTCGAACTCTTGCAGGATAACGATCCATTTAGAGTACTTGCCCCCTAGCAATTGTTTAGTCAAAATGTAAATCATAGGGTTGCAATCCGAAATGACTGTGGTTTTATGGAGAAGAATGTAATGACGAAAACGTTGGACAACCTGAACGGCTGCCAGGGCCAATTTCTCCACATGCGAATATTTTAGCTCAGTGGGATTTAATGTCCTACTAAGATAATATATCACATGTTCCGTTGTGAATTCATCTTCCTGAACTAACACCATTCCAATAGTGGAATGAGAGGCAGCGAGGTACACAAAGTAGTCTTGGTTGTAGTTGGGAGGATGCAACAACGGTGCATGGGTCAACACGTGTTTAAGCGCATCAAAAGATTGCTGAGCGATCTCATCCCAAGAGAATTGAGCATTCTGTTTCAACAACCGTGTAAAACCTTTTGTAACCTCGGCGTAGTTAGGAATGAAGCGGCGTAGAAAGTTTGCTTTCCCCTGCAAACTTTGGAGTTGGCGAAGACTCGAAGGAGGAGGCAACTTGATGATAGCTTCTACCTTCGAGGGATCGACGCGAATGCCGGCTTTTGAAACTATGAATCCCAGCAATCGTCCCACTTCTATACAGAAGACACATTTGTGTGGGTTCAAACGTATACGATAATGCCTACACCTCATGAAGATTGCGCGTAAATGGACAAGGTGATCAGCTCGATGTAATGAATGAGCAGGAAAATCATCGAGGTACGGTTGCACAATGTGTTTGATGTCATGAAACGCATAAGACATCGCCCTTTGAAAAGTGGCTCTGACATTCTTAAGCCCAAAAGGTAATTTGCAATAAGCAAATGTCCCCCATGGACAAATGAAAGCCGTTTTTGGTTGATCGGCAGGTAGAATATTGATTTGATTGTAACCGGAAAAACCGTCCATAAAGGAAAATATTTCACTGCCGGCACAATCATCAATTATTTGATCGATATAGGGTGTTGGATAGTTGTCCTTGGGACAAGCACGATTGATATCCCTATAATCGATGCATATTCTTATTGTTCCTTGTTTTTTGTTAACCGAAACAATATTCGATACCCAATCCGTTAAGGGGATCGGATAAATGAAACCTGCTTTCAACAACTTCTCGACTTCTGCTTTAATTGCAGCCGCTTTTCGTGGGTGAATCTGACGCAAACGTTGCTAGACGGGTTTAGCATCCGGGTAAGTCTTAATCTCATGGACAACAATTGCGGGATCAATTCCTGGCATTTCCTCATAGGACCAGGCAAACACGTCGCGAAATTCTTGAAATAGGGCCTTGTATATCTGAATCTCATCATCTGAACACGAGGCACCTATATGAATGTTTTCAATGATTCCGGGCTTGACTGAAATGTCAATGGGAACAATGCGAGATATGTTTCCCAAATTCAGCTCTGAATCAGAATGTTTCATTGGACTCTGAGCTTCCTTGACATATTCAGCTATAAAAACTGATGAGAAATCGTTTTCAAAACGATCATCCTCGGGCAAAAACGAAGATCTATGATGGAGATCTTCCCATGGTAAATCGTCTACACACAGGACTTCACAAAGTTGTTCGTCAGATGACACAACTTCGGGAAACGCTATTAACTCCGAGGTTGAAGTGAAAAGTGATTCCTCACGAACCACATTCATTTGGTCGATTTTGGTTGAACACGAGTCGGTAAAAGACTGCACGGTTTCGTAAGCAATTTCATACGGACTCAAAGGCATAGCATCACCAAATGAGTCTAGTTCAGATTCGGAAGGAACGATCCAAGGATCGTCATAGACAATGGTATCTAATGTAATCATATGAATGGATGCGAACGAAGACACAGCATTGATTGGAGGAAAAGGAAAAGTTCCCAGTAAACCGACGTCTTTAACTAATCCTACACCAACATCCTTATAAGGGATAGGCGTTTTACCGACATGATGGATACTCTCTGAAGAGGCTGGGTCGGATGAAAAGTAAGCCAGCTGGTCTATGGTCACGATCTTACCATTATGTGGAAATTTTATTACTCTGAAGACCGATGAGACGACCGCTGTCATAGCGTAAGACCAACTTCGACCCAAGAGAAGGTTGTAGTCTAGAGGGGCATCAACCACCTCCACATCCAGACTAACAGTTTTTCCTTCAACCCCTATAGGCAAATCCTGTAGAATGCCAAACGGATGGAACCCACGGCCATCAAAGGCCTTAAGAATTGTCAGGGATTGATTTAGTGAAGGAGAACCAAGAGATCTCCAACACTGTATCGACATAATACACGTGGAAGCTCCCTCATCAATTACAGTCCGATGAATAGGCCTGTTTTTTACTATCACTGGAATTTGGAAAGCCATTTGATGAGGTAAACGCGATGTACTATTTTCTAGATCAAATATTATTAGGTTCGGGTCCTGAACGTCAACAACTCCTATAGCCGACAAAAGTAATTTTCGTTGTGCTGGGCATGATTGCAGCACTTCTAAAGCCGACATTGCTAAGGGCGAAACAGCTAAATCCTCAACAATGTTGTAATTTTAGGCCGCTCTCGCATGTGGATTGAAAGCAGACTTTCGAAGTACACCCTTGGCGGGCGGTTTAATTACTAAGTCAGGGTTAGGTTTCTTGATCTGTAATGGATCAGAACCGGGAGCTGAGGTTGATGGATTTGGCTAAGAAGATTCTGCTTCCTTCGATCCATCAACAGGAATTTTACTACCATAATCATGTGACCGAGTCACAATCCTTACATGAGACATCATCAATATGGGTTCTTCAACGGCACTCGAGGAAGAACCTATCATTTTGCTATCTTTCGGAAACGGGTCCTTCAAGACAGCAGGAATTTGGGAACCTTTGACGAGTTTCGCAACCTCGGCCCGATGAGGGAAATCTCTTGTAAAATGATCTTCTTCACAAATAAGACAAGGATAACGAGGCTTGCGCTTTTCGTCATTGGTTTCCGACTTTTCTGTTTTCTCCTTTGGAGCTTTGTCTGCTTTATTCTTCTTCTTGCCTTTCTTCTTCCCACCGTTTTTTGATTTAGCCGTAGATGACTCTACAGCGTGAATATCAGCGGAGACTTCAGCAGAAGATTCTCCTGTCGGGGAGTCTGGTAAGGTGATAATGGGCGAAGAATTCTTTGAAGACTTCTTCTTGCTTTTAGTATTTACCGTACCAATCATGCCATCAGCAGCATGAGATCCCGAAGGAGCAGCAGCGATTTGATTTGACTTTGGAAGATCTGGGATCTTTTCGTGTAACGTACCCGACTGAGTATAAACTAAGTCAAGGTACTGCGCTTGAGAAATCACTTGCTCTTCAGTAACTACTCCGGCCTTAGCTACGTCTTCAGTAATCTTCGGTAATAATGATTTAACAAACCATTCAGCTAAGATTTGGTCCGAGATAAAAACTTTCACTAATCGTCTTCGACGTCTCCATTCATGTATATGATCGGAAATATAAGTGGACGTCGACTGTTTTAATGAAGTTGATAACTCGGTGCCATTATCATATCTGATCGGCAACTGAAAATGTGTTAAGAACGAGGTAGCTAACTGACTAAAATTATAAAAAGAGGCCCGTGGTAACTCAATGTACCACTTGGCCGCGAGACCAATGAGCGTACGCTGAAAAAGACGTAAACGGATCGAATCATCCGAGATGGAATTTGAGGCACACCAGAGGTGGTAAGTCATCACATGATTTGATGGATCCTCTCCAGACTTACCTTCGAACTTGGGTATGTCACTGGGCAACTTATTTGGCATTGACGGCCAGAACGGAAGATAATTTATTGGATCATTCGTTAGGCACGTCAAGTCTGGTAAATCCAAAGTTGCGATAAACGGCAATTGCCAATTAGGATTCCTAAAACTCTGAGTCACAAGACTAGTCCCAGGAGGAGGATATCCAGGATAACTTGGAACAGGAATCGCATTCAAGATATTGTATCCTCCTGGAAAACTAGGATTAACCAGACCGTACTGGGGTTGCTATGGTTGTTGATAAGTGTACCCAGGATACAGTTGATACTGGTAAACTGGTTGTTGGATAGCAGGCCCGTATTAGTACTGTCCCTGGTGCGGTTGATAAACAAATTGTGGTTGAGTAGTAACAACCGTACTTAAACCTGGCTGTCCCATAGGCATCTGAACCGTAGTTTGAATCGTGGATCCAGACAATGGTAAAGATGTCTGCGGAGTAGTGGCAGAGATAGTAGAAACCGGAGCTGTCGATACTCCAGAAGTAGGTGTGGTGGAAGGAACAGATGTTGCGGTAGTTGCAGCAGTCGTTTGAGATGGAGTACCAGGTGCAATTGGTGACTGAGTAACTACCGAAGGTACATAACTTTGAACATTAGACTGGACTGGTTGCTGGGGTGGACCAGAAAACACAGGTTGTCCAGTTTGAGATGACAACTGTACACTTGGCTGCAACACTTGTTGAACTTGCGATGGATCCCACACTATGTTCATTCCGGGGTATTGACCCATGACAGGTTGAGGATATTGAGATCCATAACCGGATTGAGGGTAGGATTGATAATTGAGAGGTACATTTCCCATACCTTGAACATAAGATTGACCTTGAGGTGGTTGATAACCTTGACTCGAGTACTGACCTTGGGGTAGATACCCTTGAGGTAAGTACTGATACTGGGGTTGACCTTGAGGCATGAATTGATACTGAGGTTGACCTTGGGGTACATATTGAGGCTGGGGTTGACTTTGAGGAATGTACTGTACCATGGGTACATACTGTCCTTGAGGTTGCCTCCCAGACGCAATTTGTGTACCTTGAGGTTGCCCCCCAGGCGGTAACTGGCCACCTTGAGGTTGAGAACCGGGAATTGAACCTGACATCATGTAAATGTCTCCTACACCCAACGGTCTATTACCATTGTTTCCAGTTAATAACCCATGTTCAATGGGTTGAGAAGATGCTCCAGCAAAAGTACCAGAAAGTGACTGATACCCAGCAGGAATAGAAGGACCGCCGTACAAGAGAGATTCAGGAGATTGAGTGAACACGGACGACTGACCAGACATATTTACAGGAGTATAAATACCTCTGGGTGGATAAGGAGTACGAGGTGGAGAAAAACTTATTCCTGAGTTGTCTAAGTAATTAGTTAATGAAAGATACCAAGTAGTACTTCTAGGTGGACTATAAAAAATGGATTCATGCTCCCTTAGATCAATAGTAGGTTGATCTTCAGGGATAGGGACGCCTACTTCTTCTTCTGGAGTAAGTTCTTCAATAGCTATCAAACCAGCAGGAAGATTTTCGGTGATGACTCTTTCTACCCTAGGTGAATCAGGAACACTAGAAGTTGGAGTAACATGTTCAGATATTTCAGGTTCTTCACCTATATCACTAGTAGATGAAAAACTACCAGTAAGCTCGGAAACTGCAATAGCTTCAGGATTATAACCTGTTTCTAGACTTTGGTAATCTGGATGGACTACCAACGAAGACTCTCCTTCTTCAGGTGAACTTACTTTACTGCCACTAGGAGGAGTTACAAGGACTTTCAAACCTTCGTAATGACCCAGGACGTCTTCAGGAGGCTCACCCCGAAGTCTACAGGACTTCCTCAACAAATCGACCATGGTAACAATCTTAGGAGACTGGCCCCGAAGTCTACGGGACTGTCTCGGTAATTCCGCCACAGTTAAAAAATTTTAACTACTGCACACGCAAACAAAATAAAATCTCAAAGCAAACCACCTAAAGTCTCTAAAGAACCAAACAAATTTGAATCACACGCCTAAAGAATCTAGGGCGTCAAACCATACACAAACAGTAGCCTTCCGGACTGAAAACACTAGTTGGTGATGAAGCCCAACATCGCCGGATTCAGTACAGAAGTGGTGGGTGGAACAGTTACCTCGGTAACCTGCTTAATGAATAGACCGGCACAAGTTCCTCCACTTTAACCGTCTCGAGTGAAGTGAACCCCCCGGAAAATCCAAGTGAGTCTAGCCGACGTCTGCTCCAGGTACAGTGGGATCTTCCCTCCACCGTCACCTCGGGTAGAATCCTAAAGATAATGGTCACTAAGGTTACCAACAGCAACAAATATACCTGGGGGAACAGTCTACGACCCAATAGCACGCAAGGGCAGAGTAACAAGCTCAATCCCCTTGCCAGCTCCTTGACAATAATCCAAGGTTTACCGACAAGTGACCCCAGGCTCCTTGATAATAATCTGAGGTTTACCATTTGTAATACGTGCGTATCTGGCGTCTTTCCTAATGAAGGAGGATTGATCCCCTCACTGGTTCGGACACGGTCTCGTGCTTCTCCTTTAAGAGGAGCTTTCCCAGAGTACAAATGAAAGAGTTGGATTTATCCTACCACAAGATAAGCTACTTGTTTAGTTTTACTGTCTTGGAGAGTTAATTACTCTCCTACTCCAAGACACTAGCCTGATCTATATTGGTGTTTCAGAGCCCTAGTAAATAAAATGTTACTAAGTTGATTTTACTTTAAGCTTTAATTTTTATGGCTTTTCTTTAAGACAAAAGGTAGCGGAGATGAAACTGATGGTGTGTAGACTCGACTCAAAGCCACTAAAAAGATGCACTTAGGATGATTTATACTAATTTTCCTTTTTCAATGAATTCCCTAGCTAAGAGAGTTGGAGAATGCAAAATTTAAAGACAACTTTCTTGGCAATGAAAATCAAAGACACAATCTCTTTATCTTTTCCAAAGCATACAACACATGACCACTAATTATTTTGCGAAAATTCCTTTTCCTTTCAAAGACTCAAATGCCACTAAGCAAATTTTTCCTTCAAAAGAGATTTTTTGGATTTTTTCCTACTTAACAAAGCATTTAAAAATCAAAAAGCAAACCTTTACAAATCTATGACAATCAAATTAAAGTTACTTAAAAGCAAATCAAAAGAAATTCACCTAATAAGCAAGTCTAATGAGGCCAAAACCTACAAAGTATGATCCCAGGATGTTTTACTCAGTCGTGATTTAACTAAGGACTAGTCAATGCAGAATCAAAAACTAGTCAAAAACAAACATCAAAATCTTTTGTTCTTTTTAGTAAAATGAAATTCACAGTTCAATCAACAAACTTTTTCGAGATCCGACAAAGAAACAAAACAAAGGTAGGTGTCTCACAAGGGTGGATTCTGTGAAAGCTCCGACTCCTAAGAAGACTACAAATACCAAGGAGATCCAAGGTTTTACGACTTCTAAAGCCAAAATCACTACAGGACCAATGCAAAAATCAAACCCTAAGGCTAGAACCTCTACGAATTCCACTAAAACACTTGACACTGATGAAACAAGTTCAGATGAAGATCTCTGGTAGGTAACCAGTGGATCTGGGTGGAAAAAACAAATTAAAAGCAAAATCTAAGAGGGAAAAAGGAAAAAATTGAAATTTTCTCAATTTTGACAGGGTATGCAGGCAACCTGTTTACACAGGTGCTGGTACGCTCTGTGCACAAAGCTGCAGTGCGTATAGGTACGCACTGTGTTCAACTCAGAGGCTGCGTACTTCTAGCAAAACTAAGAAAAAGTAAAATCTAATTTAACCCTAAGCTAAGCCACCCAAACACACAGTCAGACAACCAAAACCCAGAAAGAAAAAGACTTTTCTCAGATCAAAGGTTCAGACAAAGGAAAAATCATTCACATCAATGGAGTTCCCCAGCGGAGTCGCCATTTTGTCATGCGGAAAGAGTCAATTTTGCGGACAAAACCAACCTCCCTAGAAGCTTAAGGCTTTCTAGTGACAAACAAAACAATTAAGAACAATCCTTCTCTAAATATGCATTTACCATATAAGAAATCAAGTGTTTAGATCCTACCTGTAGTCCAACGTTGTTGTAGTAGTCCAGCCTCGTCGATCCGGATGAGCTCCTCCTTCTCTTTGAAACCTGCATTCACTAACAATCAAACGATTAAATAGCACCTGAATATCTCATAAAATAAAACATATTTAACATACAGACCAAGGAGTATATGAAACAACTCATAAATAACAAATTGTTGAGAAGAATGGACTTATTTGTATTAATAGGAAACAAAAGAAACCATTACAACTTGAGCCTTGGTGTTGTGCAAGTTCCTCCTAGGGTCCAGCAAGAGTTTTCCTTTACTTTGATCAGCTCACCCACTTCCAAATGAAGTCAAGAAAGGATGGGAATCTCTCCTCTCAAGCTCTATAAGGGAGTCCTAATCTCAGTAGCATCTACCCTTAGGAATGTTCAGCTTTCAACCTCCCCTCCCTCTGGCCCAATGCCTATATTTATAGTGCTCTAGAGGAAGTTAATCAGGTCCACCATCAATGGGATAAGCCCCTCTTTGGATGGGTTAGCTCCCCTCTTGATGGGATAAGTTCCTCTTTCATAGGGATACATGAACCATCTGGAGGCGCTCAATACACGTCAAACAAGCTTCTAGAATGCTCTAGAAATGACCACAAGTAACTTTTTTGGAGTGAAACTTGCGCCTTTTGACCTTTACAGGAGTACGCACCCATTGCTTTACAGACAGAGCGTACAAGTACGCAGGTATTGTGAACTTGAGGTGCGTACACGCAGGTAAGGCTAAGAGAAACTGCGTACCCAGAGATAATTGACTTTAAATGACTTTTCTCTCTTTCTTGGAGTTTGACATGAAAAGCAGTGGCATGAGACTTGCCAAGGAGGATAGTATGACAGTTGATGGAGCCATACTAACTGTAGATAGTCATGGTGACAATTTTTAGTGTAACACTTTCTTTTATCATTCACACATTAAGAAGGCTGAAAACAAATACATGCATGTACATTTGCATTTAGACTGTTTTTTGGTTTGATTTAGGACAATGCATATAGTGTGTGCTCTCTGCTCTATGTTGAAAGAAAATCATCTCTCTTTCCTTAGTAGCTAGGATTTTCATTGCAAAAAGAAGATTAAACAATTGTTTATCATCTTAGATTGCATTTTAGGAATTGTACATCTACATCACGCAGTGAACCTGAAAGGCAAATTTCTTAAGCAAGATTAACTATAAAATAAATTTAATGAATCTAAAAACGCTTTGGAACCTAATGCACAACATTTATAAGTCTAGGCTAGAGATGTATTCCAGCATCGTAAAGCCTGGTAACTGTTGTTTTCATTGTTGGTTGGGTGATTCCTCCACTTTGAGACGACAAGTGCCAGTACAGACTTGTGCTCCCACGTACCGCCGAGTATATATTGGGAGACCAAAATAGGCTATATCCTTTATCCATAGGAAGCCGTGTTCACCGCCCTATCGATCGCAATGCACTGAACACAGCATTCGGGAAGATTGATTGCCATACCGTAAAAAGTATTCTGCAGTTTTGCGATTGGTTTGGTAATCCCTCTGTCTAGATTTCTAGAGCAGTCCCTTTCTTTCCTTTTTAGACTCAAAGGAAAAGGTCCATCTAAGCACTTGTCACTTTAGGCTCATCAAAAATCGAAGGCTACTAGAGTCATCTTTTGTTTTTTCTCAACTCTTAGAAATTGAAAAAACAAGTTGTGTCAAAGTGTCTAAAATTTATTTTAATCGGAATAACGTCATTGTTCCCTCGTTGGTCTTAGAAGTTAGTCTCCCTTCATCGCAAGTTCTTGTAGAATCGCTAGGAAATATTTTGGATAGACTAGATATGTCTGAACAACCATCGACATCCAGGACTGTGTCATCTGACGTAGCAGCGGCAGAGCCTCCTGCTGCTACTCCAACGATGTTCGCCGGTATACCATCTGTCCCGGCAAGTTATCAACAACAAGCTGGAGTCCAATCAGGGATTGTTTCGACGACATGGTCAGTTCCTATTTCTTCATCCAGATTATCATCTGGTATTTCTTATGTTGAAACTCAACAAATTGATCCAATGTGTCTTCAAAGGCCAATCTACCCTTTAAGTACTGGATTGCCACCATATGGAGGATAGTATGCTTTTTCATTATTCCCTCCCAGAGAACAACCATATGAGAGTTTACAACAAAGTTCAGGTCAAACTAGAATTACATCCAGTGGTTGGGTACCAATACTGCCTCAGCAACCAACGGTTGTATATTCAATGCAACTAGTCCACCCTGTGTCGAATATTCCCACTATACCTGCTATGGTGATTGCATCGCAAGTACAAGCGCTACCTGTTGTATGTCAACCCCAAGTTTCTCAGGTTGCAATACAACAGCCTCTTGTCTCAACAACTCAATCGCAACCTTAGGTTAGTGCCTCACTATCTGGAGCAACTCAGGCTCAAACAAATACTATGACTCCTCATCTTGGTCAATCATCCAGTATTGGACAGCAACAAATGGTCCAACAACCAAGGCTGGTTCAATCTCAACAACCGCAATTCCAGCAATTATATCAAGGACCTGAGCAACAAGTCTTTGTAAGTAATGGGCAACTTCATTTCCAAAGCGGTTATCAACAACCATACTATAATGTTTATGCCCATCAACCTTATCAAAGTTACCAGCATCAAATACTTTATGCTGGTATGCAAAGACCCACTGCTCAGGGGATTCCATCTTATCCTGGGTATGCTTCACCTAACCTGAATCAACAATTGCCCTTTGTAGCAACTCTAGAATTACCAGATCTAAACTGGCTGACGAATGATCCAATTGCTTATGCCCCTTGGTGGTCGGGGATTCCGCATAAACTTCCATCAGATATTCCTAAATTTAATGGAAATCCAAGTGAAGACCCGTCGAATCATGTGATGACCTTTCATCTGTGGTGTTCATCTAATACTCTAAACGATGATTCGATTAGGCTTCGCCTTTTTCAGCGAACGTTAACTGGTCCGCTAGCAAAATGGTATATCGAATTGCCTAGAGCTTCATTCAATAACTTCAGCACTCTAGCCACAACCTTTTTAACCCATTTTCAGTTACCAATAAGGTACGAAACAGGAACAGAGCTTCTTACCAATTTCAAACAGACAACGGCCACTCATATATCTGATCATATTCATGGGTGGCGACGTCGTCACAGAATGGTAAAAACATATGTTCCTGATCAGCTGCTAGCTGAATGGTTTATTAAGTCATTATTACCTTCTATCACAGAAGATGTGGTAAAGGGAGGAGTCGTCACTGAAGAGCAATTTATTTCTCGTGCACAATATCTAGACTTGATCTATACTCAGTCTGGCATGCTCTACGATAAAATACCTGATGTTCCAATCTGCAGATTAATTCTTCCTATATGGGAATTTTTCTTTTCAGCCACCATCCAAAGCTAAGATCTGCAAAATAATTAATTGTAACATGGCAACCCTTGACAGGGATTATTAATAAATACATAAATAGGAAATTAAGTGCATTGAGGGATAGCCGGTTCCCCCAAAAAGGCATAGTGTATGTCTGTCATGCAAGTAGCTTTGAAATCCTCTTTAGAAATAGGCTGTTTATACAAACGAAGTCGATACCCATTTACTAATAATGGTGTTCTAGAATCATCAATCGTTAGGAGTTTGACTGTTCCATTTGGAAAAACAATATCTACTTCATAAGGTCCTAGCCACCTTGTTCTTAATTTACCCTGAAAAT
This sequence comes from Pinus tabuliformis, assembly GCA_031772625.1. Lineage (NCBI taxonomy): Eukaryota > Viridiplantae > Streptophyta > Pinopsida > Pinales > Pinaceae > Pinus > Pinus tabuliformis. The sequence goes on from CM062818.1 coordinate 1,956,731,083, forward strand.
TTTCAAAACGAGAGTCATAAAGTAAAGCCCAATTACCTTTTTGGAACTGCTTGTGCTTAATAGTTTTGTCATGCCACCTGGTTCTTTGCTGTTGTATCATGGTTGTTTGATGGATGGCATCCAACCTCTTTTCATCCAATTCCTGAAGCTGTTGCAACCTAGCTGTCTGTACATCAGTCAAGCCAAGGTTAACAGCTAAAGCAGTCCTTAGGGTTTTGATTTCAAATTCCACAGGAAAAACAACACTTTTACCATAAACTAATTCATTAGGTGAAAAACCCGTAGTGTTCCTCCAAGTAGTTCTGTAAGCCCATAATGCTTCAGGAAACCTTTGAAACCAGTCCCTTCTATTCCCCTTGACTGTTTTTGTTAAAATGGCTTCTATGACTTTGTTTGTACTTTCCACTTGCCCATTTGCTTGGGGGTGATAAGGTGTAGTCATTTTATGCTTAATGTGATATTTCTGGAGTGTATCTTTGAAGCCATGAGAATTAAAAGGAGGTCCTCCATCTGTAACTAGCTCTCTAGGCAAACCAAACCTAACAAAGATTTCTTCAAATAGGAAAGTTAACACTGATTCTTCATTAGCTTTGATGAGTGCCTTAGCTTCTACCCACTTAGTCATATAATCTGTGCAAACCACTATATAAACTCTTTGATTGGATGGAGGATTGATGGGACCTATAACATCTAGTGCCCATCTTTCAAAAGGTTCAAGTATTACCTGGCGATTAAGTGGCATTTCATCCCTGTGATTAGGCTGGCCCATTCTCTGATAGCTATCATAGGCCCTAACATATTTCTTTGTGTCCTTGAAAAGTGAGGGCCAATAGTAACCCATTCTAAGAACTTTGTGTGCTGTTCTTTTGTCCGCAAAATGCCCTCCACAAGGACCATCGTGGCAAGCCTTCAATATATCATAAACTTCATCTTCTCTGATGCATCTTCGAATTTCTTGATCGAGTCCTGTGTGAAAGAGACACCCACTTATCCAGCTGTACCTAGCACTTTGCTGAATGATCTTTCTTTTCTCTCTGTGTGATAGGTGTGATGGTAGTTTCCCTGCAACTAAGTAATTAGCAATGTCTGCATACCAAGGTGAGTGAGCAGATACTGCAAATAAATATTCATCGGGAAAAGAATCATCCACTGGAATGTTTTCATCAGTTTTTAACCGAGAAAGAAAATCAGCAACTACATTTTCTTTATCTGGTAGATCTACAATTGTGATATCAAATTCTTGTAATAATAATAACCATCTGGTAACTCGAGCATTTGTAACTGATTTGTTCATTAAATATTTAATGGCCGAGTGGTCAGTATGCACAAAAGTAGTATAACCAGTAATATAATGTCGAAACTTATTAATAGCATAAATAACTGCTAAGAATTCTTTCTCGGTGACTGTATAATTAAGTTCAGCAGGGGTCATATTTTTACTAATAAAATAGATAGCATAGGGAAGATTGTTTTCTTCTTGACCCAAGACAGCTCCAATTGCAGTATCTGAAGCATCAGAGGATATATGAAAGGGGAGTTCCCAATCAGGTCCTCTTAAAATGGGAGCTGTAGACAATTGATGTTTAAGTTCATTAAATTCTTTTTGAAAACCATCAGTCCACTTAAATTCAGCATTTTTCATAAGTAACACAAACAAAGGAGAAGCTATTTTAGAAAAATCCTTGATAAATCTTCTATAATATCCAGCATGTCCTAAAAAACTTCTTACATCAGTTTTTGTTTTAGGGATAGGAAGAGTCTAAATTACTTGTACTTTATCTCGGTCAACTTGAATTCCTAGGAATGAGATGAAGTGTCCTAATACAATACCTTGGTTCATCATCATATGGCATTTTTCACTACTTAAGGAAAGGTGTGCTTCTATACATTGTTTAAGTACTTTTTCAAGGTTTTTTAAAGCATCTTCAAAAGTCACACCATAAAGAGTAAAGTCATCCATAAATATTTCTAAGGAATCATTAAGCATATCAGAAAAAATTCTTATCGCCGCTCTTTGAAATGTTGATGGGGCATTACATAGTCCAAATGGAAGAACTCTATAGGCAAAAGTCCCCCATGGACTAGTAAAAGTGGTTTTGTCCTGATCTTGGGGTGCAATGTTGATCTGATTATATCCACTAAATCCATCCAAAAAGGAAATGAATCTCTTACCTGCCAAATTATCTAGTACCTGATCAATAAATGGTAAGGGAAAATGATCTTTCTAAGTAGCCTTATTTAGAGCTCTGTAATCTACACACACTCTCCATTTCCAATTTTTCTTAGGTATTATTACTAATGGTGAAACCCATTCACTATCAGATATATGATATATAAATTTTGCATTCAACAGTTTTTGAAGTTCTTCCTTCACAATTTCCCTTAAATTGGGATTCATTTGTCGTTGGGGTTGACAGACTGGGCGGGATCCTTCTTTAATATAAATACGATGAGTACATAATTCAGAAGAAATTCCCTTCATATCTGTGTAATCCCATGCAAATGCTTGTTTATTCTCGTGGAGTAACTTCATTAACTGTTGTGTTTCAGCATCTGTTAGGTTAGGGTTTATATTTAATGTTTTTCCAGGCTCGATTTCGACTGTTATACTCTTGGAGGAGGTGTCAGCTGATGTCTAAGATAAGTCTTCAATTCTAAGATTTTTCTGTGATTCAGATTCCAAGATTGTAGTCAAGTGATCATGCATTTCAGAGTTAAACAAAGAAGGTTCAAAAATAAAGCTACTAATTAATTCATCTTCGGTTGAATCCTTAAAAGTTAGGGCTTGTCCGATAGTCAAGATGGGTTGGGTCTCATTGTCCTCATAATCTAACCACACAGAGTTATCATTATTAATCATAGGTGTAGCATGAGGGTAAAGAGTAAGCTATTTGGTTTCACATCCATTAGAAATTGTCATTGATCCTGACCTATAGCTGATGAAGGCATCTGCTGTATCTAGCCAAGGTCTTCCTAAAATCAATGGATGAACCCCCAACTTTGTTTTGGTTTGTAACACCACAAAATCAACTGGGTAGTGCCAAGATTCGACTAAAATTATCAGGTCTTCAATGACTCCTTCAAGTTTGATTGTGGAGCAGTCAGCTAGCTCTAGAATGGTTTGGGTTTCCCTAATTACATCCTTTAACTATAATCACTGTGCAGTTTCAAGTGTCATGATATTTATTGCAGCACCCAGATCTACTAGAACTCTAGAAACAAAAGTTTTTCCCACCTGTACTGTGACCGTAGGATGACCAGGGTCACCATATTTCACAGGAGGGTTTTTTTCTGACATTAGAGCAGCTAGATCACCCATCACATGAACTGTGAGGGGGCCCTTAGCTTTTCTTCCAGGTTTCTTAATACAAATATCTCTAACAGTTCGAGCATAAATTGGTACATCTCTCAGTGCTTGTAAGAGTGGAATTTTAACATATAAATTCTGCAGCTCTCCTAAAAGATTAAAAGCAGGTGGCTCAAGTGTTTTTGTAAGAGCCAAACGTACAGGGAATGGTGGCTCTGCTGCTTTAGCAGTCTTTTTAGAGGATGTTTCAACTGTTTCAGCATTGTTATTAGAGGATGATCCAACTGTTTCAGCATTAGATGACTTTTCTTTTCCGATTTCTTCTTTATCAGAATCGGAAGTAATGTCATCAATAATGGGTTCAACTATTCTTCCAGAGCGTAAATGAATGTCATTACATTGCATAGGGGAAACCAGTTGGTTTTGAACATCAATTACCTGCAGAGCTTTATTATTATTTGGGTTGGGGTTAGGTTGTACAGGCAGCTAGGGTCTCATTGTCTGATTATTTGGTGGAGCATTTGATGGTAAGGAGAGAGATTGGTGATACTGAGGTAATTAGTTTGGAAATGGGATCTGTGGAGCTGTCCAATTTGAGTTCCATTGATTAAAATAGGTTTGCTGTAGAGCCCAGGGATTCCACATCGTAGGATCAACAAAAGGAGGATTCGGTTGCTGCATGGGTGGGAAATTCATTTGATTAAAGTGTGGGTACTGCATTTGATTGAAGGGTGGGTAATTTGTTTGAAAAGGAGGATGATTATTCCAACGATTAAACGACATGTTAGAATTTGTACCTTGTCCTCGTGGTTGCCATTGCCTTCTCTGTGTGAGGAGGTACACTGCTTCAGCTTCTTCTTCAGTTGGCTGCAGTGCTGCTTTTATTCCTGGCAAAGAAGGGCATTATTGAGTCTCATGGTCCTTTTCACAGATAGTGCAGATAGGTACCTTGTCTAGGGGGCATTCCCTCAGTGGGTGTTTTTCCCTGCATTTAGAGCAGAAAATAGCCAGAGCATCTTCTGCTTCTGCCTGCTTCTTTTTAACCTGCAAGGTATCAATTTGTGAAGCAAAAGAGCTTAACATTTCAGTTTTAAATTCTTCAAGTAAGTTACCTATTTCGGCCTGTGTTGCTCCTCCACTAGCTGATTTCTGGACTCTTGAGTATGTACTATCTCTGCTCTTTGCTCTGCTTGCTGCTCCTCTCGAACATATTTTACAGAGATTGATAATCTCATCATAGGATTCCTTAGATATGTCTCCTTTTCCAAGCATATTCAACATATCTAAACAATCATCTCGTACCCCTTTTAGCAATATTGACTTGAGAATATCCTTACTCATATCAAGATGATCAGATCGTTGTAAGTTATACTGTAGCCTTTCCATGAAGTCCTCTAGACTTTCGTCCTCCTTCTGAGTCATCTTGAATAATTCCTCTTTCCTTTCTCTTGTTCGACAATAATCTTGGTATTTAGCCAAAAATTTCTCCTTCATCTGGTCCCATGTTGTAATCACATGAGCTCCCAAGCTCATGAGCCATCTTAATGTGTTCCCTTTTAATGTAACTGGAAACAACTTCAATTTCTGAGCAGCATTAACATAGTCATAGCTTCTACACAATATATCAAATTCAAAAGGAAATTCATCAGGATCTTCTGTGGATAACCCATGGAAATTGGGTAATGCTGAAAGTGGGATATTCTTCATAGGAGTTGCTCTCTGGGGAGATCTCCAATAGGGAATTCCAGGTTGGAGAGAGAATTTTCTCCCCTTCCTTCTATTCTGTGACCTCCACCAAAAAGTCCTTCATTGTTATCCTCCATTGGTTGTTTTCCTGATGCGCTTGCCCGGTCTTCGGAGTTTTCTATTGGAATTTCAATGTCCTTCACTGGTTCCTCCACCTTAATTTACTCTATTGGCTCTTCTACTGGTCATTCGTCTTCTTCCACGAGTTCCTCAGTATATTATGATGGTTCTATAACCCTCTCTGGTCCCACTACTTCCTCTGTCTGATAATCTGTCTGGGAAGAGTGTTGGGTTTGTGGCCTTCGAGAGCTCAACCTCTGGGATGTCTCAGATTTTGAAATAATATCATCAATAAAAGTTTTTCTTCCTCCTCCTTTGCCCTTGCCACCTAAACAATTAACCTTCTTGCGTCCTCTCATGCATCCTGCATCTCTAAAAGAAAATTGTTAATACTCTTAAAATCTTCAGTCGCCTTCCCCACCAACGGCACCAAAATGTTGGTCACTTTAATTGTTTATTAATAAAACAGTCGAGTGCCACATAAATTATCAACCCGAGAAAGTCTGATTATTCCAAAGGTGACTACGTACTATATGTACTCAATCTTAATAGTATTAAAAGCTATAGTATAAACAGTATACTATCTATTAAACCCCTACTCTGTGTTACAGCAGTTACAACAGTTACAACCTATTGCAGGAATAGAATAAGAGCAGATAACTTAAAGAAAACAAATCTGCAAAAGGGAGTGATGGCTATCCTGCAACAAAGGATCAGGACCCTATCCTCAGAGTAAGGACTTTCAGCACCTGCCTCTGTTGTCCAGTTCACAAATACACTCTGTATATCCTAATCACTGTGAGGCACTCATATATAGCGTCAATCAGTTAAAAAGGAAAACAGAGTTTCAGCAAAAGTAAATATCATTAGAAGCAGTACTTGTGATATAAACAGAAATCACACACACACCACACAACAGAAAGAATATGGGTGAATCTTGTGATGAAGGTGGGCCCTGTCCTTCTCACAAGATTCCCCAGAACACAGAAACTAAGATAAAATACTCAGAACAAAACTTTATTCATCTGTCAATAAACCATATTACAAAAAGATTCAGTCTCATCCCTTCACTACAGTTTCTGTGTTACAGCTTGTTCCCTCTTTTTCTGTCTATCCCTCTAATGTAGATGTCTCCTCTTTATAGAGGAGACATCTATTACAAAAGATTTTCATTATACATTCTGGTTCAACCCTTTGTATCAAAAATAGAAAAGTCAGTTCTTGTTAACAGAATATTGTTACAGTCGTGTGGATTATGATCATTACGAACTGTTAGCGCTTGAAATTTCACCTCAGGCTAAGAAAGGTAAACCTCAAGGCAACATCAAACCATTTAGCCTCGTAGCTAGCCCTACGGGGCAGGAGAAGGCTCTCTCCGGTCTGTCTCGTAAAATCTTCAATAGATGAGATGACCAATAAGCTAACACTGATATTAGGCTAGTAAATTGATCAAAGAGTTTGATTTGGGGTTTTTTGGGTTTTTGGTGGCAAATTGAGGAGAGGGCAATTTTGGGTGCGGGGATGGGACACAGTTTCTGCAGGGGGTTCCTTGGGACGAGGTAGGAGACAGTGTTGATGCCTTTGATTGAGGTGGATGGTCAGGAATGAAAGGTGAAGAGCTAAAGAGAGCAAACAATAACTTTGAATTCTCTTTAGACAGTAGAAAACATTGAAATTAAACAAACTTAAAAGCAGAGCATGGCAAGCATGAATTCTTACTTTAACACTTCATTTGTTTAATGTGCAGAAATAAAAGAAAGGAAATGAGTCACATAACAAGCTTACAAGTACATTGAGAAACACACCATCAACACATGAGTCCACAAGAATCCCAAAGAGGACTACAAAACCCTGGTCTTCCTTAGCCAAAAATTGCAGAGATACAGTGAATAATACAATGATAGCTTATCCCTCAAGAGTCCAACCATGAAAATGAGCAAGAAAATACATAATATAGATGATCTAACCTCTCTCCCTACCTCCATGGGTCGAGCTCACTATCCTAGGATCTGTTTCAACCACTTCTAAACTAAGCACTACAAACTAGGCAGTCAAAACAACTTGCCTCTATAAGCTAGGAAACCAATTCATTCATTTAATATTTACCCTTTTCATGAATGAATCTTCTATAAGTGTTACATAAGAGTAAAAGTGTCTCAAAAGTACAATAATTACATCAAAGAGAATCATAATTCACCCCAAAAAGTCAAACTAAGTCAAATCTGCGTTTTCTGAGCTGTACAGTGCATTTTTGAAAAACCTGCCTGACAGGTCACGCGCCCCTGCCTGACGGGTCGCGCGCCTTTGGCACCACTTTTGGGGCACTTGAAGGTGGCCAAATTGAGCAAGAGTAGGCTTGTTGGAAAGGTCTGTGAGTCTACTTTCCAACCCAACTAGAATTTTTGAATTTGGAGTTCATTTGGCCTGTCAAAAATCAACTCTCCCAAGACTGCTTTCTGCAGTTTAAAAAAGTGGTAGAAAGTCAATTTTTGCTAGTTTTTTGACTTTCTGGAGGCCCAAAACTTCACCAAATCTCAAGTCCATCCATGAGCATGTGTAACTTTTCCTGAAAAATATGGAAATTCTGAGTTTTTGTTAAATGGAGTTGCCATGATGAAAGGTCGCGCGGGGGGTGAGACCCGTTAATGGGAAAAACCTGCAAATTGCCTGAAAATGCCAAAATTCACCCAAAATTCTCAAAATTTCTTGGGATTTGTGCTGTGGCTAGGCTATTTAGTGCCTTGATCCTTGAGTGAAGCCTCAGCCAAGATACGGAGGGGATTAGGCTTCTTTCTCCGTTTTAGTGCCTCGGTCAACCGCCTTTGAAACATCTTCATCTTTGCCTTGCACACATGCATTCTTGCCCAGTAATGGTTCTTCATGTTCCTCAGCAATTTCTTCTCTTGGTTGGCCTTAGCCAACAACCTCTCCAAGTGTGCATTTACCCGGATGAGCATGGACTCTCGGTCAGCGGGCAATGGATCACCGGGTCTTCTTCGGTTCAAGGTTCGGTCACTACGAATCCTCCACAACTCATCAAGTGCTTGCTCATCTTCCAACTGTTTGTTGCGCTGCTCGAGGTATGTGATGGTCCATTGTGCCCCCTCTAATCTCCTCTACAAGGAATCATTTTCAGCTCTGAGATGCTGAATGATCTCCTTTGCCTCTCGGCTAGGAGAACTGGCCTCAAGATCAACAAGCTCAATATCTGGAACTCCTGATGGCCCCTCATCAATCATGGGCTGTTTGCCCCTCCCTGGTACCTGTGCTGGTGAAGAAAGCGAGGCCCCTTCCACCTGATGTGGAGATAACACTCACTGAGCCGATGAAGAAGGCGAGACCCCTTCCACCTGCTGTGGAGATAGTACTCGTCGAGCTGCTACAAATAAGGCCCTCGGGCCTTTCTGATAGGTAACCAGAGGTCAGGAGCTGACATGTCTAGTGACAGGGATGTCATGCTGCTGTGATGGTCCTCCCTCCTCATGAATAACCTCAGGATGTGGCGGTGATGGTGCTGTGAAAAGCTACGAGAGATGAAATCCTCCCATGAGATGCCCTGCTGAGCCAACTGATGCAATACTACAAGCTGAATCAAACCATAATGGTACAGGCTCCTAAACTGCTGTGCCGAGCTCTTCCTCTGTAACATGGGCACCATCCTCTGAATGTTCTGATAGAAGAAAACAGGGATGTTCATCATCCTCACTCGGGTAAAGTGCATCAAGAGGCGAATATGGTATGAATATACCTGTGAAAATCTTCCCTCACAGGTAAAATAGTGCATGATGAGCCTCATCATGGGAGCATACTCGCTCCTGAGAAACCTGAATGGAAACACACCTGCCAAATGTCTCATGAATGGTGGCCGGACAAAAGGCTCAAAGTGAACACTATCCAACACCTTGCGCTTATTCCACACCTCCCCAACATTAGGTATCCCTGTGGCATGTGAGATCACCTCGGGTGTCAATGTAAAGTTCACCCCTGCAAGGTTGACATGTCCATCATGCAAGTGTAAAACAAATAGGCGAGCCAACTCTCTGTGGTGCTGAATCCGAGAGATCCTTTCACAAAACTCATAACAAGACATATACTGGAAACATGTGACTGCCATAGGACAATCCTATAACTCTGCTAAAGAGGTGGGCTCCTCTCGCCTATGATGTCCACCCTTTCCACCCTTATGAGGCCTCCTCTGTACCTCAATCTCTGAAGCTGATGACTGGTCATCACTTTGCTCATAAGTTTCGGTTTCTGACATTGTTTAAGGAGCAAAGTGGACAAACTGTGCTGCTATTTCTGCCTGTAAAAAGTTGATTTATATGCTCAAGCGATTTGATGATTTAGAGGGTGCTTAAGCAAATTTGAAATGAGTTTGGAGGGAGGTTGCTTGACGGGACGCGCACCTCGCCCAACGGGTCGCGCGCGCCTGACGGGTCGCGCCCGTTGAAAATTTGAACTGCGGGAAGCCTTCTGACAGGTCGCGCGCCTCTAACGGGTCGCGCGCCTGGCCCGACGGGTCGCACGCCTGTCCTGCTCCCAATTTCAACCAGTTTCGCTCAATTTTGCTTGGAAGCTCGCCCAATCTCTCTTGCAAGTGTTTTGGATGCAAAATGAGAGTAAAAGGAGGGAGATTGGGTCTTTATAAATTCCATTTGAATAAATTTCATGCTCAAACCCATTTTCTAATGTTTCTCTTTGACACTTTATAAAACTGACTTTTTTGGTTTCCTTTGTCCTGAAATTGACTCATTTAGTGCTTTTGCTTGATTCCTTTTGCAGGTAGATCATCTGAGGGATCTTGGCAAGGGGACCAGGGTTACATGCTGTCCGCTGAAGTCTTTTGAAATTTCATCACTTTTTACAAACATTTGAAAAATGACCTTGGCTTTAAAAACAGAGTTTTTAAATCCAAGGTGAAAATTAACTGTACAAGATAAAAATCTCAAATAAACATCTTTACAATCATCCCTCTGGCTTGCTGAGCACTTATTGACCTTCAAAAACATGACCTTGTAAACATATTTGACCAAAACCCTAGACCTAGGAAATTGACCTCAAGACAAGACAAGACAAGCTTGAAAGAGCTTAATGACTGAAATGACCTGATCCAGCAATGCCAAGAGGGGTAAAATATACCAGCTCCTCCATCAGGGTTATGGCATGCCTAATGGGATGCAACAATTGACACTAATGAGACACCTACCTATGCAAATGCAAAGAGTTTTGATCGCTGATGGAGGGCTCAAGACCGACTCTAACATTGGCTCCAATGGGGATGGTAGCTCCTTGGAGGTACCAAGAACCTTAGACCTCTGGGAGAGTAGACCAGTGATTTATTAATCATTGGGCAATGGAGTCATTATTTTGAACGGAGAACACAAAACCTTTGACACATTTATTGAATGAAAACTTGACTAAAAAGTGACTGAAACTTAACTGAAACTTGACTCAAACCGACTCGATGACAAATTGAAATGATGGAAAAACTTGACTCTAACAAACTAACTCAAGACCTGAACTTAAAATTTAAAACTTGATGGCAGTACATAACCGCCTATGTTTCTTACAAGACAACCTACCATCAAACTATATCATAATGCCAATGTAACCAATCAAGCAGATGCCTTCTTGACTGGTTCTCCCAATCAGATCTCATGATCAACAATAGATACTGGTAACTGGGCATCCAAAAACATAGTTGACCATGATCTCCTTCATCACTGAACATCGCAATAAACACTATCACTGCTGGCTGCAACAAACTTGCTAGAGGATCGTGAAAAACATGAGGATTTGCCACTGCCACCTCCTGCTGAAAGAACAAGGTGTCTTTTGCTTCAAATTTTGATCTGCCTTCATCATGTGCTTCGGAAAGAGTATGTTCCTAGTCCTCAAAAAATTCTGAACAAGTAGATGAGCAGATCTCTTCTTGGAAAAACATTTCAGCACATGAAACATATGAAGAATCTGAAAGGAAATCCTGAATGTTTTGATCTTCAGTGGTGTGAATGTGTTGTAGGTCATTTGTATATGACATGAGGGCCAGGTTATCATGTTCCTTATTACATTCATCAATCATAAGAGAAGAAACTTCAGATGGTCCTTGAAGCACAAGATGATCATTTATATCGTCTACCACAAATTCATGCAAAAAAACTTTTTCACTTGCTTGAGCAAAGATCTCACCTTGTTGTTCATGAGCTGACTGAATGACCTCCTCATGAAGATCTAGTTCCGGTGAGGTGGGAGCACTTAGATTTGTAACTTCGTTTTCTTCATGCCAGCTGATCTCAACAGTCGAGTTCTTCTTTATAGGATTCAACACAAGGTATTCTTGGTCACCATGATCTGAATTTTGATCTGAAATAGCTGAGTTGACTGCATTACATTCTAAAATTGAATCTTGGCTACCTTGCACGCTGTCTTCTTCTGTGGGCAGATCTGAAACAAGCTCTTCTCTTTCATCAATTACAGCCATATGGTTGTCTTCAACCTGCTGATCTTGACAAGTATCCTCTAAGATTTCTATGTGCTGCTGAAACGGCTTTTCATACAGGGCTTCCATGATCTCTTCATCCATGAAATTATCATCTTCATAAAACTTCTCAAGGCTTTCAATAAAACTATAGGCATGCTTGCAACAGTCTTGAACTAAATTCAATGATGGATAAGAGTCCTTATATCTTTCAATGAACAAGGCATGAAAATCCTTTAAACAATAAATACAAGCAGGCGGCAAACTTTCATACCATGATTGGGCTTCACCTTCCAGAGTGGCCAAGAATATCTTCATCAAGCAATCTTCAGGAAAATTGACCTTGAATTTGCGAATATGCATGTGAAATCTAACTAGATGTAGAGCAGCGTCCTTCCTACCATCATCGTTAAATATAGGCAAATTCCTTGACCAATCTACCTTCGGAATTTTATTTGGAAAACCAGGGATGTGATCTCGGCTCATGGGAGCATATCTTCTTGCAAGCTGATCCATCTTGAAAATCGCAAAGCTACTGATCTCTCTGCGGTGGAGTAACCATGAAGCACAGGTTGCTGGATCCTTCAGTGAAAGGAGTCGCCAGGTGGATGATTTCAGCCTGTGAAAACTCTCAACCTATCATCCACGGCTCAGAGTTAACAATTATACTGGGATAAAGTGCCAATGAAGCGCTATGTTCACAAGCTCACGGAGATTGACTGAAGCAGCGTTTATCTACTAACGCTGATGTAAAACAAGAGCGTTTTCGAAGGCTACCTGGCGTATCTTCAGGCTCCGTCTAAGACTTATGAAATAACACGTCAATGAGCAAACGATTAGTTTTTTCTCCCCAGTATGGTCGCCAGTATGTTAGCGCTTGAAATTTCACCTCAGGCTGAGAAAGGTAAACCTCAAGGCAACATCAAACCATTTAGCCTCGTAGCTAGAACTACGGGGCAGGAGAAGGCTCTCTCTGGTCTGTCTCGTAAAATCTTCAATAGATGAGATGACCAATAAGCTAACACTGATATTAGGCTAGTAAACTGATCAAAGAGTTTGATTTGGGGTTTTTTGGGTTTTTGGTGGCAAATTGAGGAGAGGGCAATTTTGGGTGCGGGGATGGGACACAGTTTCTGCAGGGGGTTCCTTGGGGCGAGGTAGGAGACAGTGTTGATGCCTTTGATTGAGGTGGATGGTCAGGAATGAAAGGTGAAGAGCTAAAGAGAGCAAACAATAACTTTGAATTCTCTTTAGACAGTAGAAAACATTGAAATTAAACAGACTTAAAAGCAGAGCATGGCAAGCATGAATTCTTACTTTAACACTTCATTTGTTTAATGTGCAGAAATAAAAGAAAGGAAATGAGTCACATAACAAGCTTACAAGTACATTGAGAAACACACCATCAACACATGAGTCCACAAGAATCCCAAAGAAGACTGCAAAACCCTGGTCTTCCTTAGCCAAAAATTGCAGAGATACAGTGAATAATACAATGATAGCTTATCCCTCAAGAGTCCAACCATGAAAATGAGCAAGAAAATACATAATATAGATGATCTAACCTCTTTCCCTACCTCCATGGGTCGAGCTCACTATCCTAGGAGCTGTTTCAACCACTTCTAAACTAAGCACTACAAACTAGGCAGTCAAAACAACTTGCCTCTATAAGCTAGGAAACCAATTCATTCATTTAATATTTACCCTTTTCATGAATGAATCTTCTAGAAGTGTTACATAAGAGTAAAAGTGTCTCAAAAGTACAATAATTACATCAAATAGAATCATAATTCACCCCAAAAAGTCAAACTGAGTCAAATCTGCGTTTTCTGAGCTGTACAGTGCATTTTTGAAAAAACTGCCTGACGGGTCGCGCGCCCCTGCCTGACGGGTCGCGCGCCTTTGGCACCACTTTTGGGGCACTTGCAGGTGGCCAAATTGAGCAAGAGTAGGCTTGTTGGAAAGGTCTGTGAGTCTAATTTCCAACCCAACTGGAATTTTTGAATTTGGAGTTCATTTGCCCTGTCAAAAATCAAATCTCCCAAGACTGCTTTCTGCAGTTCAAAAAAGTGGCAGAAAGTCAATTTTTGCTTATTTTTTGACTTTCTGGAGGCCCAAAACTTCACCAAATCTCAAGTCCATCCATGAGCATGTGTAACTTTGCCTGAAAAATCTGGAAATGCTGAGTTTTTGTCAAATGGAGTTGCCATGATGAAGGGTCGCGCGGGGGGTGAGACCCGTTAATGGGAAAAACCTGCAAATTGCCTGAAAATGCCAAAATTCACCCAAAATTCTCAAAATTTCTTGGGATTTGTGCTGTGGCTAGGCTACTTAGTGCCTTGATCCTTGAGTGAAGCCTCAGCCAAGATACGGAGGGGATTAGGCTTCTTTCTCCATTTTAGTGCCTCGGTCAACCGCCTTTGAAACATCTTCATCTTTGCCTTGCACACATGCATTCTTGCCCAGTAATGGTTCTTCATGTTCCTCAGAAATTTCTTCTCTTGGTTGGCCTTAGCCAACAACCTCTCCAAGTGTGCATTTACCCGGATGAGCATGGACTCTTGGTCAGCGGGCAATGGATCACCGGGTCTTCTTCGGTTCAAGGTTCGGTCACTACGAATCCTCCACAACTTATCAAGTGCTTGCTCATCTTCCAACTGTTTGTTGTGCTGCTCGAGGTATGTGATGGTCCATTGTGCCCCCTCTAATCTCCTCTGCAAGGCATCATTTTCAGTTCTGAGATGCTGAATGATCTCCTTTGCCTCTCGGCTAGAAGAACTGGCCTCAAGATCAACAAGCTCAATATCTGGAACTCCTGATGGCCCCTCATCAATCATGGGCTGTTTGCCCCTCCCTGGTACCTGTGCTGGTGAAGAAAGCGAGGTCCCTTCCACCTGATGTGGAGATAACACTCGCTGAGCCGATGAAGAAGGCGAGACCCCTTCCACCTGCTATGGAGATAGTACTCGCCAAGCTGCTGCAAATAAGGCCTTCGGGCCTTTCTGATAGGTAACCAGAGGTGACGAGCTGACATGTCTAGTGACAAGGATGTCATGCTGCTGTGATGGTCCTCCCTCCTCATGAATAACCTCAGGATGTGGCGGTGATGGTGCTGTGAAAAGCTCACGAGAGATGAAATCCTCCCATGAGATGCCCTGCTGAGCCAACTGATGCAATACTACAAGCTGAATCAAACCATAATGGTACAGGCTCCTAAACTGCTGTGCTGGGCTCTTCCTCTGTAACATGGCCACCATCCTCTGAATGTTCTGATAGAAGAAAACAGGGATGTTCATCATCCTCACTCAGGTAAAGTGCATCAAGAGGCGAATATGGTATGAATATACCTGTGAAAATCTGCCCTCACAGGTAAAATAGTGCATGATGAGCCTCATCATGGGAGCATACTTGCTCCTGAGAAACCTGAATGGAAACACACCTTCCAAATGTCTCATGAATGGTGGCCGGACAAAAGGCTCAAAGTGAACACTATCCAACACCTTGCGCTTATTCCACACCTCCCCAACATTAGGTATCCCTGTGGCATGTGAGATCACCTCGGGTGTCAATGTAAAGTTCACCCCTACAAGGTTGACATGTCCATCATGCAAGTGTAAAACAAATAGGCAAGCCAACTCTCTATGGTGCTGAATCCGAGAGATCCTCTCACAAAACTCATAACAAGACATATACTGGAAACATGTGACTGCCATAGGACAAGCCTGTAACTCTGCTAAAGAGGTGGGCTCCACTCGCCTATGATGTCCACCCTTTCCACCCTTATGAGGCCTCCTCTGTACCTCAATCTCTAAAGCTGATGACTGGTCATCACTTTGCTCATAAGTTTCGGTTTCTGACATTGTTTAAGGAGCAAAGTGGACAAACTGTGCTGTTGTTTCTGCCTGTAAAAAGTTGATTTATATGCTCAAGCGATTTGATGATTTAGAGGGTGCTTAAGCAAATTTGAAATGAGTTTGGAGGGAGGTTGCTTGATGGGTCGCGCACCTCGTCCAACGGGTCGCGCGCGCCTGACGGGTCGCGCCCGTTGAAAATTTGAACTGCGGGAAGCCTTCTGATGGGTCGCGCGCCTCTGACGGGTCGCGCGCCTGGCCTAACGGGTCGCGCGCCTGTCCTGCTCCCAATTTCAACCAGTTTCACTCAATTTCGCTTGGAAGCTTGCCCAATCTCTCTTGCAATTGTTTTGGATGCACAATGAGAGTAAAAGGAGGGAGATTGGGTCTTTATAAATTCCATTTGAATAAATTTCATGCTCAAACCCATTTTCTAATGTTTCTCTTTGACACTTTATAAAACTGACTTTTTTGGTTTCCTTTGTCCTGAAATTGACTCATTTAGTGCTTTTGCTTGATTCCTTTTGTAGGTGGATCATCTGAGGGATCTTGGCAAGGGGACCAGGGTTACATGCTGTCCGCTGAAGTCTTTTGAAATTTCATCACTTTTTACAAACATTTGAAAAATGACCTTGGCTTTAAAAACAGAGTTTTTAAATCCAAGGTGAAAATTAACTGTACAAGATAAAAATCTCAAATAAACATCTTTACAATCATCCCTCTAGCTTGCTGAGCACTTATTGACCTTCAAAAACATGACCTTGTAAACATATTTGACCAAAACCCTAGACCTAGGAAATTGACCTCAAGACAAGACAAGACAAGCTTGAAAGAGCTTAATGACTGAAATGACCTGATCCAGCAATGCCAAGAGGGGTAAAATATACCAGCTCCTCCATTAGGGTTATGGCATGCCTAATGGGATGCAAAAATTGACACTGATGAGACACCTACCTATGCAAATGCAAAGAGTTTTGATCGCTGAGGGAGGGCTCAAGACCGACTCTAACACGACCAATATAGTAATCGGTCGGACTCCTTTGCCGATGCAGATTTGTTACGCAAATCTCAACTGTTCCTCGAAGTTCGCATGCTGTTCTTGCTGTTTCAGCTTCGAGGTTCATGTTGTTCTTGCTGTTTCAGCTTCACGGTTTGCACTGTTTCCGCTGTTTCAACAACTTTTGGAGTGGTTAAGCCAAAACACTAGCAAAGGCTTTCAACTAAGGGTTGAAGAGGGTAATATAATGACAAAATATACGGTCAAAAATAGACAATATGGGAACCTAACATACTCCACACACCCCCTTGCTTACCCTTTTTCATGCCCTCATGAAAACATTGTAGTTGACATGTAAGGCGGTAGGAGAGTGGGCCAAAGATGGAATCTCATGTGGTGGTCTACAGCCATGATGCCTAGCAAGGTATTCAAAAAGATGTCCTATCTGACCCTCAGGAATCTCATACAAGGCTTGGTATCTAGGTGCAAGGTGCCAAATAACCAGACTGCGGAACCTACAACCTAACCAGGATGGCCCTTCCCTCAAAATAAGTTCACCATAGAGGCTTAAGTGATCAGTGGTTAACTTAAAGTTCTCATAATTAAATGGTTCCCTGAGCTGGATATTCGGATTAGAGGTCTGATATTGAAATTTAGCAGCTGCAATGGCAAGGTCCTTAATGGTAAAAAAGTATTCTATCCCTTGTCTATTGATTGATGTATGAATGGGTCCTAATGCTTCAATCACGCCTGGAGTCCTCATGAGGTTCCTATGTTTATTACACAACTGTTATGGATCTCTAGGCTCAACTCTTACCCATAAGTCTAATCCGTTTTCTTGTCTTTGGAAGGCATTATAGGCTTTAAGCCATTTGATTTGATTAACTCCAAACGAAATAAATGCCTGCAATTGGATGTCCCCAACAAAAGGGACTAGGTTCTGCTCTGTCTCTGGATCTAACAGATGTTACGCAGATAAAATTCACACAATAATCATTGAACCTTTACTCCATAGTGCTTGCAACAATTTATGAAATCATCAATAGTATTAATTTGTATAGGGGCTCCTACTTTGACAACCTTAATTTTCAATTGCAAATATCGTTCCATTAAAAACAAGGCATAATTCTTAGTAGGGGCTCTACATGCTAGGACATCAGTGTACAAAGAGCATAAGGTATCCATCTATTTGATAACTACATCTAACTTATGAGTTACCTTTGCGACTCTTTTTTCTTCCTTTCACCATCCTTCAAAAGCTTGGCTTTCGAATAAATTGACATTCCTTAGTTGTTGTTGTAATTCTTCATGCTTTTCTCGAGAAACCGTTTGTTCTGTAAGTTTTTCTACTACTTGTTGAGCCTACATCAAACCCTCTCATAGAGTTACTATCATTTGATCGCTGTCCCACATGGTAGTGGTAAGTGGAAGGTTTACTTGAATCTTCTTATTGCATCGTCTCGTGTTTCTGGTTTGCATTTCTTCAGAGCATTGTGCCTCTGTCTGAACTTCTTTGTCACAGGCCGATATATCACCTGTTTGCATTTCAACATGGGCAATAGCTAAATGTTGCTCCTTTTGGTTTTGAATGGCAGGCTAGACTTGAATCCTCCTCACCTTTTTCTTTAGGGGTCTTGCCGGAGTGGTTGCATGTCTTACCCTTGAGGTCCTTTTTTCTCTCTTTCGCATTTTCAAAACCCTGATTTTTTGTCGAAGTCGTGCTATCACATTCAACAGTCTTTGTTGTTCTTTTCGTAATCTTTTAATTTCTTCTGTTTTCTTAGAAGGAACAGTTGTCTGTTTACTCGGGCTTGGACTGTTATCTTGGCCAATTCCCTAGTTTTCTTCTTGCGTTGCCCCTTTGTTGTTGTGATCGGGTTGCTCAGGAGTAAAAACCCTGACTGGTTCTGTTGTTTCCTGGGTGACTTCTTTTTCCACCCCTTCTTCTCCATGAAATTCTTTTGGTGCAGTCTGGCTGGGAACAAATTGTTCCGCTTCTATATCTTCATCACTTTTCTCTCCAAATATACTTTCATCATGAATGGAATGATTCTCTTCGTCTTCTTCCTCATCACATAATTCTTCGAATGCATTTTTGTCCTAAGCAGAATGTTGATTTGGTTCTTCTTCGATATGGAGGTCTAGCGGGCTGAGAGGTTGAGCATATTTGCCCATATTGGCCAGAATTTGGGCCAATTCGTCATCTTGCAATGGATTTTGCAATGGGCTCTCTTTGCGTTGCTCTGTCTCTTCCTCCACTTGCCCAGACTGCACAATCGCTTCCTCTGTTTCTCCTTCCTCATTTTCCTCCATCTCTTTCTCATTCTCCTCCATCTCTTTCTCATTCTCCTCTCCTTCCAATTGCAGGGGTTTCTCATCCCCTGAATCATATATCTCCACCAGTTGGCTGATATTCCCTTGGTAATTTTCCAGCCTCCCTCTAATCCATGCCAATATAACTGATTTCCTCCATTTCAATAGTCTATTCGATGTACTACTAGCATGTTTTTGTTTCGGAGCTGGCAGAGTCAGTCCCCCATCTATCGTGGCAATTAGTTCTTCCCAACTTCTCTGTTGCTGAGAAAGACTGTAGCTAACTATCAGTCGTATCAACCCATGGTGACTTACTACCGATTCTACATGTCATGATTTTTTCATGCTTCGGGAAACATCATTTAGTAAACAATTATAAAATGCAGGTAAATTCACAGAGCATTTCTGTTTTAATACGACTAAAAGTTTAAGGTGTCGTGGTCTTACAATGTCTTTCCTGCCTTCACAGGTGATGTAGCTCTGGATGATCTTCGCCAATTCTGCCCATGGCTCTCCTAATGCTTTTGGTAGGACTCCCTTTCCTCTTATTGTCAAGTTCTGGCCTTCATCTTGGAAGACTTTTATGATTTTTTGCAATCTCTCCTTCTTTAGAGTCCACACAGGTCCAGTGGCTGGCAGTCTCGAGACCTCTACATTATGTCATTGGTGACTTCTATGTGTCTCCCTCTTACCATGGAGTGATATTCCTACAAGTTCTACAAGAATTCTATTGCTACGGTCTCGTTGGATTCTTGTAACCGATTGAGATAACCTATCCATCCTGCCTTTGTTAAGATTTCCTGTGCAGCATCAGAAATTGTCAATACCTGTGGTTCTCTCCAAAGTGATCTTCCTCCCATGTTTTAGCACACTATAAAAATGCAGAGACGACAATGGAATAGCAGGTTGTTCAAACTGTTATAAATACAGAGAAAATAACGAAACAACAAGCTCGTTCAAATCTTGAGTCACTTACTAATTGCTGCAGAGCATAATACAGAAATAGCTTAGGAATAGCAAGCCATGCAAATTGAAAAAAGATATATCGTTAAGCCTTGCTATTCCCAAGTGAAAATTTTTCAAATAATAGTCTGACACGTATACCAGCAAATTATGAGGTCACCTGCTTCCCCGCTGCAATGTGATAGGCCATCCTTAGCTGTCAAATGAGGGAGTGGCGTGCCGAACTGCCATGGTACAGAGTCATAAAGGAACAACGTATACTGAAATGCCATGTTTAAAAAAGGAGTAGGTTGCCAAAATCGAGGTGTATAATAGGATCACTTAAATAAGAGAATGTCGTGATATGATGCGAGGTGGGAGGATAGGACAACTGACGTGCACAAAAAGTCTGATGCAGTCATTATCAACGTTTCCGTCATGATTTGTTATAATATATTTTCATGTGTTTAAAGGTTTGGGAAAGTGATATACATAATCTTATTTGACCTATTACAAAGGTATAAGACAAAGAAGGGTGTTGATGATTGCTATTGGTGTATAAGGAATGTGGCTTCAATACCATCAACAGAGCTCTATTGCCCATAGGTGTCCATAGCCTTGACAGAGTTGTTTGTTTCACCCATCGAACCATGATCCTTTGTGTATGCTTAGAAAGTGTTGTGCAATGTAAAAATGGAGGTCATTATGCTAGCTTGGTAACCAGTTAAACCATAATTCCATTCACTAGGAAGGAGTGAAAGGTGGGCAAGCCGGCTCGTGATGAGACCTCCTGTTCCAAGGACTCTTTATTTTTTTGTGATGTGCCTCTTGGATCATATCCCTAGTGTGGTGGCCATAGTGGGAATGCCACTTCACTTTCTTCCTTATGATCATGGTAGGCTGGCTCTTGATGAGACCCGCTATCCTTCATTTGACAACACATGTTAGCAAATCATATAAACATTTTTCTCTTTTTTTATCTTTTATAAAGAACTTTCCTATTTATACACAAAGGGTGGTTCAACACTCCTTAAGAGTAGGAATGGTGGAAGAAGTCTTAACATCTCAATAGAAAAATATACCCTTTGTTCTTATTCCTTAATAATGATCAAAGAAGATTATGGGAATTTAAAAAGAACCACCATGATAAAGATAACCAATCATATTAGTATTAGCAGAATAATGACAACAAAGTGATGAATAATTGTGTTCTTTCCTCTTTCCTCCTATCAATTCAAAGATATTTCTTGTAAAAATAGCGATTTTATGTAATTTACTGATTTCAATGTGCTCTAGTTTTGTATGCATTGCATAAGTGTATAGCTGTGCTCCAAAAGACTCGAAATTGTTGTATATTGAGAGGAACAGCAGGTGTCTTTGAATTAGAATGGCAAGGAGAACAAGCATAAGTAAAAGGAATACGAAAATGTTGTCATTTCAAAAAGGAACAGCAAAAAAATGCAAGTGCTGAAAAGGAACAACAAAAAAATGCAAGTGTTGTTCCTTTGGAAAAGGAACAGCAGAAGATACAAGTGTTGTTCCTTCGGAAAAAGGAACAGCAGAAAAAACGCAAGTGTTGTTCCTTTGGAAAAGGAACAACAGAAAATACAAGTGTTGTTCCTTCGGAAAAAAAGGAACAGCAAAAACCAAAAGTGTTGTTCCTTTGGAAAAGGAACAAAAATGAGAGTGTTGTTCCTTCGGAAAAAAAGGAACAACAGAAAAACAAAAGTGTTGTTCCTTTGGAAAAGGAACAACAAAATGAAAGTGAAAAAGGAACAGCTAAAAGAAAAGTGTTGTTCCTTCGGAAAAGGAACAACAAAGCAAAAGTGTTGTTCCTTTGGAAAAGGAATAGCAGAAAAACAAAGGTGCACACAAGTGTTGTTCCTTCAGAAAAGGAATAGCAAAAATGACAGTGCTATTCCTTCGGAAAAAGGAACAGCAGAAAAATGCAAGTGTTGTTCCTTTGGAAAAAGGAACAGTAAAATGGTGAAGATGTCGTTCCTTCTAAAAGGAACAGCAAAAATGATGGAATTGTTGATTCTTCGAAAAGGAACAGCAAAATGCAGAGGTGTTGTTCCTTGAAAAAGGAACAGCAAGGCAGTGAGAATGTTGTTTCTTCCTAAAAGGAACAACAAAGTACAAATGCAAAAAAAAATATGTACAAAGAATAATTTATGCTAACAAAGGAATTATGTACAGAATGTGAGAACAATTGAATCACTTAATGAACCAGAGGTAAGGAATATTTCTCTTCCCCCTCCAAAATTTGCATGTCAGAGTCTTTTCGGAGTTGCTGGTAGAAGGATTCCCGAGTAAGTGGTTTGTGGTATAGAGGAACTCGGTGTCTGTTTGCCTTGAAGGTATGTCCAGATCTGTCTATGGTAATTAGAGTAAGGGTGCCATTATCATGTACCTTCTGGATTTCATATGGTCCTAACCAATGAGTCTGAAGCTTCCTAGGGAAATCCTGAAACCTATAATCGTATAGGAGCACCCAATCTCCTTCGCGGAAGACTTTCTTTTTAATGAGGTCGTCATTCCATTTAGCTCATTGTTGTTGGATCAATGCAGTGTGTTGAAGGGTAGAGAGCCTGATTTCATATAGCTCATTGATCTGTTGTAATCTATTAATCTATGCTTTGGTTAGATTTAGACCAACTTCTTGTGTTGTTCGCAGTGTTTGTATTTCAAATTTTATCAGAAAGATGGGTTCCTTTCCAAACACCAATTGGTATGGTGAATAGCCAATAGTGCTTCTCCATGTTGTTCTGTAAGCCCACAAGGCTTCTGGTAATCTTTCAGCCGAAACGTGTCTATGTGATGCAATGATTTTTGTTAGAATTGCTTCTATTATTTTATTGATGCTTTCTACTTGACCATTTGCCTATGGGTGGTATGGAGTAGTAATTTTATGTCGGATATGATAGTTTTTTAGTGTTGCAACAATCTTATTACCAGCAAACTGTGGTCCACCATCTATAATTATATCTCTTGGAAGCCCATATCACACAAATATATGGAACAAGAACTGTATGACAGAATCCTCTGTAGCTCTTGGAAATGCCTCTACTTCAACCCATTTAGTGGCATATTCTGTTGCTACCAAAATATATGTTTTTTGGTTCGAGGAGGGGTTAATTGGACCAAAAAAATCGAGGGCCCATCGCTCGAATGGTTTAATAACTAGCTATGGATTTAGGGGCATTTCATCGGACTGTCCAGGGCGTCCTGTTCTTTGGCATCTATCACAAGCTTGAACAAACTTCTTTGCATCTTTGAAGATTGTGGGCCAATAATACCCTGTTTGCAGCACCTTATGTCTAATTCTTCGATCGGTGAAATGTCTGCCACATGGTCCATCGTGACAAGCTTTCAAAATCTCAAAAATTTCATCTTTGCGGACGCATCTCCTAATGTGCATATCTGCCCTTGTATGGAACAAATAGCCCCCAATCCAAGAAAATTGAGTACTTTACTGGACAATCTATTTTCTTTCATTAGGGGTGAGATGTTTCGGTAATTTGCCTACTGCTAAGTAATTTGCAACATCAACATACCAAGGTATTTTAACAGTGATTGCAAACAAATGCTCATCTATAAATTCATCTTCAACTACTACTGCGTCCATTGGTTTTGGCATTCGCAAGAGAAATTCAGGTACGGGATTTTCTTTTCCAAGTCAATCCTTGATTGTGATATCGAATTCTTGCAATAAAATCAGCCATCTGGTTACTCTACCATTTGTGATTGGTTTATTTGCTAATTATTTTATGGCAGAGTGATATGTATACAAGATAATAGGATATCCAGTAATGTAATGCCTAAACTTATTGACAGTGTGTAGTATAGCTAAAAATTCCTTTTCGGTAATTATATAGTTCAATTCAGTAGGAGATAAATTCTTGCTAATATAATAAATTACATATGGTTTTTTATCTTCTTCTTGCCCAAGGACTGCTCCAATAGCTATATCTAAAGCATCTGATGAAATTTGAAATGGCAGGTCCCAATTTGGACCTCTAAGGACTGGGGCTGTTGACACAAGCTTTTTCAGATCCTGGAAAGCATGGTCACATTTTTCTATCCAAAGAATGTCAAAATTACCTATCAGTGCATATAGAGGTGCAGCAATATAAGAGAAATGTTCTATAAATCTTCTATAATAACCAGAAAATCCAAGAAAACTGCGTACTTCTATTTGAGTGGTAGGAGTGGGAATTAGCAAAATTATTTGAATTTTTGCTGGGTCTACTTGTATGCCAGCTGCTGAGATATAATGGCCTAGAATAAGTCCTTCAGTTATCATCATATAGAATTTTTCATGGCTCAAATAGAGCCTGGTGGCAATGTAGTGTTGCAGCACTTTTTCCAGTGTGTCCAATGCTGGGTCAAAATTATCTCTGTATGGTGTAAAATCATCCATGTATACTGCGAGCCCTTCATTTATTAAATCTGAAAAGATGCTGAGGATAGCCCTTTGAAATGTGGCAGGGGCATTGCATAAGCCAAAAGGTAGGACTCTATAGGAAAATGTTTCCCAAGGACAAGTAAAAGTGGTTTTGTCTTGCTCTTCAGGGGAAATCTGAATATGATTGTATCCACTGAAGCGATTAAAGAAAGAAAAGAATTTCTTTCCTGCCAAAGTGTCTAATACTTGGTCGATGAATGGAAGGGGAAAGTGGTCTTTTGTGTTGCTTTATTTAGCTCTCTATAATCTACACAAGTCCTCCACTTTCCATTCTTCTTTGGTACCACAACAAGTGGAGAGACCCATTTACTATCGAAGATAGGGTAGATGAAGTTCAGATCTAAAAGTTTTTGAAGTTCATCTTTTAAAATGTCCTTTAGATGAGAGTTAAGTCTCCTTTGTGGTTGGCGAACAGGTCTCGCATCTTTCTCTATGTAAATGTGGTGAGTACATAAGTGGGGATCAGTTCCTTTCATGTCAGGATAGTCCCATGCAAATGCTTCTTTGTATTTCCTCAGTAGTTGGATGAGCTTCTCTTCTTGTTTAGAAGTCAGGTTGGCATTAATGTTTAAAGTATTTCCTGGCTCAATTTCTATATTTTTGTTATTTGAGACAGAGGTAGTAGGTATTTCTTGATCATGAGTATCTTTAAGAGGATCTTCTTCTAATTCATTATCAAATGCTTCTTATATCATGTGACATTGTATGTGAGATCTAGATTCATCTTGGCTAATAAAATTGTTAATGGCATCGTCTTCTGTTTGGTCTTTGAATCGAGGGCCTCCTCTATGGTTAATGGAGATCTAATATTTTCGGTGAGGTATGATACAGGATGTTTGTTTGTTTTTATTATTATGACACTTGGTTGTGTTAGAGGATATAAAGCTAGATTCTTTGATATTATCCCCCCTAGTTATGGTCATACTTCCTTGTCAGCAGCCAATATAAGCATCGGTAGTTGCAAGCCAAGGTCTGCCTAAAATCAATGGATGTCCATCAAGTCAGCTTTTGGGGTTTATTATCAGAAAATCAGCAGGATACTCCCAGGAATCAACGGATACCATGACATCATATGGTGTGCCTTCTGGCCTAACCACAGATTGGTCAGCTAGTTCTAATAAAGTGGAAGTCGGCTCCACTGATGTGATGGCCAGTTTTTGACAAGTGGTGGTTGTTAAGATATTAATTACAACTCCTAAATCAACTAAGGCATTTGAGAAGGTTTGTCCATTGATTTGTACGGTTACTATTGGATTCCCTGGGTCTTCATATTTAACAAGTGTTTCTTTTCCTGATAATAGGTCGGATAAGGTACCAACTACTTGGACTTTTGGGTTATTTGTTATTTTCCTCCTTGATTTCTTTATAAATCGCTATTTAATGGTCTTTGCATATATTGGGATGTCTTAGATGGCTTGGAGGAGTGGGATTTTTATGTACATATTTTTTAGTTCTCCCAGAATGTCAAAATCAGGATGTTCTATAGGTTGAGATATAATTAATCATTCTGGGAATGGGGGAGAAGATGTGGTTGATTGATCATGAATTTGTTGTCTGGTCACATCCTCTTCTTGTGGCGGTTGTTCTATAGGTAACTGATTTTCAACTTGAGCAGTTTTATCTCCCTCTATTTCAATGATGCGCCCAGATCTTAATTGAAGGTCATTACACTCCCTTAGATTAGTGCCTATCTCTGGTGTTTCAATTATTTGAATAGATTGGATCGGTCTGTTATTTGGATTAGGGTTGGGGTGGGCTAGGAGTTGTGGTCTTAAGTTAGACTGGGGGTTTTGTTGTAATGCTGGCAGTGTAGGTTGAGGGAGCGGAATGGTTCCTACTGGCTGATTCATTGGTCTTTGCCAGTTTGTCTGCCAGGCTTGACTCTGTAAAGTAGGAGGGGACCATTGTGCTAGATATACATTGTTTTGCCAATATGGTGGAGTATAGGGAAAGTTTGGCCAACTGGGTTGAATTGTTTGGTTTGGACATGGTGATGATGAAGGAAATGGTTGTTGTGATCAATTCGAAAAGGGAGGTTGATTTTGCCACATTGTATTATATTGTTGAGCATGATATTATGGAGGCTGAAAAGAAGAAGCTAGGCCTGAGAACATACCTGATTGTCACGACTGCCATTAAAGGCATTGATTGAGTAGATATATCGGTTCTGGCTCTTCTTCTACTTCCTTATATACTACTTTTAATCCAAGAAGTGAGGGATAGCTCTCTGTAGAGTGGCCTTTCATACAAATGGCACAAACTTGGACAACATCTAATGGACACTCCGTGTGGTTGTGTTTCTTTCTGCATCTGGGACAGAAGATTTCCAAATTCTGTTCTGCCTCTGCTTGCTTTTGTTTGGCCTACATAATATCAAGTTTTGTTGTTAGTGTTCCCAATATGTCAGTTTAAAATTTTTCTAATAAATTTCCAATTTCTGCGTGAGTTACTCCCTCTGCAGAGATCTTGTTGTCCCTTGTAAACCTGTCATGTTCTGTTGGTTTCAGTCTTGTGCTACCCCTCGAGATCCTGATACATAAATTAATAATGTTAGCAAAATTTTCATGATAAATATCTCCCTTTTCCATAATATTTTGTGTTTCAATCCATTGTTCCTTCATTCCCCTAATTAATGTTGTTTTTAACACATTATCAGGTAAGGGTAGTGATGCATAGGGAGCTCTTTGAAGATTATACTGAAAATGCTCAACATATTCTTCTAATGTTTCATTTGGTCTAGCTACCATCTGAAATATTTCATTTTTTAACTCTCTAGACCTGCAATAATCCTGATATTTTTTTAGAAAAGGCTCTTTCATTTGATCCTAGTTATTTATAACACCACCACCCGAACCCATAAACCATCTTAAAGCAACCCCTTTTAATGCAGAGGGAAATAATTTCAGTTTCTAGGGATCGGTTTTATAGTCATATCCCCTACACAACACATCAAATTCAAATAAGAATGCATCCGGATCTTCTGGTGTAAGGCCATGGAATGTAGGGATATGCTGGAGAGGAATTGCTTTCATAGGTGCATTAGCTGTAGTATCCACAATGGGGTATTGCAGTGTAGAGGTTTTGGTGTTTGGCTGGTTCTGGTCCATTTGGTCAAATATATGCCAATAGCCTTCCGGGATATCTAGGAGGGAATTCCTAGGTTGTTGAGGGGGAATGGCTCTAATAGGAATGGCCTTAACAACACTACCTTTATCAGGGATGATGAGAGTGCCTAATGTCTGGGGGGTTCTAGTTCTTGAGTTTCTTCAACTTCGTTATAAATGATATTTGCAGCACTTCCCTTATCTGGGCTACTTAATGGCTGAATTATCCCAAGAGGAGATCTTGGTTCTTCAGTTTCTCTTGTTTCTCTTCTCCCTTCATAGAGGTTGCTAAGGTTCCCTTCTTGCAATGATTTTGGGCTAGAATTTTCAATTTCCTGAAAATCTTGCTCTTCGGTTTGACTATACACATCAGTAAATGCTACAGATGGTAATCCTGTGGCCTGAAGGGAACTAGTAGGATGTCTAGAAGTAACTTTTCTAGGTCCTACTAAAGGCTGAGATTCTTCTTTCTTAAGGATTTTGTCTATAAAGGTTGATCGGCCAAGGGTCACCGGCCCCTTATCTTTGTCAGGCTTGGGTAGAGGTTTAGGATTATTTTCAAGCCTTTTCTGCTTAGTAATGCACACAAATCAACTGCTAATTTCTACCCAAAGAAAATAGCAACAAGGTTGTAGGAAAGTGGGCAGGGGAGCAAGGCTATTACTGCTCTGTACGCAGGTTCTTACCTTCCATTTTTAAAACTCAGTTCTCTCCTAGCAGGTTCTTACATCACTCTTGAAGAAAAACATATGGCTACACTCTTCCCCGGCAACAACACCAAAATGTCGAGCAGTAAAAAGGGTCTTTTTCACCTCTATTTACCCTACATTAACTTATCAATCCAGCAACGATTTGTTATCTCAAAGAGTGTATTCAGTTTGAGGCAGTCATTTGTCAGAGTAATGCTAGTAGTATAGTGCTCTAAATACAAGAGTAAAAAAATGCTTAAAACAAGATCTACTTACAGAAAAGCACCTTAAGACTCAAATCATGCATTCAGAAAACTATAGCAATTTATCAGTCAAGGGTACAATAACAGTAACTCATCCCTCCGTAAACTGATGTAATTAAAGATAATAAAGGAAAAGATCATAAATCTGGGAGCTAGACAACGAATGTCAATGCTCACTACAGTCTTAGATCATTCTGCACACCAAAGCAATGATAATACAAATAACAGGAGATGGAACAGCAGCTAGGAAATGGAACAGCAACTAGTCTTATAAACAAGATTGAACAGCAAAACCTTAGTCTAAGGAAATAAATGCAGAAATTGTATCCTACAGGAATCAGATAACAATCTTTTAATCTAAAAATAAATCGGACAGCAAAAGAAAATGGAACGACAACTAATCAGCAATGAAATATGGAACAGCAACTAGAGTCAAATATAAATGTACAATGAACCAAGATAAATAACACACACGGCACGCTTAATATTAAGAGAAACAGTAATCTGACTTCGATACAACAAGTATCAATCTCAGTTATAAAGAATAACGATTGTAATTCGTAATGGAACAGCAACGTCAGTTGAACAACAATCGCGATTAAGTGTAAACCATAGATGAATACAATAATACCAACTTATGAATGTTACAACACGGTTACTGTATATTTGAACAGAAATAGCATTCTGTAAGGAACAGCAATGTTATATCAATGGTTAAAGGAACAACAATGCATTACAAAGTCAGAATGAACAACACAGCATTCCTGTCATAGAGAACAACATTACTCAGTTGACCATAAATGAAATATAACAAAACCATAATGTAAAATAGAAAAACACATCAGATTACCAAACACAGCTAACAATGAAAACCACACACGAATTAGAGATAATGCTACAGGAGCAAGTGTTCCACCAAGGTCGGGCCCTTAGCCTCTAGGGACACACCACTTGAGATTACTCCAGAATCAAAGATGAAATGACAACCAAATTTATATTAAAACATCAAAGCAAAGTTACAGTGGATTGCTTCTCAATGAGAGTCAATGATCAAAGTTTCAGATACAAAGGAGAATTACATAGAAAATAACAACAGGTCATCCCCTAGGCTAGCAGTGCTGCCCCTTCTTATAACAGCTAAGCGGAGATATCAATGATGCAAAAATAGTTAAGATAGTGATCCCTCAGGATCAAAGGATCCTCAGGGATTCGCCAGACTGTTAATTCCCAGTTATCCATTTTTTCTCTTGCACCGATTTGATATCTCTGTTTCCCTTTCTTGGCTGATACGCTCCAATTTGGATCGTCTTGTTTTCATGCAATTTCCTACTAGAGGGACAACAGTTAACTTTGTCCCGTATTTTCCTTTGGGATGTAAATCTTCCATTTTCTCCTTTTCCTAGATAAGGAAATGACAATTATTAGTTGTTTTGCGTTGCATCTAAATCCATTAGATTTTGTCATCATTTCTTATCGTCTACCTAGTTCATGATGCAAAGAGGTTATGAGTTTTAAAGTAAAGATGACAAAATAAATGATAAAAATATACCTTCTTCAGTACTCCACACTCATATCACTTGGCCCTTGAGTCAAGTCACCAAGGGAGGAGCAAAAGCAAAATTCTTTTGGTCTGAATCTCAACAGAAGGCATTCATAGAGTTGAAAGATCACTTCTGCACGAAACCAGTGCTGGAATTACCAGATTTACAACAACCATTTGAGGTCGAGATAGATGCCTCTGACTATGCTATTGGGGAAGTCCTTACTTAACACGGGCATCCAATGGCATATCACAATGAAACACTTTCAGACACGGTCCGGAAGTATCCCACTTATGATAAAGAGATGTATTCCATTGTGTAGGCCTGCCGACAATGGAAGCATTACATTTTGGGGAAGGAAACAGTCATCCACACAGACCACCTACCCCTGCGGTTCATATAGACCCAAGGGAAATTGTAGAATGATCACCATCAGAAGTGGTCTACATACCTGCAACAGTTCCATTTGAATATCAAGTATAAGAAGAGAAGCACCAATAATGTTGCAGATTACCTCCGTCAACCACCAATCATGGCGTTATCCACCATGCTCAACTCTTGTGGGTATGAGACTTCTGATTGACAAGTTCTCTACAAAAGCGACCCAGATTTTGGCCACACATACCAGACACTCTTGGAGGGTCAACATGTTCCAGATTTTCACCTCCAAAATGCCTTGTTATGCCACTTGGGTCACCTTTGTGTTCCTTCAAGCAAGCATGCCAAGATGATTTGGGAAGTACACTGCAGTCGGGCTGCTAGGCATTTCAGGGTCGCGAAAATGGTGGTAGTACTGCAAAAGTATTTCTATTGGCTGAATCTTCGATAGGATGTTGGGAAGTACATCAGATCATGTACTGCCTGTGCCATTGCAAAATCGACCATCAAGAAGCAAGGCCTCTATGCCCCGCTGCCTACCGCTAGTCAACCTTGGGAATCCATCTCCATGGATTACATGTTAGGCCTTCCTTTCACTAAACATGGAAATGACTGTGTTTTTGTGGTCATCGACAGGTTCTCGAAGATGGCCATTATGGTGGCCTGTAAGAAGAATATCATAGCAGAAGCCACTGCTAAACTCTTCTTTGAATGAGTGTGGGTGCACTTTGCAATCCCACAGTTTATCATCTCAGATTAGGATAGTCGGTTCCTCAGTACATTTTGGTCCAGTCTTTGGTCAATGCTGGACACCAAACTCACTAAATCTACAACCTTCCATCCTAAAATTGATGGCGAGACAGAGGTTTTCAATAGGATGATTGTACACATTCTACGCATGTACAACTCAGAGCATCCATGCACATGGGACAAGAGCCTCCCTTATGTTCAACACAGCGACAACCAATCTCTCCACAGCTTGACTGGCCACAACCCTTTTCAGGTGGGCTTGGGATTCCAGCCACTCTGCGCCATTGATGTGGCCATGCCACTTGCAGCTACTCACACAGATTCAGCTCATGTCCAGTCTCAAATAGACAAGGCAACCAACTTCATTGAGCACATCCAACATATTTTCCAGCAGGTCCATGACATTCTAGAGAAATCAAATGCCAAGTAAAAGCAGTGACATGATCAACATCGGGTGTCACACAAGTTTCAAGTGGGCTACAAAGTCTGGTTTCATTTGCAAAAGGAACACCTTATTGGAGCCTATCGAAAACTGAGACCACTCTGATATGGTCCTTACACCATTACTAAGGCTGTGGGAGACAATGCATTTCAGCTCAGCATTCCCCCATTCCTTGGCCTGCACCTAGTGTTTGATGTCGACCGCCTTCGGCAATACTTTCCTCCATTGCTAGACACATCCGACATTGCAGAATAGCTCACACCCATAGAATTAAATCCAAATTGCATGGAACAAGCTGCAACTGATCAGATCATGGACACATAGATCAAGAAAACTCGGCAATAGAATATCCAACTATATCGAGTTGTCAAAGCAGGCCAACTCCTTCACCAGGGCAAGTGGCTCACCAGGGACCAAGTTCAACAAAAGTTTCCTCATCTCATGGAGGAACTCAACGCAATGGGGACCATTGCTTCCTAAGGGGGGAGGAATGGTCCAAGTGGATATTGGTGGCCACCTGCCAAGTCCACCTGGACCCCCACCATTGTTTCTTTCAGCATTTTCAATTTCCTTAATTATAGCACAACATACAATTTTTAGTAGTTTTTTGGGTCCTGAACTTCCAGAGCCATTTTGAGGCCCTAAACGACGATTTTTGGGAAATATGGGGCCAACATGGATCCATGGACCCATGTTGCCCTTCCCAAAGTGGTAGTGCTCAAATAGATCTCTCTAATGAGCTATTGTATGTGTCAAACAAAGATCGTATGCCAAAGTTACGACCCCGGGAAGTTGATGTACCAATTTACCCAAACAGGGCCCATAGTTTGGTGTTTCATCTTCTAGGGTTAGGTTTTGGAATGTTAAGGGTCTTCCATTGTTTCTCAACAATAAATAGGCCTTCGAGCCTCATTATAACACAGTTCAGAGGCATGTAGCCACCACATCTCTTCTCAGAGATAAGCTACCATCACCCTAGCTGGTTTACTTCCATTACTGTTTGTAAGCATATTTCAATATTTTACACTAATGAAATGAAGTATTATTTCCACTGCATATCTATGTTTATGGTTATCTCTATAATTTTTTGCGTTCCTGTTTAAGTCCGGATCGCACCAGGCTTCATCTCAGAAAATGTGCAATTATAACTGAAATCTAGGGCTTCAGTCCAAAAATTGGGCAATGCATGAGGTACAACGAGTCTTGCTCAACCCAGAAATTACGCAAATTTCATCCTTGGGCTTGCAGACTACTGCATGTTCTTTCAAGTTGACTAGTTCCCTCCAAGACTGAGTAATCCTGATTTGCATGCATGGGTTGCCTTTCTCGAAAAAGGAAAAAACAAAAAAGCATCCATAGATTTTAGGGATTTAATTTTAGCAGCTAGAAGTTACATGAAAATATCGTTTTAGAAACCTCCTGCCAAGTGTCGTCTTTTTCTAGATTTGTGGCATGCGCGTCATGAGCCTCATCCTTATCAAAGCTTATTTACCTGACATTGTAGAGATCATTACTCACATTGATATTGGAGCTCTAACATCCCACATCACATCTAGGAGACTTCGGCACATTCAACTCAGCTTTTCCAGGTAAGTCAGCTTTTCATGTCTTTTGTTGCTTTTCTGTCGCTTTTTGTATTTCATCTTGTGTGAGTGTTTTCTGCTTGGTTACAATGAACGGTTGTTGTCTCTTTTATGTATGTTAGCTTCTAGAAGGATTGTTTCAGTTTTCGTTGCATCTCACTGCTGTCACATGCATGAAACTATTTCCGCACTGATGGTCATCATTATGGTGACTCACTTCACACACATGATTGCTTTCCCATTTTCTGAATCTTGCACTTACTGTTTGCATGCATGATCATTCACTCATTTTTTGCACTCATCTTCGCCATGTATTCAGAAATCTCATGTTTTCAGTCGCCCGTCGGTGGGTCTGGGCTTCCTTGGCCCAGAAGTTGCCTTATTCAGCTAGAAAATGTGCTTTTCTAGAAGTGAAGGCTCTGCCTTCACTCCAGAAACTACACAAATCTAGCCAAGAACTAGTCTTCAGGCTTGCATTGCGTAATTTTGGGAGGAAGTGCCCTACTAGCCCCAGAAATTGTGCAATGAAATTTGTTGGTTTTCATGTCACTTCTGACTAAAACTATGCATTGCATAGTTTTAATCCTTAGCAAGCCAGGATGGACTGTGCATTGTGCAGTTCCAGTAGTCAGTCAGCCTCTTAACAGCCCAGACTGTGCTTTGTGAATTTTTGGCAATCAGTCTCCCAGCCTCCCGGTGAAAATTGCGTAATATTCACAATCAGTCACACAGGTATGTTGCATGTCAGTCCTCCATTTTGTTTTGGTTTTCAATTGACAGATTGATTGCCATGAGTGTTGCTATGTCTCCAAGTATCGCAAGTGTTTGTATGCCTCACAACAGTATAGGTACAATGGCCTACCAGAGAGTGGGGTCAAAGGACACCATTGAGAGCATAACTAGAGATGTAGTTGAGCAATTGTCTATGAGCTTGTCTATCTATGAAGACACCAAGTTGTCCATAGACAAGGATATCAAGATGAAATGGTAGTGGCATCACAGAGAGCAACACCATCAAGAACAGTAGAGGGTAGAACACCTGTGCATGACCAAGGAAGGAGGAAGGTTGTTGATAGCGTAGAGGTGAAGAAAAGCTGTAAGTTCAAAGAAGATCCACTTGTGGTGAAAGAAACTTTGGAGATTGAAGCTAAGAGGTGATAACACGAAAGGAGGACCACGCAAATACAAAGAGAGAAATAGTAGATGGAGGAAACATAGAAGGAGTCGTAGGAGTTGAAGCGAAAACTCTGGGAAGAACAAGAGCTACGCAGAAGAGAGAAGGAAGCACAATAGAGACAGACATAGCAGGACGCACAACATGCACATATTGATGAAACTATGCCCATACAGGTTGTAGACTCATCCAAGCAGCTGGCACAGAGCAGACAGGGTGAGCAGTCACAGGAGAAGGACATAGCTCAAGATATTGAACAGATGCTAGAGCAGATGGACACGGATATGGTCCAGCCAGAGTCAGATTAGGATATTGACCTCATGCCTCAAAAAAAAGAGATCACCCCACCATCTTCACACATTTTCAAGTAGAGAAAGTCCCAAGCGATCAAGGAGACACAGATATACTTAAAGACAATCCAGAGACGAAAATGTACAACATATCTTTCGATGAGTCACAACATAGAGTTGTGCAGTCACGCAGAGTTCCCACTCTAGATGTTAACATATCTCCTGCGCATTTTGAAGAACGAGTGATCATATCCAATGTGGGCAATAATCTAACACCATTAGCCGATGCTACTAGAACATATGCCGAAGTCACTAGCTTGAGTGTTCGATTCTCAGTAGCTGAGAATGAGCACATGGCCAAGGAGTTACAAGCGTCCAAGTAGGGAGGAGAACAGATTACATCATCCAGTAGAGAAGAGTTGAGGAGAGTGATACTGGATGGCTTGGATGAGGATCAAGCCATCGACGGAGTTGGTTTTGCTCAACCAACCTACGCTATCATTCATTATGAGTATGACTAGCAAACTGAACATCAACCCACGGTGAAGGATGATATCCTTTTATCTGCACCTCCTCCACATTTTTCTGACATCTTTGGTGACTCTGATATCTCTGATTTCCATTGTGTAAATCAATCCACAGATGTATCTACTATTGATCATTCACAGAACACACCTGATGTCAGTCCATCACTTGACAGTGGAGAGGAAAATTATTCATTAGAAATCTACTTGATTCTTCATCTGCTTTTTCCAGAAACACAGAGGGTGAACATTCTTGCTTCTCATCTACCCCTCTGCATGATTCATCAAATCATGAGGATGCCGAAGAAAATCCTGAATTTTCTGATCATGAATGTTGTGATCTTTGTACTTCTTCATTCGATCATGATGCTGATTCACTTATTGTTAATATGTCAAGGCCAATGGTCTCCAATGATCTACCTATCGACAAAGTCGAAATCCCCTAGGCTATCGAGGCATTTCAGCCCGAGATGATGGTTATGTCAGGCCCTCACTATCCTGAGGTTGGTTTCACTTCCAATCAGGAAATTGTTGAAACATGCAAGGCTCCTCATCACTCTGTGTTTCGCATTCAAAATCAACCAAACACCCAGATTTTTCTTCCTCCACTCGAATCACATGATCCCATCACTCTTGCATTGGAGGAATATTACATAATAAGCATACTTGCGTGACGTAAGTGGTCTACTTTTCTCATGTTTTCTTGCATGTCACAGTCAAGAGAATGTGTATGCTTAATATCTGCATGCAACGTATCAAAACACAATGGCAAGTCCACATAGTGCATGTCATGCGCTTTCACTCATTTATTTTCTATGGACACATTTAATCCCAAAGTGTTTTTGTATTCATCATTATATGCTTCATGTTTGTTGGTTTGTTTGACTATGCTATTCGTGAACCACACCTTCAAAACCATGGTTCGACCAATGCATTGGTGGCTGCATTGGAAGTATCACTTCATGAGAGCAAATCCATGTATTGTTAGCTTAGGAGTAGGACTAGTGTTTGCCTCTTGTTGGTTTGCTTGCATGCATGTTTTATTTCTTGTTTGTTTGTTTTCTCGGTTTCTTGTTTGCTTAATCCCTTTGCTTTTTCATTTTCTTCCTCTTTTCTCTTTTTTTTTTGTTGTTTGTTTGCGTTTGTAGGTTAGCTTCGCATGAGTTGTGTGTGACTCTTGAAACAAGATGGGTAAAGTAAAAGAGGACCTATGTAGTTACCAATACTTGGTTATCTGTCATCTTGTCTCTATATACATAACTTTTTGTCTTTATTCCACGATACACCAATGGAAAATATGTTCTGTTCGAAGTGAACCTTGATGAAAGCACAATGCTTGTGCACTAACTAGTATCACCTACTCTAGTCAGTTATTTTTGGGTTAACCCTTGTCAGCTCAGTCAAGTAAAGTAAGGTGAGGGGGAAAACCTCAACAAGTATGTCAGAGGTATACACAAAATACTTCTTTGAAGGAACAACCTCTTCTCCTCTCAATAAGTCGGGATCACTCTTCTGCCTCTGAAATGAATAAGTGTTATGCATAATTTTTGAAAAAATAAAATATAAAAATGAAAATATGAAAAATTTTGAAAACACAAAAAATGAATAAGGTGAAACAAGAGAAAGAATTCTTGCGTAGAGAGGTGATGCAAGTAACTCCACCAGGGTACTTACCAGGCTCACTGGTAGTGGAGTGTGCTTGTGTTCCTGCGTGACTCCACCGAGGTACTGTCCAGGCTTGCTAGAACCAGAGCAACACCAGAAATGAAACTTAAACTCTAACTATCATATTTCTTGTGTACCAATATACCCCTCATCCCTAATCAAAACAACTATGTTGACTTGGCTTAGAATGTGTTCTAATCGACCAAGAGCATGGTAGGTGCTATATCTTTCAATCAAGCTAGTGTGGGGATCAACATGATCTAAGAATTGAACAATTCTTCCAGAGGAGTTAGACTTGCTTTTCATGAAACAAGGTCCATTCAAAGAGTTGGAGTTCTACTAGTGTGTCGCCAAGTGTTGTGGTGGCTACAACCACCCTCCAAAATTTTTCCTTAGCTTCATTTTGGAGCCTCCCTACCAACCATCCTTAGAAACATGACTTGCACTATCCAAGTACATAGGCTTCAACTGAGTTTTAGTGGCTTCCTAGCCTATGTTAATAAACTTGTTTGTCTCTCACCCGCAGGCTATCATTTCAGACTTAGTCAATTTTCTAGCTGAGATGCTCACATTGAAAATTGCGTAATTCTAGAGGGGAACCAACCTTCCATCCTAAAATTGCACTATCCTACTAGGCTATCTGTTGGGAAATGTGCAATCCAACCAGGCATCGTTCCCTCTATAAATTCTGCAGTTCAGCCTGGCACTGGGCTTCAGCTCAGAAAATGTGCAATTTTGACTAACATCGAGGGCTTCAGTCCAGAAATTGTGTAATGCATGAGGGAAAACCACTCTTTCTCAGCCCAGAAACTACGCAAATTTCATCCTCAGGCTTGCAAACTGCTACATGTTCTTTCAGTTTGACTGGTTCCCTCTAGGACTGAGAAATCCTGATTTGCATTCATGGGCTTCCTTTCCCAAAAAAATAAAAAAGCGAAAAACATCCCTATATTTTAGGGATCTATTTTTAGCAGTTGGAAGTTACATGCAAAGATCATTTTAGAAACCTCTCGCCAAGTGTTGCCTTTTCCTAGATTCGTGGCATGCACATCATGAGCCTCATCCTTATCAAAACTTATTTACTTGACGCTGCATAGCTCATTCCTCACATTAATCTTGGAGCTCTAACATCCCACATCACATCTAGTAGACTTTCACACATTCAGCCCATCTTTTCCTAGGTAAGTCCACTTTTCATGTCTTTTGTTTCTTTTATATTACTTTTTGTATTTCGGCTTGTGTGAGTGTTGTTTGCTTGGTTTCAATGAACGCTTGTTGTTTTGATGTATGTTAGCTTGTATAAGTAAAGTTTCATTTCTTCATTGCATCTCACAGTTGTTGCATGCATGACACTGTTTCTGCACTGACAGTTGTCGTTGCAGCGACTCGCTTCACACACATGATTGCTTTCGTATTTTCTGAATCTTGCACTCAATATTTGCATGCATGATTATTAACTCTTGTTTGCACTCAAATTCACCATGCATTCAGAATTTTCATGTTTTCAGTCTCCCGTCAGTAGGTCTGGGTTGCCTTGACCCATACTTTTCCTTGCCCGACTAAAAAATGCACATTTATGGAAGTGAAGGCTCTTCCTTCCCTCCACAAACTATGAAAATCTTGCCAAGAACCGGCCTCCAAGCTTGCATTGCACAATTATGGGAGGTAGTGCCTTGCGAGCCCTAGAAATTGCGCAATGCAGTTTTCTGGTTTGCATGTCACTACTGACTGAAACTGCACATTACGCAGTTTCAGTCCTTAACATGGTAGGGTGGAGTGTGCATTGCACAGTTCCAGTAGTCATTCATCCTCCTCGTAGCTCAGACTATGCCTTGCGTAGTTTTGGCAGTTAGTCTCCCAGCCTCCCGGTGAAAATTGCATAATCTTCACAGTCAGTTACATAGGTATGTTGCATGTCAATCCTCCATTTTGGTTTGGTTTTCAAGTGACAGATTTCTTTCCATGAGTGTTGCTATGTCTCTAGGTATTGCAGGTGTTTGTCTGCCTCTCAACAGTACAGGTACAATGGCCTACCAAAGAGAAGGGTCAAAGGACACCATTGAGAGTGCAACTGGAGATGTAGTTGAGTGAGTGTTAATGAGCTTTCTTATCTATGAAGACACCAAGTTGTCCATAGATAAGGATATCAAGATGAAATTGAAGTGGCATCGGAGAGAGTAGAACCATCAACAACAATAGAGGGTTGCACACCTATGCATTACTAAGGTAGGAGGAAGGTTGTTTACAGTGCAGAGGTAGAGAAAAGATGTAAGGTCAAAGCATATCCACTTGTGGTGAAAGTATATTTGGAGATTGAGGCTAATAGGTGACAGTACAACAAGAGGTCGTGCAAAGGAAAAGAGAGAAACAAAGGATGGAGGAAATAGAGAAGGAGTGGCAGGAGTTACAACGGAAACTCCAGGAAGAACAAGAGTTGTGCAAAAGAGAGAAGGAAGAGCAGTAGAGACAGACACAACAGGAGACGTATTGTGTATAGGTTGATGAAACTATAGCCATACAGGTTGTATACTCATCCAAGCAGCTGGAACAAAGAAAATAGGGTGAGTAGTCACAGGAGCAGGACTTAGCTCAAGAGATTGAATAGATGCTAGAGCAGATGAACATGGATATAGTCCAGCTAGAGTTAGATCAGGATATTGACCTCATGCCTCAAAACCAAGAGGTCACCCCACCGCATTCATCATACCTGGAAGTAGATCAAGTCCCAAGCAATCAAGAAGACATGAAGATCCTTGAAGACAATCCAGAGGCAGAAATGCAAAACATATCTTTCGACAAGTCACAACACAGAGTTGTGAAGTCAGGTAGAGTGCCCACTCTGGATGTTCACATATCTCCTGCACAGTTTGAAGAACGGTTTATCATATCTGATGTGTGAAAGTATCCAACAGCATTGGTCGATGCTACCAGAACATATGCTAAAGCCACTAGCTCGAGTGTACGATTCTTGATAGCTGAGAACGAGTGCATGGCTAAGGAGTTACAAGCAAGGAGGAGAAAAGATTACATCATCTACCAGAGGAGAGTTGAGGAGAGTGATACTAGATGAAGTATCATCTCTCGAAGCATTCATTCGATTGTTGTATTCCAGATTCATCACCGTGCATAAATCAGTTGTCCATCTCAACGGTTGGCAGCAGCACTGTGCTAGGAGAAAACACATCTTGTCAAATCTGCACACTGTTGTCAATCGCATGCAAACATGGAAAATGAGGTAAAAATGAACCCCATTCCACTTGCCAAATATTATGAAGCCCAAGGCAGCAGAGTTGAAGGCACACATCCAGAGTCAAATATGGAACTATGAGGAATTCCCACATCTCATCACCAGTTTGCAGGCTTCACATGCAGAGGTTTTCAGAAGCATGGATGTCATTGTACACATGCATGAGATCCCATCCATTGGCACACTCACTGAGGTGAAGACAAAGATCCAATTCCTATTGGAGCTTGACATGCACTTTGATGAGTTGATGCGTGCAGCCACCAACACAGACCTGGAGATCAGCGCAGACACTATGCATCAGTATGTTGCTGGTCCAATTGTACTTAAGACCATGATGCGCATGTTAATAGATGAGTTGGACAAAGGTTCCAAATCAGTGTACCCAAATGCAACAGAGGCAAGAGTTCACTTTCAGTGGGATGTCACCATGGAGCACGCAGACACCATCATGGGCTACCAAGCTTGCCATCAGTTTGCCACTGTCGATCATCGCAAGGATGTTGGAGATTTGGTATTCCCACAGCTGTCCAAGTCTTAGTGGTATCTTGCATGGCTTTCTCAAGCTTGTTTTGTCTCACATGGGTACATGTGTAGATTGTAATGTAACATCTTGTAAAAGTGAGAGACCAAGTGGCGATAGTAGAGTGTAACAATCATGTAGTAATTGAATAGTCATGAGGGTAGGTGAAGAGTCAAAAAGGGGAATGTCAAGGGTCACCCCACCCTTTGCTATTTATATAACCTCATAACTCATTTTACAGGCTTTTGGGAGCCAAGATTCCTATTGGTGTATCTTAGAGAAAGCTTGGAGTGTATTGTAACAAGCCTTGGCTTCTCCACAGTGCAGAGCTAGTATATCTCTTTGGAGGAGCAGGTGGTAGTGGCTGTAACGTTTCATTGTCAGGACTAGTGGTTGGTCATAGTTGTATGTATGATTGGACATTTCACTTTCTTAATATAGTAGAGCAAGCACATTTCATGCATATGTTGTTATTGTATTTCAACTAGCTTGGTTACTATAATGATATATGTAGTTGTTTATGCATGTATGTAAGGACTTTTTTGTATATGTTTGTATGAATCTTATCGAGATGTGCTGTTGGTTTAACCATCATTTTGGACCGTTGGCTAACCTTCTTTCCAGCTTGTGATGTATCTCTCTCGTGTATTGCCTTTCAAGCTAAGTGTTGTCATAGGTTTTTGAGGGTCGCACTCATACCCCATTACGTGTGTTAGATCCATTCATGCACCTTCCTTGACTCGCTGTGCATGTCACACCCTTGCTACCAACAAGGACATATTACTCACCTCTACGCGCAACCACGGTCAAGGCAATACTGTACTACCCACTGTTGGGACACCTACACCAAACGGTCTGAGGTCTAGTTGGGATTCTTACCGGGGAGATCCCCTGACATGTTGGCGGGTCCGGCACCATCAAAAACTTCAAATACTGATGTGAATGAATTGGTTACAGAATCTTCATTTGGATTTCTCTTCGTCTAAACTGCAAAATATGAATATGTTTTTCCTTCCATTAGTTTTTCATCTTCTTGAGTAGTGATATTGACTATATTGGTATTCGTTCCTTTTTCTTGAACTTGAATTTATGCATTTGATGCTTCCTTCTTGATAAGTTGTTGTATCTTGCTTTCTAATGACTTCTTGTACTTCTTAATCTTCTTAATTTATGTCAATAATTTTTTAGTATGGCCCTTAAGCCAAGAAACTTCTTCATTTTTTTCTGCGATAATTTTTTCAACTTCTTTCTACATATTTTGTAGTGCCTTCTGGTTTTCTTAAAGAATTACATTTCAAATATCTTT
Source organism: Pinus tabuliformis (assembly GCA_031772625.1). Taxonomy (NCBI): domain Eukaryota; kingdom Viridiplantae; phylum Streptophyta; class Pinopsida; order Pinales; family Pinaceae; genus Pinus; species Pinus tabuliformis. Next base: position 1,956,772,721 of record CM062818.1, read on the forward strand.
TACATCTTCTGGTGATATTGAATTCGATTTCAATGTAACATCCTATAGCATTATTTTTTCCTTTTGTAGGAAAATATCAAAACCTTTTTTTTCATATTTAGGATAAAGGACCCTAGTGTTTCCATCGAAGGTGAACCAATTGAAATAATGTCACCCTGATCATTTCATAGGGATTGAACAAAGAATTGTGATATAAGTGTATAATCCCCAATGCTTATTTGTAAATCAATTATTTCATATTGTTTGTTGTCTAAGAAGTCTAAGCTTTCAATTATATTTGACTTAGGAATTACCAATTGGTTTGCAATTTTTTGGTTTATATAATTTTTATTATCAGAGGGAAATATAGAAATAGTAACATCTTTTCCTACCATAGTTCTCTTAATTCTAAATAGCAATGAAGCATAGTTAAAGGAAGTTGCTAGAAATCTTCCTTTCTCTTCTATTATAGACTCCATTTTTTTTCTTCTGTGATTGACTCCATTTGTGTTCATCAATAAATTTGTCAAACAATACTTTGACTAAGGAGTTTATGTATTATCAAATATTATAATATGATTTTCTTTTTAATAATTTTCCACTTTATTTGAAGGTTGTTTATATTTTACCCCTTCAAAAATTGGAATCTAAACATTGTAATTTATTCTATTCCACTTAAATCTAAAGTATATATTTCTATAATATAACCCCTTTTTATAAACATTTGGCCTCTTTCTTTCTTTTTTAATTACTTTTTTTCTTGGTAAATAAATTTAAAACTTCAAATACCTTCTTTTATATACTTTTAGTGATTTTATTTTAATGTACTTTTACCCTCCTCTTAGTATTGTAACCTTTTAATTAATTAAACACTTGGATTATTAATATATGCTATGAGAATTGCACAAAAGAGTGGCAACATTCCAATATTTTGCAAGGATGGTTTAATCGAATTCACTAGTTTGGATTTTCTCAAAGGGAAGTGGTCATAAGAGACAATATGATGATTATTATATTATAATGAATTGTTGGTTGAATCAGTGTGGTGGTGGTGTATGTATAGGAGGTAGAAGATGGACGTATAGGTTTCCGTGTGATTTATTTAGTATTTGTTGTAGCAAACAATAAATAATTTGTTAAATTAAATTAACAATTAAGAGAATAATTTCCAGTTGCTGCAATAGGATTCCAGTTTGGAATTTTCACAAGAGGAAGGGATTTCTCGATGGATGTTATTGATTGACCAAACAAATTTGCGTGAGGCAGGCCTGGTGAAACATATGGGACTTCTCACATATATAGGTGCCTATGCATCCGATCCTTCCCACATTATGGATCGGCGAGTGATCATGAGTTGGTACCTTATTGATGGAGTATCATTTTTAGTCATGAGCATAGTATTGTGAGAGCTTGTTGGGTGTAGGAATTGCAGTTAAGAAAGCTCCTTTCAACGCTTAATTTGTCAACCTGGGGTTTCATAAACTTCGAGGCGTAGCATAGGAAATTCCAAGAAATGATATGAACCTTCTCTAATTTTATTCCTACTTAAATCACAAATTTACAGAATCAAAAAGAATGATGATCAAGCGGCAATTGATACTCAAAGAAATTCTGGTGCTGGAATAAATGAAAAGTACTTTTGCAGAAACTGAAATGGATTCCTAATTGATTGTGAAAAATCTTAACTAATGAAATGATCCTTTATATTTACCTTCAGTGAGACAGTGTGATAAATAAGTTATTCACTGTGTTTGTCTTCTTTAAAGATATTCTTGCCTACACTAAACTGGTATTCTTGTACTACAACAATGTTCATATACCAGAACATTGTGCCTGCACTGGAATGAGGTTTAGATACCAGAAAGATGTTTTTTACTTGTACTGAAGTTCTGAACTTCGTGCATAAGTTCTAAGTCTTTGGGCTAGAACACTCTGATCATGTATCGGATCTGAGGTTCCTGCACCAGATAATCAATATTTCTGCACTCAGTTTCTAGATTACTTTTGAAAAATAAAAAGCGCATTAAGTGAAATAGAGTGCAAAGCAAACAAAATTTTGAAAGTAAATTCTCACAAGAAGAAGATGCTTCAACCAAACTTAGATTCTGGACAGGAAATGATTTTCAAGAGTTAAAGTAAATCTTTCTTTAAAATAGAAAACTCTTCTATATAATTACGGAAATCATCTGGTTGTGTGGATCAGGCTTTTCCTAAGATAGTTGTGCATGTAATTTAGATCTGCCCTTTTTATGTTTTAACTCAGAGGGTTCATTCAATAATTAATCATGAAATTAAATCCTTTCTTTGAAAGTGTTCAGTGCAAGCACAAACTTGTAAGTTACTACAACATTTATTCCATATTCATCATAGCACAATTAAATCTTAAGTGAAACCTCAGATATTAATAATTCCCTTAGTTTAGAAACAAACATTAATCTTGCAAGAAGGAATAAATAACTCTTGCGAAAAGAAAGGAATAAAAGACTTGTGAAATTGAACCAACGAAATCAACTTGCAGAATCAGAAATGCACTAATACATGCAGTGCTTGGACAGGCAGCCTGCTTGTACCGATCTTGTAGAAATGAAATCAATCATTAAAAGGAAATCTTATGTAAATTGAAATCAAATACTTCTAAGCCTGCACACCATGGATCTGTAACACAATAACTATAAATGAAATCAAACATGTAACTTGTGAGAAAGATCAAAGTAAATAATGAATTCATGCCTGTACTCTAAAATAAATTAACACACCTTTAAAGAAAGGGAGAATGAGTTGGGTTGGTCAGGCCCTGGCCAACCAGCTCATTTCCCTGTTAATAAATCAAGAAACATAGTTGGTCAAAGATTCATCACAACGCAAATAGGAAACAAAACTGCATATTGGCGCATTCCTTTATATTAGTTTCAAAAGAAAAAAAGACATCTTGGATCTGCAATCTAGCCTAGAAAGGCGATACTCCAAAGTAACTACAGTCTCTTAACAAAATTTTACCATGGCATCACTCCCTAATTCCTATCAGAATTTTACATTATATACAAACCTTCAGGCCTATGGCTGTAAGAAAATCAAAACGGTAGCTTAACTAAGCCTTTCAACGATTTACAAAATGCTAATCTAAGGCATCTCGCAGAGGTCATGATCTTCATCCATTGATTTCTTTCCCGCTCCGAACCCAACTCGAGGTCAACTGATCCTTTACCAAAGATATGCATCGGTTGTTGAGCTATCATGTGAGTGCAGGAATCCTCCAGCTAGTGCAGAAATCCTATCAATAAGATGTCACGGGAATGCAGGAATCTGCCAGCTGGTGCAGGAATCCTACCTGCACTCGACCATATTATCACAATGATTAATAAATTTACTTATCAAATACTTTAGGAAATAAAAATATTAGTTGCAAGGATAATTAAAGGTATAAAATCCATAAATAAATAATTAAGTCCATGAAAAACCATTAAATATGAAAATACAAAGAGGGTGCAGGAATGTGCATGATTTTAGAGAAAAGTATAGGAATGAATAGGTTCTTAGGTTAAAATAGATGTTTAGGTCATGTGTCTAGAGTAGGATAGAGGTTAAAAATATGACAATTTAGCCTACCAACATCCTCCTGTCCTTATTTTGTTGTGTGTCCTCACACAACCTTTACCTACTACAAAAAAAACAAAATGAGGGAACCTTCCTTCAATCATGTATTTGTATGCTAATTCATGCTTTCATTGTCTTCATTTTCTTGCATTACACCTTCTTGAGCCGTTTGGTCACCTTTCTAAGATGACGTAACAATTTGATGCCTGAAATTTCCATATCTTCACTTGGCATTTTTGCTCCTTCACTTCTCCTTCTAGCTTTGTGTTCTTTTGTTTCTGGATTGTCCCTTGTACTTTCAAAGCCTAGTTCAGTACCTCCAACCCATAGATACGTTGCTTGAGTTCTTCTATTTGATTGTTCAGGTGGAGAATGGGGTCTTCCTTAATGATTTCTTCTTGTGCAGGATTTTTCTCAACAGTTGACTCCAGACTAATGCCAACATCATCGAGGTTGATATCACCCTAGTCATTATCCTCCTGCATTTTAATATCATGAAGGGTTTTAGTACCCTGCACTTCAACATCCATTGGATCCTCTGTCAGGCCTTTATCTGCACTTGCACTAGGTGTTGGCGTAATTTTCCTTTTCTTCATTTTTCCAATCAAAACTAACAAGGGTGTGTTGTATTATTCATCAATTTCCCCCTCACTAATCACTGTATGAGCCACAAAATCCACAAGAACTATAAGGTTGTCTGTGGCTGGTGAAGGAGGTGGGGAGTTGTCCAAATTGATTGAGGAAGTTGATTGAATGTGGGCTTCCTTCAAAGAGGCAGTCCTCTTGACCGAGCTTTGGGTCCTCCTTTTTGATGTATATGGGGTTTCAACAATGATTTCTTGCTCCTCTACCTACACTAACTCTTTTATGTCTTTAGTCTTGGTAGGGAATGGGGTTAGGGTTTCAGACTTCCCCTTCTTGCTTGCACTCTTCTTGTCAGAGGATTTCCCTACACCTCTTTTCTGTAGCTCGTTCAAAAATGCTTCCTAAGTCATATTCTTGACCTCCAATTCCTTCTTAACTAAACTTGTAATCCACCCATGATGGTATAGCTTACATGCAACTTGGCTTGTCTTAATTCTTTGAACTCCTTTTGACATTTTATTCAAGCTTCTTAGCAAAAAGTAAGGGAAATTGATAATTTTACCTAACTCAAAATGTAGCAACAACCAAATATGATACAAGAAGGTCAACGAGTAGTGACCCTCGCAGGTGAGGAAATTTTGTAGTATGTACAACAGGTCTTTCCATTTTCCTTCCATGGCAATGCGTGGTAGTCCTTTCTTCCAATCCTCTTTTTGTTTTCTGACAACCACAAACTAGCGCTACTTTTTCTTCTCAATCTTCTCCTTTTTGAGCCACTTCTCACCTTCTACTGGTGATTCTATGGCTTGTGATATAGACTGTTCCGTTACAAAAAATTCAACTAATCCTACCTTGGCTCAGCTCCCATCGAAGGTCCGAGAAAATTTTAACGCCACGACCGAGTCAAAGCCATTAAATTTCAGCAAAAATAGGAGGAATCCAGATTCCTACAACAGTGGAAGATTGTTTGAATACTTGGCCATGTGTTCTAACTTTTTCACATAACAGGGTTCAATTCTCATGGGCTTCATCCTTAATTCACTGAACCCTATCTAAAAATTCTTTAGAAAAATCACATGGTCATTTAGGAGCTATGTCTAGAACAAATCTTATGATAACTAAGTTATTTAACCACCACTATATTGATGACATCCTAACGGTCATGCTCCACCATTAAATGTAGACCTTGGGATGAATACGATATGGATAGGTTGTGGTGCAAGGAGAGATAATTATTATTGAAGGCACTGGTTATGGTGTCATGATTAAAATGACAATCATGTGCGATATGGTATATGGTCCGGTCATCATTAATAGGTAATGAGATTTTTCAAAAAGGTAAGTATGGTATGATAGGTTAAATCGTACACATCCTGCAATCACTTTATTATTTCACACAAGGTATACATGGTAGTTTTAAAAGATAAGATTTCATAACTTAACTATCCATGTACCTAAAATATTTCCTTCCTATTTTAGAAAATGATAAAACAAAGCTTAATCATAATAAAAAATTATTGAATGCTATCAATCTGGAAGTGGTGCAGTCATTCTTCCTGCACATGATTTTCATGAAACTAAAGTAAACTTTCCATATGTGCATTTTGCACCAAGTATTCCTACACCACACTACAAATTTTTGCATTAAAGACCATTGTTCCTGCACCAGGACATGTAGTTTGGTACTCGAGAGTGCTCAGCAGAGTGGATTCCTACATTGATCATTTCTACACTCGAACAGTCCTTCACTGAATAGTCTTGCACCAAACAGTCCTGCACCGAACATTCTTGCACTGAACATTCCTGCACTGAACATTTCTGCACCAAACATTCCTGCACTGAACATTCCCACACTGAACATTCCTGCACTAGATATTTCTGCACTAGACATTCCTGCACTGAACATTCCTGCACTGAACATTCTTGCACTGAATATTCCTGCACCATACACATATACCTACACCAAGGATATTATGGAAAAAAAATTCTGATAAAATTCATAGGTTGGATTCTGAAGGATTTTGCTAAATCGTAAAGGAGGTTTTATTCACCAGCTTTTTTGTATCAAAACATGCCTTTTGATATGCTTCATAAGCTTGAATCGGATTCTGCAATATGATCCATGGGGGATAAAAGAAGTGGCAAAGGGGGTAAATTTTCAGAATGGGAAAGAAATTATGAAAGGGAATTCAAGAGTGAGACTACCAAGAAGGTCATATCAAAAAAGGGACCTGGGAAAAAAAATTCAGGGGAAAAAGAGGGAAGAACGAAATCGGATAGGGATAGTTTCTGTATGAAGAAAAGGGTGTTAAAGTTTATGGCATAAAAAGAAGAAAATTAGAGGGAATTTTACGAAAAAGGAAATGGAAGAAGGGAATAATTTCACCTCAAAATCTGCATGGATAGTGTCAAACCAAAAATAAATACAGTGGGAATTGAGTGTTGCTTGCATAAAAATATCTGTGTTAGTTGTCCCAAACTTGGATAAGGACTCGGTTCCTGCACTTAAAAACCTACTTCTTCTTGGTGACAGTTAGCACATATAAAGATCAATCAACATTCCCATTTTATTAAAATTTCAATCTTCCAGCCAGCCTGTTGGTTTTCATGCTGATCCTTCTGTGACCATGTCAGCAAATTTATTTTCACAATCACAGGAAAATATTTTTTTTGTTTTATTTTATTTTTTGTCATTTTTCTCTTTTTATTGTTTTTTTTCTAGAACAGAGAAAATCAGATCTGTAATAGGTTGGCATGGCCACCTACCATCTCTAACTCGGGTTCTTGCTACACTTACTGCATGAAGTCCTCCTTTGTGAGGGATTGAAAATATACCTTGAGTTTATGCCCGTTCATAAGGAATACTGAATTTTTCCCATCAGTAGATTTGATCTCTATAGCCCCATTCTCGAAAATTTTGACTACTTCATAAGGTCCCATCCAACGTGTATGGAATTTCCCTTTAAAATGTTTAAACTAGAGTCATAGAGAAGTACCCAATCACCTGGTTGGAACTGCTTCTTCTTGATAGACTTTTCATGCCACTTTTTGCATTGTGGTTGCACTAACACGTTCTGTTGAACAACATCTCTTCGAAATTCATCTAACTCATTTAATTGTAATAGACGTTGATGTTGTGCTTATGAGAGATTTAATCCCAACTAAACTATTGTTCGAAAGGTTTTTATCTAGAACTCTATTAGCAAAAGAACGTTTTTCCTGTATACCAACTCATATGGTGTATGTCCTGTGCTATTCCACCACGTGGTTTGATAAGCCCATAAGGCTTCAGGTAACTGGTTGGCCCAATCCTTCCTATGCAAATTTATTGTTTTGGTGAGGATGGATTTGATCGCCTTGTTGGTAGAATCCACCTGGCCATTTTCTTGTGGGTGATAGGGAGTGGACTTTCTTTTCCAAATTTTGTATTGATCCATGACTTCCTGTACTAGATTAGAAATAAACTGTGGTCCATTTCTTATCACTTAGAAATTTCTCTACAAGTTATTAGAAGAAAGAAAATGACCGAGGTAACCACAAACCAACTTTTGAGCATAGGCTCTAGCCAACCTAGGCTCAGAGAGGGCTCTCTCTATATGATTTAGCTTTGTTTGATGGGATTTCAAGCTAGTTATGAATGTTCAGGGGGTTTTTTATTTGTATTCAAGATTGGATGGTGGAATCCTTAAAATAGATGGATAGAATGAGGTCTTTAGACCATTGGGATATGGAGTCAACAGAAGGGCAGCAAAATTGGATCAAATCACTAAAGGGAATGTTCAAAGAGCAAGCTAGCAGAGTAAAGTGCAGGTATTTGAGACAAGAGGGATGAAATGGTTTTAATGAGGGTAAGAGAGCAATTAAGAATTCTCAGACCGAGATATAAATGAGGAATAAAGGATAATTGAAAGCAAATGGAAATTAAGAATCCTTTGATTTGGATTAGCAAGAAAACAACCTAAACTAAGGAGAAATTAAGAATTCCTTAACTTAGATATCAGTTGAAAACATTTATATGCCTAACTGTTAAAACAGAGTGTAATTAAACAAATTCTGAAAACTTATTCTAGTTATAACATTCAGATTCATAAATACATTAAATATTGTGGGAAAATTTTAAGAAAGATAACAATAACATAAGAGAATACTTGTCTGCACTTCGCTCAACACATGAATCCTGTGAAATATCTTGTATTTTTTCATCAATCTAGCTTGATGGCTCAGTAAGTGATATAATAGCTTTACAGTCTTTTGATCAAGAAGTCTATCAAAATGTCTAGGAATCCACACTACATACTTCGAATTGTGAATTATTTATACAAAAATTGTTACAAAATATCTCAAACTAACTTGAGATTTAATCTAGGAAATAAAAATATCTTCTTGCAAGAGGATAGAGACAACTATTGAACTATTTGTTGTTGTCCCTTGTATTTTGGTACTGGTGGCTTTTATGGTTTTATTTCTAGCCCTTTATGCTGCCTTGTTGTTTTGATCTCTCATGCTAGAAGCTCAATTCACTTTTGGCTTTCATCTGATACACTTTGACATTTATACTCTTTGACCCTGTTGACCTGTCAATATCCTTTACTGTGTTTTTACTTTTACTGTACATTTTAACTTTTTAGTGTGCATTTGACCAGTACATAATTTAGTTTTTTATATGTATCAACATATGGAAATGGATATTGATCAACTTTCTGTATTTTTGATCTGTTTGTCTTTTGACAGTATGCTCTATTTGGTTTCTTTGTTTTAACAGTCAATGTCTCTATTTGAATGATTTCTTTCTTTGTTCTGTGTATAACTATTTTCTTCTTTTGAATTAAGTTTTTTAAATAGATTTCCTTTCGAGTCTTGGAGTAAACAAGTTTTTTGACTAGTATCAAAACTGTTTATCCAAGCTCTATTCTTCTGCTAATTACCTACAAAATACAACAATCATTATGAAAACATAGGTTGGCAGTAAAGGAAATTGATGGTTTTATTGCATAGGGATGTCTGGAGAAGGAGTCATGGCAATGTTTTGAAAGTAATTGGAGGTCGAATTGTGTTGTAGAGGTTCAAGGTGGCGCCAGAAGGGTTTGATATTTTTTATTGTGAAACAGGGCAAAAGGAATGAAAACTAGGGTTTTTAGGGTTTTAATGGGAAAATTTTTAAATTTGGGGCGGGATTAGTTAAGTGAACAATGATGGTCTTGTCTTATGCGGGGAGGTAGTTTCCCAAGCCATCGCACCTCTTTTGTGGTGAAGGCGGTATTGAGGAGGGGTCACTTGATCTACCTCCACACCTAAGCCATAGCATTTGGGATTGGGGGGGAAACCACTTTATTGGGCCGATAACGATCGGCCATTGGGTGAGGCTAATATGTATGTGGACCATCAGATGAGGGGGATGGTGATCGAACAACAGTCAGCCGAGGGAGGTGTGCAGGTGATAAAAGCATGGGCTTCGAGGGGGCCCAGAGCTTTAATCCTTGGCAGATTGGGATTTATTAAAATTTAATCATGAGTTTAATTGATAAAGTGGGAAAAGGTTTGGTTTCAGGTGAGCCCGAAATGTCTATGTGCCATTTGATTTGGGAAGGACCTGCTTTGATACCAATTGTTGGAAATAATACTGAGAGGGGGGGGTGAATCAGTATTATCTAGCAATTTAATAAATCTTCCTTATTTGATCTTTGAATTATTTTTGCATGTCAGTACCATAAAATAATGAGCATGAACAAAGAAAACAGATAGTCACACCAAAGAACACAAGATGTAAGGTGGAAACCCAATGTGGGTGAAAACCACCTACTGCAATATGTCTCTATCTTCTTTCAAATTAGAAACTCCTTTTACAATGATCTTGTACTGGTGCATTCCTTTACCAGTACGCAGGCTGCAACCTGCAAAGAGCTACAACTCTCTCTCTCGTTTTCCAATCTCCTCCTGAAAGGGAGCTACAACCCCCTACTTCTTTTCATAAAGCATCAAATGATCATCAAGTACATAACAGTTACAGTCCACTACAGTTATCAGATCAGTAATAACAGAACTAACCCAGAACACCTTATCAACAGAGAAATTCAATCAACAGAACATCTTAAGATAGAGACGCAGTTTTCCCTTCTGTGGCCTGCGACCAGACGCAGCTAACCTTCTGCTCCCCTGCGACCACATGCAGAGATCCTTCTGCTGCGCTGCGTGCCCACGCACTGTTCCTTGAACTGCACTGCGTCCTATTGTTGCAGGGACGCACCCAGAAACACTATCGCGCCGCGTACTTTGCTGCAGAGACGCACCCAGAAATGCTATCGCGTTGCGTCCTTTTGCTCCAGGGATGCACCTGAACCTTAGTCGCTCTACGTCCCCACGCAGATCTCCTGTTACTGCACTGCGTCCCGAACGCACCTGAACCCTTCTGCGCCTGCGTCCCGGCGCACCTGAACCTTTCTGCGCCTGCGTCCCGGCGCACCTGCACCCTTACTGCACCTGCGTACCTCCGGGCATAGATGATTTCAAGACTTCAAGAGTAACCCAAACAGTTAGATCTATAGATCTGATCATGCGCCAAAGAGATCTCAGTCTTTCAGAAGATTCGCCTTTTTAGATCTAGACCAGATCTAGCCTCGTAAGATATTCAACCAAAGACATACTCAAACCAAATGATCTCCTTTGCTTTATATAGGCAAGCTCCTCCTCAAATCATGGAACAATACCACGAGCCGAAACCATAGTAACACAATACCGTCGGCTAGATACCAAGAGTAAAACACAAGAAACCCCCACGTGTGCTTTTATCTGCCTTAAAAAGTGTGCACTGGGTGGACGCACCTCCTGAACGGCTGGCCTGCGTCTCCGGACGCGGCTTCTGCATGGTGTACCTGCGGGTACGCATCTTTTGAATCTAATTTCCTGCGTCCTTCTTTATTTTCAATAAAAAGAGAGCCTTGCCATGGGAGTTGCCATCAAGTACAACATTTGTAACATATATAGCCATTCCTGAAACATAATGCCGACAATCTCCCCCTTTGGACTTGATGGCAACCTCACAAACTTTGCTTCATTCTCCCCCTTTGACATCAAGGGCAAAGGGTATGCTCCCCCTAAGATCATGTTCCCCCTGAACCAGATCTGCAACAAAGAGCCATAATCCTCAATGAAAGAGATAGAGACATATTGCAGCTATTTCCAAGATCTCCTTCTGACCATCCTCCATAATGCCAACAATGCATTATGTGCTCCCCCTGAACCTGTACCATCAATTAGAAAAGGTTCAACAATAAGATGATGCATCAACAACCCCCAACTTTTGCCTGAGGTATTCAAAAGTGTCCCTGGGCAATGGTTTGGTGAGAATATCAGCAACTTGTTCCTTAGAAGGAACATACTCCAACTTGACCTTCTGTTCAAGCACTTGTTCCCGGAGAAAATGATACTTGATTGGTATGTGCTTGGTTTTTGAATGCATAACCAGATTCTTTGAGATGCTGATTGCACTTGTGTTATCACATAAGATGGGGATAGGTGGTGTACAAGTGATTTGAAAATCCTGCAAAGTCTGCATCATCCAAAGGAGTTGGGTGCAACAAGATGCAGCAGCAACATATTCCGCTTCAACTGTAGACAAGGCAATCGAACTTTGTTTCTTGCTGAACCAAGATACCAGTCTGGAACCCATAAAGAATGCACCACCACTTGTGCTTTTCCTATCATCCACGCTTCCGGCCCAATCTGCATCTGTATAAGCATGAAGTGTGAGATCTGTATCTCTAGGATACCATAAGCCATAATTTTGAGTCCCTTGAAGATATTTGAAAATTCTCTTCACTGCCTGTAGATGAGTCTCCTTCGGATTTGCCTGAAATCTTCCAACTATTCCAACTGCATGCATGATATCCGGTCGGGTACCTGTCAAATAAAGTAAACTTCCAATCATAGATCTGTAGGTTGGTTGATGTACTGCTGCAGATTCATCATTTGCACTGAGGCTACATCCTGTGACCATGGGTGTACATACTGGTTTTGCATCTTCCATACCATATTTCTTCAAAATCTGTTTGAGATACTTGGTTTGAGATAAAAAGATTCCTCCTTCTTTTTGTTGGATTTGCAAACCAAGAAAATATGTCAATTCTCCCAGTAAAGACATTTCAAATTCTTTCTGCATGATCGAGGCAAAGCTTTGACTCATAGCTTCTTCATTGCTCCCAAAAATAATGTCATCTACATACACAACAAGTATTAGCAATTTGTCATTTTCAACTTTTATATAAAGATTGCTATCTGCTGATCCTTTTGAAAAACCTTGTTGATGAAGATATTTGTCCAAACGATAGTACCAAGCCCTTGGAGCTTGTTTGAGACCATAGAGAGCCTTTTTCAATCTGCATACAAGATTTGGATCATTTCCAAGAATGAACCCATCTGGCTGTTCAATGTACACTTCTTCTTCCAAGTCTCCATTCAGAAAGGCTGATTTCACGTCCATTTGAAATACTTTTAAGTTTTGAAAACTTGAGAGAGCAAGGAACATTCGGATGGCCTCAAGTCTTGCAACAGGAGCAAAGGTTTCTTCAAAGTCTATTCCTTCTTGTTGCGCATACCCTTTACAAACAAGTCTGGCTTTGTTTCTAATTACTTCTCCATTTTCATTCAATTTATTTTTGAAGACCCATTTTGTTCCGATTACATTCTTATCCTTTGGTCTAGGAACCAGCTCCCAAGTGTTGTTCTTTTCGATTTTCTCAAGTTCTTCATCCATTGCTTTCACCCAACATTCATCTTTGCATGCTTCTTTCACATTTTGTGGTTCAGTAGAGGAGAGTAATGCCAAATAGCTTGAGGCTTCTGCAACTGTTCTTCTTGTTTGTACACCTGCTTCTTTCTGCCCTACAATCTGAGATTCTGGATGATTCTTCTGAACATATCTGGATGGGGTTTTCTCTTCTATTCTTGTCTGCTCCTCTGGTTCTTCTTGAGGTTCTGCTTGAGGTTCTTCTTCTTCATCATTCTGTCTTTGAGGGTAGCCTTCATCTTCTTCTATGTCTTCATGATGTACTTGCCTAGGAATGCATCCCTTCTCATCAACCACTACATCAATACTGTCAACAATTCTGCCAAGTCTTTTATTGTAGCACTTGTATGCTTTGCTATATGGAGAGTAACCAAGAAGAATGCCTTCATCTGCCCTAGGTTCAAGTTTGCCAAGCTGCTCATCAGTATTCTTGATATAGCATTTGCTCCCAAAGATTTTGAAGTGCTTTACCGAAGGAGTCCTACCACTCCAAAGCTCATGAGGAGTTTGAGTGCTGTTCACCTGGACATTTGTTTTGTTGAGAATAACAACCGCAGCATGTGCAGCTTCACCCCAGAAAGTTGCGGGAGTTCCTGATTCATCAAGCATAGCACGAGCCATTTGTTGGATCGTTCTGTTCATTCTTTCCACAACTCCATTTTGCTGAGGAGTTCTAGCTGTAGAGAATTCTCTCCTTATCCCATGTTCATCACAGAAATCGAAAAATTCATTTGAAGTAAATTCCCCACCTCTGTCGGATCTGAGGCACTTAATTTTGTGACCTGATTCATTTTCAACCAAGGCTTTGAAGGATTTGAATTTTTCGAATGCTTCATCTTTGTGCTTCATAAGTCCTAACCAGACAAACCTGGAGAAATCGTCAATGAATAATATCAAGTATTCTTCTCCTCGAGGTGTCCTTTTTCTGAAGGGACCGCATGTATCTGTATGTACTAGCTCAAGAGGCATGCTAGCTGATCCTTCTTTCTCTGGAAAGTTAGTTCTGGTTTGTTTTCCAAACTGACATGATTTGCATATGGTGTTGTCAGGAATTTTAATATCTGGAAGATCGCGAACTGCCTGATATTTGCATGCTTTCCTTATTTGTGAGAATCTTAGATGTCCCAACCTTCGATGCCATAACCAGTGCTCTTCATCCTTGCTCAGATAGCATTGTTGTTGTCCTTCTTCAAATATGTACAGATTATTTGGAGTTCTTTTGCCTTTGAGCACTGTTTTACCTGTATCAAGATCACGAACAAGACATCCATTCGATCTGAATATAACCTCGGTTCTTTGATCACACATCTGACTGACACTTAGAAGATTATGCTTTAATCCATCAACATACAAAACATTTCCAGCCTTGACCTTTTCTTTTAACTGAGCAATGCCTTTTCCTTTTATAGTCGCAGGAGTATCATTTCCAAAAGAGACTTTCTTTCCCTTTTCTAGAGCAGAATAAGATTCAAGTTTTTCTTTATCACCTGTCATATGCTTCGAACATCCACTGTCAATGTACCATAGATTTTCCTGTCCCTCTGTATAAAATGCTATCCCACATCTTTCTGTTTGAGGTTCCTTTATTCTCCATGTTTTGGTGCTTGAGGCTTGTTCCTTTTTCTGGTGGAACCTGCTCCTGCATTCAGAGTCTTCATGACCAAAGTTATTGCAAATAGAACATTCAACTTCATTTTCAAGAACCGAAAAGTTGTTATAGGTCCTTTTTGTAATCCCTGTCATACTTCTTTGTTTTTGAGCTTTCCTAGTCATGATTGTTTTATATGCAACACATTGAGCTGCTTTGTGACCAAAGTTATGGCAGGAAAAACATTGTCCATTGAAGAAACTTCTGCGGTTATCAAATCTACCGGCCAAATGATTGTAATTTATATTGTCATCCATTCTTGAACCAAATTGAGAAGATTTTACTTGTGGCTGGTTGTAGCTTTTGTTCTCCCTTAAGATGGATTGCCCCTGATAGTTTCTGTTTGTAATTCGTCCCTGCTTTACCTGATGATCTTCATTTTGCTTTTGCTCATTTCTTCTTGCTGCATCAAGATAACTTTTTGATGTGGATGCTTGAGAAGTTTCTCCATTATAGCACAGACCTGTCTTGTTTAGAGGAGATCGCTGCACATTGATAATCTCATCCAAAGTTTCAGATCCTTTGACAAACTTGAGATTAATAGCTTTTGTTTTCTCAATCTCTTTTCTAAGACCAACAGTTTCACCTTCTAATTTTTCAAGATGTTTTTCCTTTTCATCAATTTGGAATTGTAGAGTATCAATGATCATGTTCTTTTCTTCTATACATCTCTTGAGTCTATTAATTTCATCATAAAGGTTATCCACATCTACAGCATCCATATAATCATCATCTTCAAATGCCATTAACAACTTATATTCATTACCTTGTTCATCTTCATCACTGTTTGATAGACCATCACTATCTTCATGAGTGTAGTAGCTTTTCTTATTTGCGTTCTGTTTCTTGTTCCATCTAGCAGGTTCCTTTCCTTTATCCTTATAAGGGCATTTTGCAGCATAATGACCTACTCTTCCACAAGCAAATCATTTAAAAGGTAACTTACCTCTAAACCTTCCAGAACCCCTTTGAAGATTTCTGACAAAATTTGATTCTTCTTCCTCTTCTTCTGGGACGTGGCTTGCTTCATAATAGTCTCCTTTGCCTGATGCCTTGAAAGCAGCTTCTCTTCTTCTTCATACTGACTGCTTTTGCATTTGTTTCATACTTCTTTTTCTCTGCTGGATCTGTAGGAGTAGCTGAAGGAAAAGCGTAGCCTGTTTCTACAATGTCCCAAACTTCTGTACCAAGAGATTGAAGATATGCAGTAACTCTTACCTTCCAATAATTGAAGTTTGTCCCATCAAAAACCGGTGGCCTGATTGATGCTTCTCTCTCATAGTTGCTCATGATGAACGATCTACCTTCAAGCGATCAAGCTTCTCTGAAGGACCTGCTTTGATACCAATTGTTGGAAATAATACTGAGAGGGGGGGGTGAATCAGTATTATCTAGCAATTTAATAAATCTTCCTTATTTGATCTTTGAATTATTTTTGCATGTCAGTACCATAAAATAATGAGCATGAACAAAGAAAACAGATAGTCACACCAAAGAACACAAGATGTAAGGTGGAAACCCAATGTGGGTGAAAACCACCTGCTGCAATATGTCTCTATCTTCTTTCAAATTAGAAACTCCTTTTACAATGATTTTGTACTGGTGCAGTCCTTTACCAGTACGCAGGCTGCAACTTGCAGAGAGCTACAACTCTCTCTCTCGTTTTCCAGTCTCCTCCTGAAAGGGAGCTACAACCCCCTACTTCTTTTCATAAAACATCAAATGATCATCAAGTACATAACAGTTACAGTCCACTACAGTTATCAGATCAGTAATAACAGAACTAACCCAGAACACCTTATCAACAGAGAAATTCAATCAACAGAACATCTTAAGACAGAGACGCAGTTTTCCCTTCTGTGGCCTGCGACCAGACGCAGCTAACCTTCTGCTCCCCTGTGACCACACGCAGAGATCCTTCTGCTGCCCTGCGTGCCCACGCACTGTTCCTTGAACTGCACTGCGTCCTATTGCTGCAGGGACGCACCCAGAAACACTATCGCGTCGCGTACTTTGCTGCAGAGACGCACCCAGAAATGCTATCGCGCTGCATCCTTTTGCTCCAGGGACGCACCTGAACCTTAGTCGCTCTGCGTCCCCACGCAGATCTCCTGTTACTGCACTGCGTCCCGAACGCACCTGAACCCTTCTGCGCCTGCGTCCCGGCGCACCTGAACCTTTCTGCGCCTGCATCCCGGCGCACCTGCACCCTTACTGCACCTGCGTACCTCCGGGCATAGATGATTTCAAGACTTCAAGAGTAACCCAAACAGTTAGATCTACAGATCTGATCATGCGCCAAAGAGATCTCAGTCTTTCAGAAGATTCGCCTTTTTAGATCTAGACCAGATCTAGCCTCGTAAGATATTCAACCAAAGACATACTCAAACCAAATGATCTCCTTTGCTTTATATAGGCAATCTCCTCCTCAAATCATGGAACAATACCACGAGCCGACACCATAGTAACACAATACCGTCGGCTAGATACCAAGAGTAAAACACAAGAAACCCCCACGTGTGCTTTTATCTGCCTTAAAAAGTGTGCACTGGGTGGACGCACCTCCTGAACGGCTGGCCTGCGTCTCCGGACGCGGCTTCTGCATGGTGTACCTGCGGGTACGCATCTTTTGAATCTGATTTCCTACAACCTTCTTTATTTTCAATAAAAAGAGAGCCTTGCCATGGGAGTTGCCATCAAGTACAACATTTGTAACATATATAGCCATTCCTGAAACATAATGCCAACAGGATTGTGGCATGAATAACAAGTTGCACACAATCATTATTATGCATAAAGTAAATAGTAGTGGCATTTCTATTTGCACACTTTCATGGTCTCTTTTTGTTTTTTGGGGTTCATATATTTTCATTTTTTTTTACCTTCTCTTTTCTTTTTTGTCCTTTGATATTTTCTTTTAGGACATACCCTCTTTACATTTTTTTATTTTTAAATAATATGGAAAACATTTGCAAAAAGCAAAGGTATGTACAATATTACAAGGCTTAATCTTAGTCATTCAAAATTATGACTCCTGTTGGTATAGGAACCTAACAGTGGCTCCACTTGGGGATGGCATTTTCTAGTGAAATGTCAAGAACTCTAAAGACTAGTAGCCTTTGAATTGTTACTGATGTTGCCTTGCAAAATGTCCTTTTGTGAATCTGCATTATTGATATTTACGATGGTAAATCTTTTAAAGCTTAGGGCCTTCTCTTCAGGCTTCAACTTCAAAAATCACCATCAAATCGAAACTAGACTTTGTAAATAAAGTATGTACAAATGAGAAATGAAAATTAGTTACTTGGTTCAAAGTAATTTTTTAGCATTCGACCATTCACTGGCCAACCTTCTACATCTGTACCATTAATTTCTCTCAAGAAAAAGGCATTATTTCCTCTACAAGCATAAATTACATAGGGACCTTTCCATAGGAAATCAAATTTCCCATGTTTACCTTTGTCTTCCCTCCTTGAATCCCACTTGAGCACTTTGTCACCAATGTAGAAATCTTCAGCCTCAGTTCTCTTATCAAAAATCTTTTTAATCTTTTATTGTACAACTTGAGACCTGACATAGACCTCTTCTCTGGTTTGTTGTAGATGAATAGTTTGGTTGATTCTCCTTTGGATACTATTTGGTTCAACCTACAATTCTTGAAGTATCTTCATTATTGGTGCTCCCAAAGCGAATGGAAAGACAACTTCCATCTCATAAACTAGTTGATAGGGGGAAGTACCAATTGACTTCTTAGTAGTCAATATGTCTGCCCATAAGGCATTGACTAGCCTTTTATTCCAAGTTTTCTTATTGTCCTCTAGTAACTTCTTGATGATGTTTACCAGGATTTTGTTTGAGAATTCTGCCAGTCCATTACCTTGAGGGTAATAGGTTGTGGAATGGCTAAGGGTGATATGGTATTTATTACAAAAATCTATCATTCTTTTGGATTTAAAGGTTGTTTCATTATCAGTAATGAGCTTAGTTGGACATCCAAATCTTGATAGAATATTGGTTTCAAGGAAGGTTATGATAACAATATCTGTGGCTTGCCTTGAAGGTATGGCCTCTATCCATTTTGTGAAGTAGTCTGTGGCTGTGAGGATCCATTTGTGGTGGGTAGAGGAGGATGGGTGAATTTCACCAATGAATTCTAAAAGCCATTGCTGAAAAGGTATTTCTATAGAGATTGTCTTGAGGGATGAAGGTAAGAGTTTTTTCTTCTCCTCAAAAATTTGACATTTGTGACAAGAGGTCACATATTTTTTGACATCAACAAACAAGGTAGGCTAGTAGAAACCAGCTCTAAGGATTTTATCTACAGTGGTCTTCCAGTAAAGGTGTCCTCCATAGTCACCTACATGAATCTCTTGCAAAACTTTGTCAGATTCATCTTTTAATAAGAAATTAATAAGAATACCTTCATGATCTCTCCAAAATAGAGCATTGTCTAATATACAAAATTTCAAGGATTTCATCTTCAAAAACCTACTTTTAGTCCTAGATAATTCAGGAGGATATTGTAAATTCAGTAAAACATAAATACTATCATCATACCAAGGTGATTCAATAAAGGCATGGTTGATTTGTGGAGTCGCCATCTCCTCTTCATTATCTATTGCTGCAATAAAGTTTATATCTAGGGCCTGACTGTTTGATTCAGCCATGAGTTTGGTGAAACATTGGCCCCATATTAACTTAGTAGGTTTAATTTCTATATCATACTCCAAAATAGTAGCAATCCACTTTCCCCTCTTTCCATCAGTACCATCTTGAGTTCGGATGTCTTTAACTACTAAATTAGGAATGTAGGCTACTAAATGAGAATATAAGATGTATACCCTGAAATCCTTAATGGCTTTGACTAAATCTAAGGCTTGTCTTTCCATTATATTATATTTTAAGAGGTCATCTCTCAGGTCTTTGCTGAAGAATGCAATGGGTTTTTCATAGCCTTGGTCATTTTTCTACAATAGACCTGCAACAATTGTGTGCTCAAAAGCAAAGGAAAACGAGATGAAATCTCTGTCAAATTTAGGACTAATTAACATGTGTTTTAGTCAAGGCTAGTTTAATGTCTTCAAATGATTTTTTAGCCTCAATAATCCATTTTCTGGTGGAGTCCTTTTTCAACATGTTGTTTAGTGATCTAATTAATTCTGCTAGATTAGATATAAATCTTCTAAGAAAATCAATTTTTCCTATGAAAGCTTGTAACTCTTTAATGTTCCTAGGGTGTTTTATTTGCAGGACAACTTCTATTCGAGCAGGGTCTATTCTTATACCATCTTTTGAAATTATGTGACCTAACAACTTTCCTTCTTCTAACCCAAACAAGAACTTTTGGGAGTTTAAGGAGATTCCAAATTTCCTGCATTTAATAAAAACTTTCCTTATATGATCCAAATGTTGATTGTCATATTTTGAAAATACAGTAATATCATCTAGATATATCACAAGGATACCATGAATTTATTTTGCAAAGGATATATCCATAGCCCTCTGGAAAGTGGTTCCTGCATTCATTAGCCCAAAAGGAATTTTCACATACATAAATGTGCCCCAAGGAGTAGTAAAGGTAGTTTTGGGTTGGTCATCTGGATGAACCAAGATTTGATTGTAACCAGAAAACCCATCCAACAATGAGATTTTGGTTGATCCAACTATTCTCTGTAAAATGTGGTCCATTTTGGGGAGAGGGTAATTGTCTTTTAGTGACACTTTGTTTAGGTTTTTGAGATCCACACAGAGTTTGATCTCACCAGTTTTCTTTCTAATTGGCACCAAGTTTGAGACCCAATCAGAAAATCTGATTGGTGCAATTATTTTGGCATCATACATGCTCTGAATTTCTTTTTCAATTGTAGGTAATAAGATAGGATTAATCCTTCTAAGTTTTTGTTTGAAAGGCTTTTGATTTTCTTTAATATGAATTATGTGCTGGATGATGTTGGTGTCATAGGATTTGAGGTCCTCATAACTCCAAGGAAAGAGATCCTGAAATTCTTTTAACAACTCAATATATTTCACTTTTTCAGTTGGGAGTAATTATTTTGAAAGTTTGATCAATTTAGGATTTTCATCGGTCCCTATATTACCTTCCTCTATATCAAATCTTGAAGGTTCCATTTTAGGTTTCCTAGGAACGTCATTTGAATCAAATAATTCTTCTATATGGGTCAATCCCTTTGGTAAGAAGTTATCCTTGTGATTAATTACTTCGGTTTATTCACTGATTATTTCATCAATCTCAATTTGCTCTAAGTTATCTATATCTAATTTGGTAAATTTAGTTGTGTTGAGTCTATCTATTTCATCACCTTCTATCTCATTTATTTCTATCTCATCCTTAGTGTTAGGATCTATTGATGTATCAGTATATTTTTATTGGTAAATTCCTCTTCTGAAATTAAAAAGTTATTTTTCTATTTATCATTAGAAAATATTTGCCAATTCTTCAAATTATCTGCAATTGGAGGTTTGTGCCTAACTTTAGCAGTGTACTGATGGTTAGGTTGGAAGGGTAATTTGCAGGTGCTGGCAAACATTGCTAAACTATGGGCTTGCATGTTATGTTTTCTAGGGATTACTGCAAGCTTTGTTTCTAGGAAAGTGTTAAGTATTTCTATGATAGTTCCCCTATAACAACTTAATCTAGGGTCCTTTGTCATATATACAACATCAATATGTTTTATAATTAGTTCAGAGTCTCCCATGACAGAAACTCTTTTATCTCCTAGATCCCTAACTAACTTAAGACCTAAAATTAATGCCTCATATTCAGCCATATTGTTGGTACATTTAAAATTCAATCTATATGCATGGATTTCTGAGTAATTATTTTCCAAATTATATATCCACACTCCTACTCCTGCTCCTAACCTATTGACTGATCCATCAAATTCTAAAGGCCATAATATCTCATGATCTATATTTACACTATCTGGGGAAAAAAACTTTTCATCATTTACAAAAATTTGACAATCTTGTTTATTGAACAATTCTATAGTCTGATTAGTTTCATTTTGTGTAGAAACTACAATTTATTTTGGTTCTGTATTGGTACTCTCTAAAAAAATTCTTTTGTTTGATTAGCATTATACAGGATAAAAGAATCGATATATGAGTGTATGGAGTAGATGGGAAATTTTTGAGGCCGATCCTGGCTACTTACCATATATTTCATTAAGGTTTCTCGATATAGTTTGTTAGGTTGTCCAAAAACAGAGATTGTTGCATATGACATATCTAGTTGTAAGGATCCCTGAAGTTTGGCTCCCCGTGATCTAGATAATAGCATGCCATACTTTGGTAGTATTTCAGCAACTACAATATCCATAAGGATGCTTTTGGTAGGATATTGGACTAAAGTGACACACAAGTCTTTAATCAATCCTAGACACTTTACCTGACTGGAGTCAAATGAGAATAAGTCTTTGTAAGGCCTTGTAATGTCTAGGTTTAATTTCTCCATTAGTGATTTGGGAATTAAGTTGTGGGAGGCCCCAGAATCCAACATTGAATTGTGTAGAATTTTTTCATGGATACTAAGGCTAATGTAAAAAGGCGAAACTCCTCCTTCTAATGGTTTCCCATTGACATCTGGACCAATTATGAGTTTTGGTTGGTCATCAAATAAGTTGATTGAATCCTCATTTTCTGCAATATTTAAGTTCTAGTTTATCTGTGATTTATAAGTTTCCTTCTTGATTAGTTCTGTTAAAGGAACTAAAATCTTTAGCTTTGATATCTCCATTCCCAAATTGAATGGCAATGAGACCTTTTCTATTTCAAGGTTTTGAATTTTTGCAGTAGGGATTTGAGTAGGCTTATCTTCTTTTCCTTTATTGGGGATCTCCTTATGTGGATTTTCAAATCTGATGTTTTGAGCTTTGTCCATTGGTTCCTTAGGGGGAATTGAAGTGTATGGTTGATCAACAGAAGGTTGATTAGAGGTTATGTCTACAATTGTGGGGCTAGAAGGTTTTGGGTTTTGCCTAGGGAGAATTTTGAGGATTTTTGAAACAAGGACTTCCTTTATTTTCTTGGGTTGATTTTGTGCTGTTTTCTTGGTTTGGTCAGGGACATCAACATTCTTTTTGCTTCTTAGATTATATTGTTTATGTACTTCAAAGATGGAAGAATCATATCCTTGTCTGTAATCAAATGATTCCCCAGACTGTATTTGAAATTGCTACAACATATACAGTTCCTGCTCATATTGGGTTAGAAAAATAGTGTCCTCATCATTTATTCCCATTAGGTTAATTTGTGTATCTTGTTCTGGATCTTCTGGGTGGGATGTCTCTACATAATTTTCTTGAAAAGGAGGCCTAACGTTCTGGTTTGGTCAATTTTTCCCAATGTTTTGGCTTTTTCTAAAATTTTGGTTTCTAACTAGAGGTTCTTGTTGGTTATCCCATTGATGTTTCCTCTCCATGTTCTGTATTCTATCCATTAGTCTTTCCATACTTTTGGATAAACTATCTATTTTAATTTCAGATGGTGAATTTTCATCCTTTGCAATTCCTCTCCTTTCATTTCTAACTCTAGCCCTTTTAGCTAACAAATTAGATTCTACACTAACAACTACACTCTGCATTTCTTCTAATGTTGGGAGGTTTCTTTCCCTAAGTTGGTATTCCATATCTGTGTCAAAATCATCAAGGAACTTTATTAATGCTAAGTCAGGTGGGGGTCTAAGGTTAACTGGGATTGCGTTATATATATTATTGAATCTAGTGCAGTAATCTTGAATAGTTTCAGTAGGTCCCCTTATAATATTCTCAATGTATTCTGAAAGGATTTGTAAGGGATTCTTTTTCTTTTCCCACCTATCAATAAATAACTTCTAGAAATTTGCTAGGTCTGCAATATGGTTTGCAGGAAAGGCTTTAAACCACTTGTTGACATCACCGGTCAAATTTTGGGCAAAAATTCTCATTTGGACATCAACTTCATCTATTTCATGTAGTTCAAAAAAGTCAGACATCTTGTTTACGTGATGTTGGGCAGTGTAATGACCAGTAGCATCAAACAGGAAAATCTTACTCTGATAATCTAGAGGCATAGCATGAAGTTGAGCAGGTACAACAAGAGGATCATATATGTTTTCCATTGTTGTAAGTTGGGAGGGGCTGAGATGTGGGGTTGAGGTACTTGAAGATGATGCAGTAGTGGATGAAGTACTAGGGCTAGTAGATGATGAATGAGTAATTGATAGGTTGGTGAGGGAGTGAAGGTATAAATGGTGGTGAAGAATGGACTTCAGAAGGTATTATTGTTGAAGTTGAAGGGAAAAATGGTGAAATCAAAGTAGTGGACAATTGTTCAGAAATCTCAGGGGTCATGGTAGTATTAATGGATGATTGTGGAGATTTCATAATGTATTCATCAATTGATTTGTTGGCCTGCTGAATTTCAATGTCTGCAATAAAATTAGGATCTAGAACTATTTCATCGATTGCATTTTCAGATTTTGTTTTAAATAATGAAAGATCAAATAGCACATCAAAGGGAAGTTCTTCTAAAAATAACCACTCATCAGGACATGAATTAGCTTTAACTAATGGTAATTGGCTAACCAAACTTTCTTCTTTTTTAGATTTTCTTGAAATTAGATTGGGATTATCAACTACTGGGGCGGGGTTTGGATCTGGATTAGCCCTAGTAAAATGAGTCATCCTAGAAGCCAAAATTTCAATTTTTTTATTGTTTTTGTGAGATTTTTTCAAAATAACTTCTAACAAGTAACTTAAAGAGCCTCAAAATGTAGATTTAGAATTTTCTTAAAGTTTTATTAGGACTAAGGATTCGATCGTCCCCAATGGAGTCGTCACTATGTTATCACTCAAAAAATTCTCTAGAAGTTATTAGAAGAAAGAAAATGATCGAGGTAACCAAAAACCAACTTTTGAGCATAGGCTCTAGCCAACCTAGGCTCAGAGAGGGCTCTCTCTATATGATTTAACTTTGTTTGCTGGGATTTCAAGCTAGTTATGAATGTTTAGGGGGTTTTTTATTTGTAATCGAGATTGGATGGTGGAATCCTTAAAACAAATGGATAGAATGAAGGTTTTAGACCATTGGGCTATGGAGTCAACAGAAGGTCAACAGAACTGGATCAACTCACTAAAGGGAATGTTCAAAGGGCAAGCTAGCAGAGTAAAGTGCAGGTCTTTGAGACGGGGGGGTGAAATGGTTTTAATCAAGGTGAGAGAGCAATTAAGAATTCTCAGACCAGGATATAAACAAGGAATAAAGGGTAATCAAAAGCAAAGGGCAATTACAAATCCTTTGATCTGGATTATCAAGAAAACAACCTAAGCTAAGGAGCAATTAAGAATTTCTTAACTTAGATATCAATTGAAAACATTTATATGCCTAACTATTAAAACAGAGTGTAATTAAAAAAATTATGAGATATTATTCCAATTATAGCATTCAGATTTATAAATACATTAAAGATTGTGGGAGAACTTTATGAAATATAGCAATAACATAAGAGAATACTTGTCTGCACTTCGCTCAACACATGAATCCTGTGAAATATCTTGTCTTTATTCATCAATCCATCTTGTCGGCTCAGTCAGTGGTACAATAGCTTTATAGTCTTTTGATCAAGAAGTCTATCAAAATGTCTAAGAATCCACACTACATACTTCGAATTGTGAAGCATTTATACAAAAACTATTACAAAATATCTCAAACTAACTTGATATTTAATCTAGGAAATAAAAATATCTTCTTGCAAAAAGATAGAGACATCTATTGAACTGTTTGCTTCTATCCCTTGTATTTTGGTATTGCTGGCTTTTATGGTTTGATTTCTAGCCCTTTATGCTACCTTGCTATTTTGATCTTTCATGCTAGAAGCTCCATTCACTTTTGGCTTTCATCTGATACACTTTGACACTGATACTCTTTGACCCTGCTGACCTGTCAATATCCTTTACTGTGTTTTTACTTTTACTGTACATTTTAACTTTTTACTACGCATTTCAATAGTAAATTATTTAGTTTTTTATATGTATCATCTTATGGAAATGAATATTGATCAACATTCTGTATGTTTGATCTGTTTGTCTTTTGACAACATGCTCTGTTTTGTTTCTTTGTTTTAACAGTCAATATCTCTATGTGAATGATTTCTTTCTCCCTTCTGTGTATAACTATTTTCTTCTTCTAAATTAAGGTTTTTAAATATATTTCCTTTTGAATCTTAGAGTAAACAAGTTTTGTGACTAGTATCAAAATTGCTTATCCAATCTATGGTATTCTGCTAATTACCTGCAAAATACAACAATCATTAAGAAAACACACATTGGCAAGAAAGGAAATTGATGGTTTTATTGCACAGGGATGTTTGGGGAAGGAGTCATGGCAATGTTTTGAAAGTAATCAGAGGTCGAGTTGTGTTACAGAGGTTCAAGGTGGCACCAGAAGGGTTTGATAGGTTTGACTGTGAAACAGGGCAAAAGGAATGAAAACTAGCATTTTCAGGGTTTTAACGGGAAACTTTTTAAATTTGGCATGGGATTAGTTAAGTGAATAGTGATGGTCTTGTATTATGTGGGGAGGTAGCTTCCCAAGCCATCACACTGCTTTTGTGGCAAAGGAGGTATTAAGGAGGGGTCACCCAATCTACCTCTGCACCTGACACGTAGCATTTGGGGTTCGGGGGAAAACCACTTTATCAGGCAGGTAACGATCAGCCATCAGGCGTGGCCGATATGGCTGTGGACCGTCGGATGAGGGAGATGGTGATTGGATGGTAGTCGGGTGAGGGAGGTGCGCGGGTGATAAAAGTATGGGCTTCAGGGGGGCCCAAAGCTTTAATCCTCGGCAATTGGGATTTATTAATATTCAATCGAGGGTTTAATTAATCAGGTGGGTAAAGGTCGGTCGTCGGGTGAGCCCGATATGGTTGTGCACCGTTTGATTTGTGCACAAATGATCAGACGGTAGTCGAGTGGCAGACTAGCGTGGAGGAAATGGAAGAAGGTTTAGGGCGGGCCCAGGGGCTTTAATTACGATGGATTGTAATTATTGCGGGGTTCATCATGGGGTTAGGGGATTCGATGGGTTTTAATGAAGGTTTAACTTAAATTCGTGAAGAATTGAATGGTTAAGTGGGTTTCATTGGGGGGATAATACATAAGGATTTATTTATATAGTAGAAACAAGGGATTATGGGAGCTATATAATTAAATTAGAAATTAATATGACATGAAATGAGCAGAGATGAAAATAGTATTAAGTGTAATGTAATATTTGTACATTTCCTTTACATACACTTAACTTAGAATAAAATCTTTTGTGGGTTTTTGAATGAAATGGGATTTAACATGGTATTTCTAACTTTTCATAGGCTAATGGAGTTTAACCTTAGGAAAAAGAGTTTTATTAGGGAAATGAAGGGGGATGACTTTTATGAAGGGGATTCTAACACTTGATGTCCATAAGTCATTAAGCTGAGGGTCCGGTCCCACCAAAAGTCAGGCAAATGCTCTAAGCCTCTTTGACTTAAAGGATTAAAAGTACTAGAATGTGCTTGTGGATAGGAAGTTAGTAAGTAAGGGGAAAAATGAATGAGGGGGAGTTAAACATATTAACTTGCAAACCTTTGTTTTTGCTTCCATAGTTGGTAATCCATATAGAAATATGTGTCTAAGCATGATACATGTGTTTTGATCCAACCAACTTTATACTTCAGCAACCTTACTTCTACTTACCCATTACTTACCCTACCATTTTTTCTTCATTTTATTTGGGTGCATTTAGGCTAGAAAACCCTTAACATCCATTTTTATTTTGAAAAGTAATCTATCTAGTTCTAAACTTATATCATCCAAGGGTTCAAATTAAACTGATGAGCACCTTTTATTTTCTCTACCTATCTAATGATCTACCAAGATTAAATTGTTTGGTCATATTTTATTATCTAATTATAAACATAAAATTCAAAGCATGATATTAAATCAAGATTAAACAGTTTGATTACCATGGATTGTGGCATGAATAACAAGCTGCACACAATCATTATTATGCATAAAGTAAATAGTAGTGGCATTTGGACTTGCACACTTTCATGGTCTCTTTTTGTTTTTTTGGGTTCATATATTTTCATTTTTTTGACCTTCTCTTTTCTTTTTTGTCCTTTGATATTTTCTTTTAGGAGATACCCTCTTTACATTTTTAAATTTTTAAATAATATGGAAATCATTTGCAGAAAGCAAAGGTATTTACAATATTACAAGGCTTAACCTTAGTCATTCAAAATTATGACTCCTATTGGTATAGGAACCTAACACCATTGTCAGTAACAATCTCTCTAGGAACACCAAATCTAGTAAAAATTTCACTAAACGAAATTCCAACAACAACTTTTTCTGTAGCAAAAGAAACAGCTTTAGCCTCTACCCACTTTGTAACAAAATCAGTGCAAACCAATATATTCCTTTTATTCATAGATGTTGGATTTATTGGTCCTACGAAATTGATATCCCATTTTTCAAAAGGCTCAATCATAATCTGAGGACGCTTGAACAGGTTGACCGATTCACTGATAGCTATCACATCACTTGACATACTATTTGGCATCCTTAAACAAAGAAGGCCAAAAGTATCCAGTGCATACGATTTTATATGCAGTTCTCTTATTAGTGAAGTGACCACCACAAGGTTCATCATTAGCAGACTCTAGTATATCAAACACTTATTCCTCTCTTACATATCTACAAATGATAAGATCTGGTCTAGTGTAAAAGAGGTCTCCTTGGACCCAAGAATATGCAACACTTTTTAATATGATATTCCTCTTTTCACGAGCGGATAAGTGAGGTGGTGTTTTTCTGGTGACTAAATAGTTAGCTATATCAGAAAACCATGAAGAATTTTTTGACATATAAAAACGATGTTCGTCGGTTAAATCATCATCAACAGGAATTAATTCACCAAGATTATTCAATCTAGGAAGATAGTCATCTACAACATTATATTTTCCTAGTCTATCAACAATAGTAACATTAAATTCCTGTAAGAATAGTAACCACCTAGTCACTCTACTGCTAGTCAATGGTTTATTCATTAAATATTTTATCACAGAATGATTAGTATGCACAAAGACTTCATATCCTATGAAGTAGTGTCTAAATTTATTGATAGCAAAAATTACAACCAAAAACTCTTTCTCGGTCACTGTATAGCTCAATTCAGCAGGTGAAAAATTTTGACTGATGAAGTAAATAGCATAGGATTGTTTGCTTTCTTCTTGTCCTAAAGTTGTGACAATAGCGGTATCTGAGGCATCAGAGGAAATGTCGAATGGAAGGGACTAGTTGAGACCTCTCAAAACTCGTGCTTGCACTAACTTTTCCTTTAATGTCTCAAAAGGCTGTTGGAAAGTTGTGGACCAGAGAAACTCACTATCCTTAGCTAACAATCAAAAGAGGGGGATAGCTATCCTAGAAAATTTCTCAATGAATCTCCTATAATAGCCCACATGTCCCAGGAATCCTCTTACTTCCCTTTGTGTTTTAGGTGCAGGAAGACGCAAGATAACTTCTATTTTGGCTGAGTCTACCCAGATGCCTTTGTTGGAAACCAAATGTCCAAGGACTACTCCTGCTTTGCACCTACATGTTTTATCACTCAAAGCAAGGTGGCCCTCTTGGCAACGTAAAATAAATTTTTCTAAGTTTTTTAGGGCTTCCCAGAATGAGTTACCAAACATTGAAAAATCATCCATATAGATCTCAACGCACTGGAGATCAACAAAAATGGCCAGAACCACCCTTTGAAAGGTGGTTGTGGCATTACATAGCCCAAAGGGAAGCACTTGGTAATAAAATGTACCCCATGGACATGTGAAGGTGGTCTTATCTTGATCTGCGAGTGCGATCTAAATTTGGTTGTAGCCACTGAAGCCATCTAAAAATGAAAATTACTTTTTACCAGCAAGAGTATCTAGCACCTGATCAATAAAAGGAAGGGGCAAGTAATCCTTGAGAGTGGTTTTATTAAGTTCTTGATATTCAATGTAGATGCATCCTATCCCATCCTTTTTCATGACTACCACCAATAGTGAGACCCACTGGCTATCAGATATAGGATATATAAAATTAGCATCTAAGATTTTTTGTAATTCTTCTTTCACAACATCTCTTAGTGCAGGGTTCATGCACCTTTGGGGTTGATGAACAGGTCAGGCTCCCTCCTGAATATAAATATGGTGAGTACAGGTTTCAAGAGGTATGCCTTTCATGTCCTCGTAACTCCATGCAAAGGCATCAAGGTGATCACGCAACAAATCAACAAGCTACTCTTGTTGAGATGAGTCCAAGTCTGAACTGATATGTAAGGATTTGTCTGGAATAATTTCAACAAGAGTAGTCTTGGGCTCAAGAGTGCAGGAAGATGCTACTAAGACTGGTGATGAGGAGGGTTGAGAATCAAAATTTTCTTGAAAATCTGGACTAAATATTTGATGAAACATGTCAAAATTAGGCATTGTGTCCAAATTATTCAAGAAATATTGTAATTCACCCTCCTAGGTAGACTCTGTATAATGGTGGATCAAAGAAACAGGTTGAGTCTCCTCATCACTGCTATCGTAATCTAACCACAAGGTGTCCTTGAGCTCCTGAATAGATCTAGCAGGCAGGTATAAGGTGACTTTCTTCCTAGAGTCTCCATGTGAAATATACATATCACGACATCCAATGTAAGCATCAGCAGTGGCAAGCCATGGTCACCCTAGGATCAAGGGATGTCCACCTGTTGTACCTTTGAGATGATAATGATCAATTGATCATGCCAAAGCATCTAAGATATTTTTTTTGGGGTTTTGGGTTTTGGGTTTTATGGAGGACCAATACATAAAACAAGTTATAAGAATGATGTATTTAACTCTTTTAGGTAGTACTAATAAATAACCAAAGGGATGCTATTTAACTTCATACAGTGATTTACGTTGATTTGATGTGCAGAAATAATAGTAAGAAGATATGATTACTTTAAATTTAATATAGAAAGATAAATCATCATAAGTGGGAAAACCTTTGACCAATGTTCAAAATTTAAACAAAATATGCTTAAAATTATATAAGATACTGACAATTTTATGATTTAGAGGGAGCCTTTCAGAAAAACAATCCAATATCTCAATCTCTTTATAATAATAACTTCAGAAGGAATTTTAAGAATAACTGTAACACATTTATTCTCACCTAATATCTCTGTAAAACTTACACATATGCATAATTAACAGAATGATTGGAACACATGAAGGACTTACAGAGGAAAATGAGATTGTATGATATCAAATTTAGAATCATTTTATTTATTATCAGTGATCTAGAAAGAGCTTGTACATCAATGCTTTGCAAAATTTGTTATGGAAAGGTGCCACCTTTAATAACTCATAGAAGAGAGTTATTTATACTAGATTGGATAGTGAACAAAATATCCTAAACTGATTACAAAAATAGCTTGAAAGAAAATAGGAAAAGAAAAACTATTGAATGATATGTCCCTATTAGGTAGGAATTTGTTGATGATTGTTCCTTTGAAACTGATATGTTGTCTTCTTGTTGGGATGGAAATTTAATCAATTGTTTCACACAATTGATCCCACCTCTACTCACTTGGTATCTCTAGATTCACCATTCTTCTAAGTATCTCATCAACTTTGGTATATCTTTCAAAATTGGGTTTAGTGAGAAAAAGATGTCCAACTTCATATTTGATTGTGAGGTCAAGGCTTGAAGCTTCCAAAAACTCTTTTCCAGTAATTTGTCCTTTTATCCCTGCAAATCGACTACTGTCAGCTACAATAGTATATAATCTTTCACAGTAATCATCCAATTTTACTAGCTAATCATCTGATGTGACTAACTCTGGTAAACCTTTCTTTCTCAAAATACTGAATGTAGAATGAAACCTTTTGACTGCAATGTTCAAAGGTTCACACTTTGCTTTCAGTTGAGTCAGTAGATTCTTCTTCATCAGGACTTTCTTAATCTCCAAAATAGTAGTTGTCCTATCTGGAATATTTATCTCTTGTAACTGTTTCCTAGTCTTAGAGTTTAGTACTTTGATCATCCCTACTGCTTCTTTGGGTTTTGTGCCCAATGCTTCCCTCTAATTATCTATCTTTGTCCTGCATCTAGCAATCAATTCTTGCTGCTCAAAAATAATTTGAATAGATGGCCATATTTCTGTTATGGAGTGGTTGATATCTAACCAGATGTCCTCTTTGGCCTGGGCCAAAGTGTCTGCCATTAGAGTCTTACTCTCTAATTGTTTGACCCTTTGTTCTAACCTGTGTGATTTTTGCATTTCCTCTACATACAAGGTATCATTATTTACCTTTTGTGACTCCAGGGCTTGGAACTTCTGGAGTAACTTTTCATTCTGTTGTTTTTGTGCCTATAACTCCTGTGATATCCTTGTTGTTTCAACTATTGCTGAAGATGAAGCAATGTTAGTAGGAGATGAGCTTGGCTCTGTACTTGCTATGGGAATTGTTGTCACTGAGGTCACAGCAAGTTGTGATGCCTCTTTTTCCTTGAGTAGATTTTCTATTTTCTCTTCCATTTTCTTGATCTATATGTTTTTCTCAATAATGAGCTTTAACATCCCCTCCCTGTGCTATTCATTTTCTACCATCTCTTTGGTTTGGGGATCCTTAGTTGAAGGCAGTTTCAACTATTTCTTCAAAGCTATTATCTCTATATTCTTCTTTTGGAGTATTTCTTCAATTACTTTAAAGTCTTGGGGATCATATCCAATTTTGATAATAATATCTTTTAAAAACTTTAATTTGTTATCTTTAGCTAAAGATGACAGTTTTTCAATCTTAAGTTGTGACTATATATTTGACAAGGCAGTTATGAGCTTGGAAAGAAACATGGCAGTTGTACTCATTGTTGAAAATAACATTTCACTTGATTTCCTATGCAAATCCATTTGACCAATAGGATGTATCTAGTTCACATCAAATGAAAATATGGTCTTCTTGCAATCTGTTGTGGATTTTGGGATTGGAATTTGAGCTTGCAAAAATGCCATTTGCAAACTTCCTCCTTCACTATCAAAGGCATAGAGAAGTCTGTGTTGAGAAGTGGATGTCTGCTTCAAAAACTGACTGTATACTTGTGATTTAAGACTTTCATTTTTCTGTTTGGGACTGTATACTTGTGATTTAAGACTTTCATTTTTCTGTTTGATTTCCAAAAATGTTGATAAGATATTAGTATCTTCTGCTGAGATGGTCTCAGTTGACTGAATGATCTCCATAGTTTCAGTTGAAGGAGTTGAAGAAGTATAAGGAGGTTTGGAATCAGTGGTCTGTTGATGAAACATCTTTTAGATCTCCAAGATCAATTATTTGTGGTAGCTTGCTTTCCAATGATATTGACAATCTGGTGTTCAATTTATTTTGCAATATAGAGTACTCTTTAACTAATTTTGTAGCTGACTGAGTTTCCTCTCTGGATCTTTTCTGTTGAGTACTCTAAGTGACTGGAGTATTTACCTGCGGAATGGTTATAACCTATTCATATTCTTCTAAGAGAGTCCCTTTAGACCACTGCTCTTGGTTCATAAATTTCTCCAATTATGGCTTGGGATTATGGTTGTAAGGTGTTGCCTTCAACCGAACTCTAAGGGCTGAAATGATCCCAAAAGGATCATAGGACCAGGTGAAGCTTGGCTGGAGATTCATGCTTTTAATAATATGTCTGCCTCTGTACCTGTAGACCTAGTATTACAGATAAATGTTCCTACCTTGGCCTTGAGTTTGAACTGTGACTTTTTCTTACTTGAGACAAAATGGACTTCATCCATATTTATCATTTGCCTAATGTATTCCAGTGAGAATATCCTCATTGGCACATACTTAGGTAGTTTGTATGGAGCTAACTCACTGCCATATATTCTAATTTCAGTGTAGTTCTGGTACAGATACCAGTCACCAGTCTTGGTCTGTTCTGATAAGTGCAATGTCTTCCTAATCTCTTCTCCAATTCTAGGCTTTGCCTAGCTACTGAGTAATTGAAGAACTGGATGTACAAAATAATATATGAACTGAGAGAATGTAAACTTTGATGATGATTCTTTCACTAACTTTGTCTAGTGAATCACTGATTGATTCACTCCCTACTCATCTTGCCTGTTAAGCTGAATGTGCAATGAATCTCCCTGCTGAAACAAAATCAAATGTATTATGACTGAGCTATATCTGAACACTCCTTGTGTGGTGAAATTCATAAATTGTTCATGTACATTATCAGCCAAATATTGGTTGTAATTATACATGAAGGCAGGTTGATATTATTTACTGAAAATGGAAAAGAATCCAAGGATGGACTCATCAACAAGTTCATCATTTTCATGGCCTAGGAGATATGATAGCAGGGAGATAATATGTCTAGAGGCTTCAGGGAACATATAAGATGAATAAGATGGGTTTTTCTTGGGTAATTTAGCATCTTCTCGTAAAAAAAAATTCAAAAATAAGGGCTCTCTGTGGGAAGGTGAGTTTATTATAGAGGTGCATGAGAGCTGCTAGTGAGAAATGGTTGAGGGAGTCGGATGAAGGTATCATTAGCATCTGGTTTATATTTTGAGCAGTAATGGTGATAAAGATTTTTCTGTCTTGAGTCATCACTATTCTTTGCATAGGATGATACCTAGCTTGACACCAAGTGATCAAATCAGGGAAGTGATGAGTCTTGGGAAAGGAGTACAAGGGAAAAAGTGTTTCCCAGAAATGAATGGGATCTTCTTTATTTGCATATTTATGTTTTAACCATAAATGCAATTCGTGCAAATCAAATTCACATTCACAGTCAGTGACTTTGAACAGGGAGTCCATAAGGGGGAGGTGATCCAAGTCAAGCAAGACTGTGGATGGATTCCCTTCTTTGATAGTTTTCTGTGTTTTAACTTTGGGAGCCATCTTGCTGCAAGGGGGGGAATTCAAAAAATGTTTTAGCTTAAAGACAGATGACAGGGGAAGATATACACAAAGTAAATAAAATGTTTGGTGATTAGATGGAAGCAAAAAAGGTGTTTAAGATTATAGCCATGGGATGTTTATAAGAGAAGTGGGGCTTAATTGGCCATTTAAATCTAACCGTAGATAATTTATTACAGAGGAGCAGGATTAATGCCTAACGGGAGGGTGAACAGTTAATTAAGGATGGCAACGACATAGGAGGGTATGGTGCAATGACTTCATGACATGGTGATTTGTGAATGGATGAGAGATAATGGATCAACGACGTGGTGGGTTGTGAATGGGTGAGACATAACAGGTGGATGATATGGAGCAGGAACGAGGTCAACGGTTAGAAGAGGAAACCACTGGGGGGATTTCACAGAGGGGGCGGTGAGGTGGTATATGGTTTTGCGCCTTGGGGCCCCGAAACGCTACAGGAGTGCCATGTAGCAAAAAAGGGCAGCCATTAAAACTACTTTTCAGACCCTCGTGCTTGCGTTAATGGGAATCGACCAAAGGGTGGCCGAAAAGCTTCCTTCACCATTGATCTGGGCAGGGTGAATCGTATCCATTGAAAAGTGCCTGGCAGTTATTCGATGTTGATTTGACATTTTTTCGCTTGTGCGCATATGAAAAAATCATATGTTATGAATATTTGCAAAGAGATAAAGTATTAAACAATAAATAAACCATGATTAAGGAATTTAAGTATTGTTTTTAAACTAAGCAAAAAATTCCAAAGGTGTGTTTGAGCTAGCAGCCTTAATTTTTATTTTCTAAAGCAAATATTTTCTTTTATCTCTTATCTAACATTTTGTCATTTTCCTTCCTTTTTTAGAGCAACTACTGTATCATTTTTTATGATATGGACTAGAAATAATAATAAATCCTAACATTTTTATTTTCAATTTTGTTTTTGGTCCATATCCTAAGTTCTCACTTTTCTATGGAATTTTGATTTTTTCAACTAAATGGCTAACTTATCAAAAATAAAAGAGCTACAACACCATCCACAGGATTTTTTGGTTGAAGGAAAATAAAGTCTATAGGGTATTCCCAAGAGTGTATGGAGACAACCACATCATTCAGTACACCTTCTGGCTTGATTTTTTATCTATCTTCAAGTTCAAGCACAGTAGGGGTAGGATGAATATGGACCAACCCAAGCTGATCCATGGTTTGCCTAGGCATGACATTGATGGCACACCCAGGTCTATTAACACATGGGGGACAAGGATACTACCTATATGAACAAAGACAACCGGGTTTCCAAGATCAGTATTCTTTCCCATTTGTGCACATCCTGTCATTAACTCGACTACTCAGCCAACAAATTGAATGGTCTGAGGTTCTGTTCTATTCCTCCCTGGATTTTTGAGACAGATTTCCCTAATGATCTTTGTGTGGATGGGGATATCTCTAATAGATTGAAGAAAAGGTACCCTTATTTAAAGATTCCTCAGCTCAGAACCCAAACTAGACTCTAGGTCACTCCTCTCCATAACTAGCCTCGCTGGGTAGTGAGGCCAGTTTGAAGAAGATGGTAACTCTAATGGTGCAGGAATGGGCTGAGTGGTGTCATTGTTCTTTGAATGATCAAGAGTTTCCTCCTTGTTTTTCTCCTCAATGATCACCATGGGTTGTTTTTGTTTTTCTAGTTTAATTACCCTTCCCGATTGCAATTGAAGCTCATGTATCCCAACCGGCAAGGTCTGATGATCAATTTCACCACCTTATCATTAGGATTTGGTACCAGTTGAGCAGGAAGTTAGGGTGGTTGAAAAGGTTGTGTTAAAGGTAATGGTGGCATCAATTAACTTTGTTGAGGTAGGGGAGGAAAGGATGGTTGTGACATATGGTGAGGTGCATATGTAAGAGGATATGACAACATCTATGCAGGATAGGACTAATGTGAATGGTTTGACCCTCTCCATCCTGTTGTCAGGATTGAGGGGGATGACCATATTGATAATGGTTCCCATGCTACCAAGGTTGAGAGTGTTGAGTGTTATAATAGGAATATGGATGTGCATTATGACCAAAAAAATGTGGTGGAGGTTCAGGAACCATACCTACACCTACTTGAGACCAATTTCTTCATGCTCCCATAGCATGTAATGGTTCAGTTTCAAAATGCTCCCTTGTAAATACAACTTTTAATCCCATTATGGAGGGGAATTTCTCGGTGGCATGGTTCTCTACACAAATTACACATTTTAAATCAGCAGGACATTCTCTTAAAAGATGCTTTTTCCTACATTTAGGACAAAAAATAGACAAAGACTCTTGTTCATCTACTAGTTTCTGCTGAATTTTTAAAGAGTCTATTTTCTTGCTAATAGTATTCATTATCTAAATTTTCATATTTTCCATTTTTTTCTCCAAACGAATAATCATAGCATCTGTAGATCCAATTTTACTAGTTTTATTTTGATTTCCTCTATTGGATCTAAATTGATTCCTTGAAAAATTCCTGCACAAGCCACAAATTTGGTCAAATTTTTTCTGAGCAATATCCCCCTGTCCTAATAAATTCAAATTATGCCTAGAATCTTCAGTAATTCCACGTAAGAACAAGGTCCTGATAGTACTTATGTCAAATTTGTGTTCCATTAACCATCGCAAGGCTGAGCCCTTGAGAGTGGTAGGGAATAACTTTAATTTCTAGGCATTTGTAGAGTAATCATAAATTTTACATAGGATGTCAAACTCAAAAATCAAAGGATTAGGATCTTCGTGCACCTTAGCATAGAAATGAGGGAGAACCGATGGTGGAATGTTCTTCAATTGAGTAATTATTTCAGGATCCACTATTGGAAATCCAAAGGTGGATTATTCGTCAATTACCTGATTCTTGCCAGTCCCCTCAACATGATCCTTGTTCTCTTCCATTTATGTTCCCTTGATCAAACCACTCCCGTTAAAGTGATAATGTTTACTATGGTTCAAATTGGTCCCTGGAGTACCACTATTTTCCTTCTTTCCCCTCTTGGGTTGTGTCACACCTGAAGTGTTTTTTCTAGAATCCGGGTTGACAGTTCCTAGGTGACGAGTTTGTGTCTATTTGGAATTTCTGCCTGTAAAAGAAGGTCCAGTATGACAAAAAATTTCATATTTATTAGTGTTCCATTTGCCCTTATTCGGCTTTGGTCATCTACCCCTTTTAAGCATTCATCTTAAAACAAAAAAATCCAAAAAAAATGACAAGATTTTTTAAATTTACAAAAAAAGAATCCTAAATCAAATGTTGCAAATGAATAAATAAATTGGCACTACGAAATCCTTCAACAATAGAATCACACTATAGAAAAAATAAAAGCAGACTTATCCCTACTTCAAAGGAAAGAAAAAAAGAAAGTTCTTACCAATCTTTAGAAACACCTTCCTGACAACAGTGCCAAAATGTTGGGTGCAGGAATTGCAGTTAAGAAAGCTCCTTTCAACACTTAATTTGTCAACCTGGGGTTTTGTACACTTCGATGCATAGCATAGGAAATGACAAGAAATGATATGAACCTTCTCTAATTGTATTCCTACTTCTTAAATCACAAATTTATAGAATCGAAAAGAATGATGATCAAGTAGCAATTGATAGTCAAAGAAAGTCTGGTGCTGGAATAAATGAAAAGTACTTTTGTAGAAACTGAAATGTGTTCCTAATTCATTGTGAACAATCTTAACTAATGAAATGACGCTTTATATTTACCTTCAATGAGACAATGTGATAAATAAGTTCTCCAATGTGTCTCTCTTCTTTAAAGATATTATTCCCTACACTAAACTGTTATTCATGTAATACAACAACGTTCCTATACCAGAACGTTGTGTCTGCACTGGAATAAGCTGTAGATAGCAGCAAGATGTTTTTTTAATTATAATGAAGTTCTGACCTTCATGCAAAAGTTCTAGGTCTCCAGGCAAGAACACTCTGATCATGTACTGGATCTGAGGTTCCTGCACCAAATAATCAATATTTCTGCATAAGGTTTCTAGATTACTTTAAAAAACTAAAAAGCACATTAAGTGAAATAGAGTGCAAAGAAAACCAAATTTTGAAAGTAAATTCTCACAAGTAGAAGGATGCTTCAACCAAACTTAGATTTTGGACAGAAAATTATTTTCAAGAGTTAAAGTAAATCTTTCTTTAAAACAAAAAACTCTTCTATATAATTACGGAAATCATCTGGTTGTGTGGATCAGGCTTTCCCTGAGATAGTTGTGCATGTAATTTAGATTGCCCATTTTATGTTTTAACTCAGTAGTTTCATTCAATAATTAATCATGAATTTCAATCCTTTCTTCAAAAGTGTTCAGTGCAAGCACAGACCTGTAAGTTACTACATCGTTTATTCCATATCCATCATAGCACAATTAAATCTTAAGTGAAACCACATATATTAATAATGCTCTTAGTTTAGAAACAAACATTAATCTCCCAAGAAGGAATAAATAACTCTTGTGAAAAGAAAGGAATAAAATACTTGTGAAATTGAACTAATGAAATCAACTTGCAGAATCAGAAATGCACTAGTATAGACAGCATTCTTGGACAGACAATGTGCTTGTACTGATCTTGCAAAAATGAAATCAATCATTAAAACGAAAGGTTATGTAAATTGAAATCAGATACTTCTAAGTTTGCACACCACGGATCTGTAACACAATAACTATGAATAAAATCAAACCTATAACTTGTGATAAATATCAAAGTAAGTAACAAATTCACACCTTCACTCTAAAATAAATTAACACGCCTTTAAAGAAAGGGAGAATGAGATGGGTTGGTTGGGCCCTGGACAACCATCTCATTTCCCTATTAAGAAATCGAGAAACACAGTTCGTCAAATATTCATCACAACACAAATAGAAAATGAAACTGCATACTGGCGCATTCCTTTATATTAGTTTCAAAAGCAAAAATACATCTTGGATTTGCAATCCAGCCTAGAAAGGTGATACTCCAAAATAACTACAGTCTCTTAACAAAATTTTACCATGGCATCACTCCTTAATTCCTATCAAAATTTTACATTATATACAAGCCTTCAGGCCTACGGCTGTAACAAAATCACAAAAGTAGCTTAACTAAGCCTTTCGGCAGTTTACGAAATGCTAATCTAAGGCATCTAGCCAAGGTCATGATCTTCATTCGCTGATTTCTCTCCCTCTTCAAGCCAAACTCGAGGTCAACTAATCCTTTACCAAAGATATGCATCGATTGTTGAGCTATCACAGGAGTGTAGGAATCCGCCTGCTAGTCCAAGAATCTTACTTGCACTCAACCATACTATCACAATGATTAATACATTTTCTTATCAAATACCTTTGAAAAGACAAATATTAGTTGCAAGGATAATTAAAGGTATAAAATCCATAAACAAATAACTAAGTCCATGACAAACCTTTAAATATGAAAATACAAAGAGGGTGCAGGAAGGTGCATGATTTTAGAGAAAATTACAAGAATGAATAGGTTATTAAGTTAAAACAGAGGTTATGTCTGGAGTAGAATAGAGGTTAAAAAATAGGACAATTTAGCCCACCAACAGAGCCCTTAGATGTGAGGAATACTACATGCTCCAGTTGACAGCAAGATGTAGGTTGTCCACTCATCATCATTTTAGCACAACACCAGTATGGTGGGATTGACCATGGTCTATGCCAAGGGTTGGATTGGAGAGACATGACAAGTTGGTATTTTATTTGTGGAGCAGCGTTTATGGCTAGATATTGCACAAATATTGAGTCAACGACTTGTTTGGAATCCAAGTATTGAGGTATTCGTCCATGTCTGGTTAGTGTGGAGGCATGGCGTTGCACAATGGTTCATATGGGATCTTGGTATCAGTTTGTAGATTCCTCTATAGTGGAAAGATATGGATTTCTTAAGGGAAAGAAATCTTGGGATGGGAGGATTTTTCATGTCCCCATTTTTATTTTCCTCTATAGTACAACCAGGGTGGGTTTCCAGGTTATGTGATGGCCAAGCCACACGATCAGGATTACATCATCAGGGGTCCAAGGGGATTTTTGTTGAATTTTTATGGGATCTGATGGCATATTCCATCATCCGCACAACTTGCCTTTCATTTTGTTACATTCCGACAAATTTCAAAAAATAGCATTATTGTGGGGCCTAAATTAATTAATTATGCTCAAGGGGGCATTCTAGGAAGATTATTTGATGGAACACCTCAGTTTAATAACTCATTGGAAACAAAATGAGAATATCTACAGGATGGAATGGTTAGAAATTATTTCCAGTTGCCTAAGGGGGCATGGTGGCCAATTTACCATTTCCCCACATTAAAAATATATCTAAATTGAAATAAAAAGAGGGAAATGTGCTCAATGTTTAAAATAATAATAAAATAGGAGGTTCTAAAGGGGTCGATCAGATCTATAAAAAGAGGAGGAGTATGCCATTAGGGCACATCTTGGATTTGATCTTTCTTCTTGTATGAGAGATTTGAGAACCCAGTTCTCTACTTCATTTATAGCCCTGGGACGGAAACCCTTAGGTGATTTAGAGAGATTGGGAAAGTACCCATCTCCCCTTAGTGAATTCATCCTAAATTCACAGGAGAGATTAGCAGTAGCATTTTAGTTCAGTTTTGTAGGGCTAGCACAACATTGGAGCATATCCTTGAGGCCAACTCTATCTCATATTTTCTTTAAAATACTCATTTCCTTCTATGAAATCAATAGAAGATTTTTTTTTTGAAGTGGCCAAGGGCCTGACAGTAAAAATGGAGAACCTACAATTAATCTTATGAAGAAAAACACTTGAATCACAATGGAAAAGAATTTGATGAATGGTTGATAGCTAAGTCCAGATTAGACTAGATATGTGTAACAGTTGAGCGACGAAAGAATCAAACAGCTCTCATACAAATGTTACGAACAAAATTTGTATTATGAAGTAATATTTAGAAAACTTGGTACATGAATACATCCATTGAGGATAAGAAATATACATATCGGATAGTGCATAAAATAATTGATGTAAGATGTGATATTCTTACAAATGAGGGCACGCTTATATACCTAGGAAGGTGCCCCTTCATGCGCAATCATCTCCCCTTAGACATGCCTCTTCAGTACACATTTATTTATTAATTATTATTATAATCATTATCGTTATTATTATTTATATTATTTTAATATAAATTATATTCGTAACAAAATTTATGCCTCTTGAAAGTTGACCTATTGTGGTCTACTACCATGGATCAAGAGGATGACATGTAATCCTCTATTATGCATGAAATGGACTATCCACACGTGAAATACAAATAAGAATACTGAAGGGTCAAATTTATAACTCAAGTTTACAAATGAAAGAGTTGAACGTGACCCCTAGTTGGATATTGGGCTATGTTAAAACCAAGTAGGGGTTCCATTCTATTTTATTGTATCTTGTCCAATAGTAGAGCATAGAAACTAGGAGTGGGAATTTGAGACCGTAATAGATGGGGTTAGTGTTGTATAGCATCCTAATAGGCAATAAGTCTTAGGTAACTCCATAGAGAGTTTCTTCTCCTTTATACTTGGATTATTTATAAACCAAACAAAAGAGAATAAAGTAGCCTAACCTTCTAGCTAGGTTTTCTCCCATAATGGTTTCCTGGAGCATATCTTTGTGTTCATTATGGGTTGTGTGTGATTGTGGTGACTGTTCAACACACCCTTTTAATATTCACTTTGATCCATATTTATGAAGGAATTAAACGAAATAATGATTTAAAATAGAAACACAGAGATACAGTGAAATTGAACTTCAATTAATAAATAGCAAGTGTTGAAAATTATTTGTAGAATGAAAGAAAACAAGTTCAGGTGATGATATCTTATCTCTAGGAAGAGATGTGACTGCTACATGCCTTCTAAACTGTGTTACAATGAGGCCCAAAGGCCTTTTCATTATGAAGAAACAATGAGAAACCCTCAACATTCAAAAACCCAACGCTAGGAGATAAAGCACCAAAAGGTATGGACCCCAATGGGGTTAGTTGCATGGGGGCTTCACTAGCAAAGCAATACCATATCATGTATGTTTATATTGGGGCATAAAAAATGAGTAAAAAATGAAATAATATATGGAGCATATAATAGGGGCTAAAGTATTTTTATATGTTGTATAGAAATATGTGTATTATAAGGTATTGTTTATACAATACATTGGGCATGAAGAGGCAAAAAGCAAGTGGGTTGGGGAAATAGAGGTTTAGGAGTATTGTGGGAGTATTGAGAGTGGGATGGAGAAAGAAAAAACTATGGTAATATTAGGTCCATAGAAGCCTAATATTTAAAC
Organism: Pinus tabuliformis; assembly: GCA_031772625.1. Classification (NCBI taxonomy): domain Eukaryota; kingdom Viridiplantae; phylum Streptophyta; class Pinopsida; order Pinales; family Pinaceae; genus Pinus; species Pinus tabuliformis. The sequence continues at coordinate 1,956,815,628 of CM062818.1, forward strand.
CTATGGCCCTAGTATTGACTTGCAATTCATGGTAATGTTTGAAATGACCTAGGATGTTTGAGTGTGGTTACAACCTCATTAGATTTGATATGAAGAAAGCATAATTTTAGATCTCACTCAAAATCTAGCAGACTTGTTAGTTTTTGATGATTTCAAAATTGGGTGGATTGCATTGTTTCCATTGGATTTTGTCATGTACTAAGTTATGGAACTCATATTTAATCAAGCGGACCAAGCCCTCTATGTACCTTGATGTTAGTGACATTGGTTGTCAAACTCATCTATCATGACCCTATTAAAAATGTACATGTCAGTCAAACGAAATCTTGACTTAACATGTTATATTTTTTCTATCTTAGGTTAATGCTTAGAGGGTGATATTAATGACAAAGAATCCAAGATAGGCAATGATTTTGATGATATGTAGGTATTTATTGTAGCATGATTTCTTTGGATGCTAGAGGCCATCCAGAGCCTATTTGTTGATGTATTTTCGGTTTAGAGATGGATTGCACCCGATGTTATTTTGGTTATGTGCACCCTTACATGCTTTCTAAATGAGAACTTATAATTTTTGGACCTGTGGTTGATGAAGATTATAACTACTAGATTAATGATGTTATATGGTTTAATCCATGTTTTTATGTTTATTATCACAAATTCATCATTATACATGCTTATATATATATATATATATCTATATATATATATATATATATATATATATATATATATATATATATATATATATATATATATATATATATATATATAGATAGATAGATATAGATATAGATATATATATATAGATATATATATGTATATACATATATATATATATGTATAGATATATATATAGATATATATATATATATATATATATATATATATATATATATATATATATATAGATATATATAGATATATATATATATATATATATGTATATATATATATATATATGTATATACATATATATATATATATATACATATATATATATATATACATATATATATATATATATATATATATATATATATATATATATGTGTGTATATATATATATATATATATATATATATATATATATATATATATATATGCATCAAAATATATAAAAATATATAGTATAAAAAAATCACTGCCAAAATCGCTCCCAACCTAGGAGCTTTTGAAAATATCTCTCCTTGATCCCACTTCCACTCCCAAACAGCCTTGCTCTAGAATAGACATGCATCATATTACTAATACCTCTATGATCTATGTCTAATGTGTGTTAATATTTTTTACCCATTTCTTGACCAATGATCCTCCCAATGATGGGGCAATAGAGAAGATAGAAAATATGGCACCTTCACCCTTTCCTTACATTAGTGATGAATAGGTTGAATGAAAGTGAAGGAGATAGTAATATCAACTATTGCTTTGTAGAGGGCACATGCATTCCAAAGGAGATAGTGAAATAAACTATTGTTTGGAAGAGAGTGCATGCATGCTAAAGGCATGCATGTCACACCTTTAGTTAATTCCAGTTTAGATGTTGTTTCAAATTTAGCAATTTCTATTTTGGATAGAATCTTTCTATTATTAGAGATTTATTTTGTTATTTTCAGCATGCATGATCTATTCTTACTCAGAGGGTGCAGATCCTTAGTCAATTAGAATAATTATGCATGAGAAATACCCATCTTAGTTAGAGGAAACAGATCTCAAGGAACAGATGCATGCTTGCATGCTCTAGTTCATCTTTTGATGGAAACACACTTACTTGGCACTCTTACCATGAAACTATGGAGCACTAGGTGATCAGGTTATGGATATGATTTGACAAAGTCCAACCATATAGGGTTTTGCATGTGTCCATATTCATTGTACTTTCTCTCCTCTTCCTATTCTTTAAGAGATGAAAGGTTCGCCATTGTGTTAGTTATTGAGGTTTTGTTTTGAACTATTGTAGTGTATATTTTTCAGTATTCAATAGAAGATAGATGAAATTGAGAGTTCAAATATATGTGTTTTCCATTCAAATTTTTCGTAGTATGTATTTTTAAATCAACCAACTATATCTTCTTCTTTTTTATTGAAACTTTCAAGTTTTCAACTACCTAGTATTTAGGTTATTCTTTCTAGGTGCAAAATTTGATTACCAATGTTAACTAAAGTAAAGGGATATATATATATATATATATATATATATATATATATATATATATATATATATATATATATATATATATATATATATATATATAAAGGGGTTTAAAAAATGTTAATGAAAAAATGGATACCTATAATATCTAGTGAAAGTAGGGGCTTTCTAAATTGGGAAGGTATATTGGGTTTGTATTGGTAGGTAGTTAAATAACGTGATTTTTATAGGTATTTTCCAATATGTAATCAAATTAAGAGTATTTTTTAGTATTCCATGAATGCAGGTACTATGTTAGAGGTTCATTTAGTGAAACCCCCATGGTTAGTTGGAACGTTAACTTCTTGGGGTTGTAAATTTGGATACGATCTTTGTTTGGCATGCACGATAACCTGTTGAAAAAGTATATCCGAGGACAACAAATTTTGACTGCAAACATCAATATTTGTTCCATTTTTACTAGTTTCCCCAAAAAACGCCATTTAGGGCCTCAACAGATCTTTGAAATTCAAGACCTTAAAACTATCAAAAATATAAAACTATTGAAATAGGAAATTGTGCTGAAAATTATGAAAATGAAAGAAAATAGTGTTGGGAGTCCAACTGGAATAAGAGGGTGGCCACCAATATCCACCTAAATCATTCCTACCCTCTTAGGAGTTAATGGTTTAAATTGCATTGAGTTCCTCCATGAGGTGAGGAAGCGTTTGCTGAAATTGGTCCCTAATGAGCCACTTGCCTTGGTGTAAGGGTTGGCTGACTTTGAAAACCGATATAGTTGGATCCTCTATTGGCGTGTGTTCTTAATTTGTGTGTTCATGAACTGATTAGTTTTTGCATATTCAATGAAATCTAGGTTGAGCTATGTTGGTGTCAGTTTCTCAACAATCCCTGATTTTTCCAACAATGGTGTAAGGTATGGTAGAAGGTGGTCCAAATTGAATACTGGGTGTAAGCCGAGAAATGGGGGGATACTTATCTTGAAAACATTGTCACCCATAGTGTTGGTGATGGTTTAAGTCCCATATCAGAGTGTTCCAAGATTCTTATGGGATCCAACAAGGCATTCCTTCAGCAAATGCAACAAAAACTTGTCACCCAATCGAAACTTATGTGGCACCCAATGTTGATCAGAATGTTGTTTATACTTAGTATTGGATTTATCCAAGATATCATGAACCTATTACCAAATGTATTGAATGTGTCAATAAATGTGATGGCCTTATTAGCTACATATTGAACATGTACATATTATGTCTGTGTAGTTACAAGAGGCATTGCAACATCAATGGGACACAATGGTTGAAATCCCAGGCCCACTTGAAAGGGGATATAGCCAATTGAGCTATGGAGAGATTTATTGTAGCTATTTTTCATATAGGGAAGACTCTCATCCCATGTTTGTGGATTCTTATAGTTGTATATGTGTAGTATGTGCACTATAATTCATGAGATCAACCAAGCCTAGCATGTCTGCTTGTAATAACCTTCTTGTGAATGTGTGCCCTTGATATTTAGCTTTGCTAGTAGATAGAGATCAACTCATTTCCTTGCTTTGGTTTAGATGTGATCTGAAATTGGATCCTTAAACTCTCTTAAAGCTACCCGAACTCTGTAAAATCTCATACCGAAGTTTAAAGTCTTATGGATGTCAAAGCCTATCAGAAATAACCCCTGAAAAACAACAATTTGTAGCCAGCACAAAGCAACGAGGACCTTTGGTCAAAGCGCATTGATCGGTGGCCAATGGGGACTGTGCTTGGCACAAAAATGGCAGTTAGGAGGCTCATACTAGAAAACGGAGGTTGTTTCTAATGCAGGATTAGCGCAAAGTGCTAATCGCACATCCCTAGGAAAAACCCTCGAGAAGGAAAAGCCTCGAGCACACGGCCACAAGAAAAGCCTGAAAACTATGGGAAAAGTGCGGAAACAATAGGCAGGTCCCACGCTCCAAAACCGGCAGAATATCAGAAGTGTTTTGGGTAGTAAGCGGAATTGTCAGAGGACCTAGCGATGCCATAGAGTGAATGACGCGTGTTCGCCGGATGAGAGAGAAAACCGCCCTCATCATGGGCTAACAGTCGAGCAAGTCAACCGCGTGATAAAAGCGATAACTATAGGATCTGGAGGCCCCGGATATAATGGCGGAGATTGCACCCAATGGGAAACCAGATTCAACGGAGAAAATAAGCTTCAGCACATAAAGCTTGAAGTCTAATTGGACTGCAGAGTTGGTGGATGAATCATTTCACAGAGTAACCAAAGTAACAAACCGTTTGAGGAAGAGTTGGCTCAACTCGTGAGGAGACAAGTGGCCACCTCCCTGTGAAGTGTTACAGTGATGATAACGTAGAGCAATGAATTCCAGCACAGAGGCAAGCGATCCAAAGAGCCGGGAGAGGAAATGAACAGTCGGGGAACAGAATGGTTCTAAGAGCCACGAACAAACAGAGAGTAAGGTGAGAGAAAAAAGCGAACAACGAGAAGACACTGAATTCGTAGAGAGTCTAGGGAGTCACACCGAGGTCGAGTGGAAAAGCCAAAGAGCTTAATTAACAGTAGCATATTATTGTTGGAGTTTCTTGGAGGTCAAGAAATTCACAGAGGCATGCAAAGGCCGAGCGAAAGAGCTTAGAAAAGCCGGAGCAAAGAGCCGCAAGCCACAGCCAAAGCCAAGAGCCAGAGTGAGTGCCAGAAGTGAGAGCTGAGACCTAGAACAAGAGCCAGAGCCACAGAGCCAGAGCTAGAGTCACAGCCACAACCAGAGCAAGATCCAAAGCCAGAACCAAGAGCCAGAGCTAGAAATCTGAAGAGCTCTAAGAGCCAAGGGATAAGATGGTGTTATGAGCCCAATGTTCCTGTATAAAACATTGGAGTTAAGTGTAGGCACTTGTAAAAGAACTATTGCCATAATCCCAGAGAGCCTAATCGAGTTGATTAGAGCTCAAGGAGATGTAGCCCAAGATATCAGGGTGAACTCCATATTATATTGCTGCCTTATGTGTTTGTTTTTATTGCTACTTTAACTATTGTTATATGCATTTATATATCAGTTTAAGTACCTTCCCATATCAGCTCAAACAACAAATTTTAAAGTAAATAATCAGCTGAAAACAAATACAGTCATACACCCATATTTTCAAGAATTTCTAATTTCCGCATTGGTTAATCAAATAGACTTGGGAAAATTTAAAGCTTTGGAAGTGGGAGAGGTTATTGTATGTTAGACAAGAAGCCTAAGAGCCCCATTTTCAGATCAGATGGTATCAGAGCTTAAGATTGACTACCCCACCTTCGAAGAAGGTTGTAACAGAATGCTTGATTGACAGGGCAAAGATTGCTTGTCTTAAAAGTGTTTGGATATTCAAGGATTGATTGCCTCATCGATTGTATGCTTGGTCGCAGATTGACTATTGTTTGAGTTTACAGAGGTGAAGGGAAAGCTATTGACAGCTCAGTCTAGGATGGACAAGAAGGAAGAAGAGTTGAAGGCATTATTCTATCCCAAAGGACCTCAAAGAAACCCTTGAAGCATAACAGGTTTGTTGCAAAAGGTTGTTGAATAAGCTCCTTATTAATCTTGTTTGAAGTTCTTTTATGCATTTTGAAAATGACAACTTCTACAAGTGAGTTCTCAAATTCTTCTTGCTCCTGAAGTTAATTTAATGGAGACATGAAGCAAGATTTTTCCACCATGATGGATATGGTGAGAGAAATGTATGAGGATGGAAGGAACAACAGAATACTTTGAGAACAGTTGAATTCTGTGGAGGAAGAGAAGCAGATGTTTTCTGACAAATTGCAAGAAATGGAGAGGCAACTTCATATTGCAAGTATGAACCTGAAAATGATGCATGAGTTAGAGTCACAACTCTTTGTTGCAAAAGAAGCATTGGCCAAATATCACCTTGAATAAGAGGTAAACCATTCCTGTTTGTCTTCAAATTCTTCTAAGAATGCTTATATTGGTTCTTTTGAAAAACATACTAGAGGCATAGGTTCCAAGCTAATGTCCAAGATGGGCTATGAAGGAAAAGGATTGGGAAAACATGCACAAGGTATTGTTGAGACAATAATGGTTGAGGAAAGGCCTAAGTATTTGGGTCTTGGCTATGGACAGTCTTATGGAGAGAGTTCCAAAGCTGCCATGAAGGCCATTGAAACAGTTCCAAAGAGGAGTTTCATTGTAGGTCCTCTACCTCAGAAGTGTGAGGATTGTATTCAAGAAGAATGAAATAGCTCGAAACATCATTCACATGATGCAGGTGTTCAAAAGCACACACTTGAACCAGAGAGTTGTGGAAACTCTAATAGCCTTGAAGATATTGATGTTGTTCTAAAGGGAGCCACTTCTTCATTTGCTTCACCTCCTCATGAATGCAATAAAGGTGAGAGAGGCAGGTATAAATATGGTTCTAAACACATTCCTTTTGATGTTGTAAAGCATGGAAAAGGAATTTCATGTTCCTTTTGTGGTTTGGATAACCATTATGTTTCTAGATGTTGGAAGAGGATGACCACATATAGGAAAATTTTGAAAGAAAAGAAGCAAGCAGCCAAAGGTCCACAGGACAAGGAAAATCATGTTGTCAAAAGGATGCATGTGTGTTTCACTTACTACCATAAGCAAAGGCATCTTGCTAAAAGGTGTTGGACTTTGAATCTAGCACTGCTTCCACCAAAGCTGAAGGAGAAGGTGGAAAAAGAAAATGGCAGGGATGGAAATAAAGATTTTGTGATTGATGTGGTTCAGGAAGATTCACATATTGATGCTAATTTGCAAACAAAGGAGAGACCTTTGAAATGGATTGGTAAAAAATGGTTAGAATTCTTATCCAATTAAGGATGCATGTCTAGTGATGCATCTGTTTGCATTTATTTGTAGAATAAATGCAAACAGTAGGATTTTACCAAATGGTAAATAGAAAGAAGTTTAGTAGGAAACTCACTTTATTGCTACAATAGTATGTTCATTTCAGCTTCGGAAGTACAATGTACTTAAGCGAAAGTTGAAAGATGGAATGCATGCCTGAGCATGAGATGCATGTGATGCTGGCTTGGGAGAAGTTAACCTAGTTCCTAAAATGGAGATAAGGATGAAGTGTTTCATCTTTTGGAAAAGAGTCCTAAAGGTCTTTTTCCTACATGCTTGACTCGAAGGGTCATTTGCTGTAAAGGCATGTTTTATTGGCTTGTCATTTGTATGCAGATATAAGACATGGAAGGGTTCACAGGATATGAAATATGTTTCTTTGTTGAAGCAGGAGTTAGCCCATGCAGTTGTTGTCTATATGCCTTCTGTTGTTAACAATTGTTGTTGGAAACTTTTCAAAAGGTACAAATGAAAGTTTTGTGGAGTAGATGTACTTCACATTCATTTGAACCACCTTGGATCAAGGATCAAGGCAAAGAAGCTCAAACTACCTTCTGTAAACTTCACAGTAGAAGTTCTACATGAAGTCAAGGAGGAAAACCGTTCTTCCTGAGATGACCAACCCATCCAAGAAGGGAAGTGGTTAGAGATTTTGACTCAGAGGCACTATGCAAAGGCAAGTGTAGGGAGGTTGAAAGAAGAGGGTGTTGTTACTCTCATTTATTTCTCAGATCAATATATCAGTCTTTTGGTGGACCAAAAGTTCTTTTAGTGGGAAGGCGTGATCCAAAATTGGATCCTTAAACTCTCTTAAAGCTACCTGAACTCTGTAAAAGCTCATACCGAAGTTTAAAGTCTTATGGATGTCAAAGCCTATTAGAAATAACCTCTGAACAACGACAATTTGCAGCCATCACAAAGCAACGAGGACCTTTGGTCAAAGCGCATTGACCGGTGGCCCATGGGGACTGTGCATGGCGCAAAAATGGCAGTTAGGAGGCTCAGACTAGAAAACAGAGGTTGTTTCTGATGCACGATTAGCACAAAGTGCTAATCGTGCATCGTTGGATAAAACCCTTCGAGAAGGAAAAGCCCTGAGCACACGTTCACAAGAAAAACCTGAAAACCATGGGAAAAGCGCTGAAATGACAAGTGGGTCCTGCGCTCCAAAACTGGCAGAATATTAGAAGTGTTTTTGGCGGTAAGCAAATTTGTCAGAGGACCCAACAATGCCATACATCGAATGATGCGTTTCCGGCAGATGAGAGATAAAACCACCCTCATTGTGGGCTAACGATCGAGCAAGTCAACCGCGCGATAAAAGTGATAACTATAGGATCTAGAGGCCCCAGATCTAATGGCAAAGATTGCGCCTGATGTGAAACTAGATTTGACGGAGAAAATAAGCTTCGGCACATAAAGGTTGAAGTCCGATTGCACTGCTGAGTTGGCGGATGAATCATTTCACACAGTAACCAAAGTAATGAACTGTTTGAGGAAGAGCTGGCTCATCTCGTGAGGAGACAAGTGGCTACCTCTCTGTGAAGCATTACAGTGATGATGACGCAGAGCATGGAATTCTAGCACAGAGGCAGGCGATCCGAAGAGCCGAGGGAGGAAACAAACTATCGGGTAATGGAATGGTTCTAAGAGCCATGAACAAACAGAGAGTAAGGAGAGAGAAAAAATCGAATAGCGAGAAGAGGCTGAATACATAGAGAGTCTGGGGAGTCACTCCGAGGTTGAGTGGAAAAGCTAGAGAGCTCAATTAACAGCAACATATTATTGTTGGAGTTTCTTGGAGGTCAAGCAATTCATAGAGGCATGCAAAGGCCGAGCCAAAGAGCTTAGAAAATCCAGAGCAGAGAGCCGCAAGCCACAGCCAAAGCCAAGAACGAGAGAAAGTGCTAGAAGCCAGAGCTGAGAGCCAGAACTAGAGCTAGAGCCACAGAGCCAGAGCTAGAGTCAGAGCCATAGCCAGAGCAAGAGACAGAGCCAGAGCCAAGAGCCAGAGCTAGAAAGCCGAAGAGCTCCAAGAGCCAAGGAATAAGATGGTGTTCTAAGCCCAATGTTCCTGTATAAAACATTGGAGTTAAGTATAGGCACTCGTAAAAGAACTATTGCCATAATCCCAAAGAGCGTAATCAAGTTGATTAGAGCTCAAGGAGATGTAGTCCAAGATATCAGGGTGAACTCCATATTATATTGTTGCCTTATGTGTTTGTTTTTTTTTTGCTACTTTAACTACTATTATATGCATTTATATACCGGTTTAAGTACCTCCCCATATCAGCACAAACAACAAATTTTAAAGTAAATAATTAGCTGAAAACAAATACAAGCATACACCCATATTTTCAAGAATTTATGATTTCCGCATTGATTAATCAAATAGACTTGGGAAAATTTAAAGCTTTGGAAGTGGGAGAGGTTATTGTAAGTTAGACAAGAAGCCTAAGAGCCCCATTTTCATATCAAGATGTGATCTTCAACTTCCTTTCTTCACCAAAGCTCCGATACCATGTTGATTTTTTAGTACAATTGATGACCTTTATCTAGCCATCAGTATGGGGATGGAATGCATTTGATTTAGTGAGCTTGGTGTCCAACAATCACCAGAGGCTCAATCACAATGTGGCTTAGGAACCTACTATCCTGATCTGATATAATGGCTATTGGGATCCTAAAATGTACTCACACTCATTCAAAGAAGATCTTGGTAGTGGATTATGTTGTGATACTCTTCTTGGAGCCAGCCAGTAAGGTTATCTTAGAAAATATATCAATGACCACAAACACACAGTCATTACCATGTTTGGTACAAGCAAGGCTAGACATATAGTCCATGGATATGGATTCCCAAAGTCGGCTAGGAGTAGGAAAAGGAGCGTATAGGCCTTGCTTCTTAACAGTTGGCTTGGAGATGGAACAGGAAGTGCATGATTTAATATATTTTCCAACATCCTGTCAGCTTTTGGCCAATAAAATTTCTTATGTAGTACTATCATTGTCTTCTCCACACCAAAGTGTCCTGCGACCTCATTGTAATGCACCTTCCAAATCATCTTTGTGTGCTCGATTGAATGAAAGCAAATATGTCCCACATAGCACAACATTCCATCTTAAAGGTGGAATTCTGGAACTAGCTTTCCATCCATCAACATCTTGTAGGTGTCGATAAATTCTGAGTCATTTTGATATAGTTATGACCATACATAGATCTCTTGCCCATAATATTTGAGAACTATGCTCAGTGCCACAATCGAGGGACAACTAAGGTAGTCTGCGATGTGATTGGTGCTATCCTTCTTGTATTTAATGTTCAAATCGAATTGTTGTAGGTATGGAATAATTTTGGATGGAAATTGTTTTACAACTTCCCCTATGTCTTCATAAATTGAAGGGGTTGTTGGTCCATGTGGATCATCTCCTTCCCCATATTATAATGTTTCCATTATTGAAATCCCTACACAATAGGATACATTTACTTATCATATGTGGGGTACCTTTGAATAGTATCAAAGAGTGTCCCACTATGATAGGCCACTAGATGCCCTTGTTAATAGCATAATCAAAGGCATGTGTCTCAATCTAAAACAATTGTTATGAGTATAAAAAGGTGAGGACTAGTGCAAATCAAAGGTGGTGTTTCAGTTTAATGAATGCATTTTATTGTGACTCAAACCAAAAAAAATTATTTAGCTCCGCCCTTGGTAACTTGACTCAAAGGCCAAGTGATATGAGAGAAACCCAACACAAATCCTCGATAGAAATTAGCAAGGCCCAAGAAACTATGAAACTCTATTAGATTCATTAAGGCTAGTCAATCCCAAATGACTTAGATCTTAGATTCATCCACTTGGATGCCTTGCTCGTCAATTATGTAGCCTAGATATTGGACTTGGTCCATGCCAAAGTAGCATTTCTCTAAGTTGGCACATAGCTTGTGTTGTCTCAGGGTTTGAAGAACCTATCGAATATGTTGTAAGTGCTCTTCCCAACTTTTGTTGAATATGAGGATACCATCCAAATATAAAACCACAAACAAGTCGGTGAAAGGTCACAAGATGTCATCCATCAACCTCATAAAAGTTGTGAGGGAATTTGTCAACTCGAAGGACATGACCAACCACTCAAAGAGACCCTCCTTAGACTTGAATGTGATATTCCATACATATGTGGTTTCTATTAGAACTTGGTGATAACCAGACTTCAAATCAATCTTGCTAAAGTGCTTAACCACTTTGAGTTGGTTAAAAAGGTTATCAATCTATGGGATTAGGTATCTGTTCCTAACTATGATTTTTTTCAATGCCCGATAATTAATGCAAAGTCTCTAGGTACCATCCTTCTTCTACATGAGCAGAACTAGACACCCACAAAGTGAGGAACTTGGTTATATTTTCCATTTTTATAGAAAATCCTTTATCTTCCACTTGATTTCTTCGTTTTCCAGAAGAGAGTAGCAGTATATTGGCCCATTAGGTAGAGGTGCATCAGGGGTCAGATTGATCAAATGCTTGACATAATAGTTCAAAGGTAACCCTATGGGTGAGGAGAAGATGTCTTTATACTCTTCCACGACCTTATCCACTTGCTTTTGTTGCATAGAGGAGCCCTTTCTGTAGGCCATAGATTTCACCATAATATTTCGCTTACTTTCAACGTGAATAAGGAAGAAAAAAATCTCAGTCTAGGAAACAATCATATTGCATTGTGTAGTAGAGATTAAAGAAATTTTGGTAGGTGGAGATACCTCTGGTATCCTACATAGTTTTCTTCCCAAAGTAATAAAACAATACGAGGTCTGGAATCATACACAGCATGACACTTCCACAGGTATGGTTGGCCTAACAAAAAATCACAAACTTCAAGCAAAGAAACATCATAGAATACCTCATCCATGAAAGGCTTAATGTTGTATGGCAGGCGACACTACTAGTTGACATGGATATCTCAACCTTAGTGGAGACACCTGATGGTGTATGGTTGTGAGTGTGGTGTTGTTAGCAAACCCAACCACTTAACAATCTATATTGATATGACGTTAGTTTAACTCCCACTATCAACAATGAACTATAGTGGAGCATCCTTCACCCACATTTGTGAGTGGAAGAGACAATCACCCTCCTCCGAATATTTGGTCTCAAATTTCTTGACCTTAGTGGTGGAAACAGTGGCACTGGGTTTTGCATCAATGATTTTTTTCCCAAGTTCTATCTCAAATTCAAAACATGTGTTTGACTCTAAAACTTTCAACTCGGCCACCAGAGATTTCTTTGTGCAACATTCACTTGTGTTGTGAGTGGGGCTCTTGTGGAACTCACATAACATTCTTCTGTCTTTCTTCGTCTTCCCATTGCTATTATTTTCTTGTGGCTTCAACAATTTTTCCTAGGTCGTTCCACCTTAGCTCCATCCTTTGTTTTGTGGTTTGGGGTACCCTTGCCCTAGTTCAGATTCTCATATCCAAAGTCTCGCTTCTTCTATTTAAAGTTTTTCTCAATCTTGATAGCATATCAATATGTTGCACCAAGCAAGGAGATTTAGAAAACTCCATTTATTCCTAGATGTATTTTTGTAGACAACCACAATACTTGAGCAACAAATGTCACATAGATTCCTTGATACCTAGCTTCGTGCATAGGGAATGAAACATATTTGTGAAATCTTACACTTATTCGTCCCTTTCCAATCATAGTGTGGTCAGTTTTATGTACTTTTCTTCATAGCTCCCAATAAGGTAATATTGTTCCTTAATAGCATCTTAGAAAGAGTCCCAAGAGGATGTGGCTAAAAATAGTGAGGATTCCTCCTCAAACCTTTGCTCACGGTAAGTTTCCCACCAGTCCTTGAGATGGGGGGTGTTGGGCCTCTCATTTGTCATTATTATTATGACTCTTTAACGCCTATTTCACCCATTTCTACCATTCTTTATCACATCATTTATCATACTTTACCATATAATTCCATTTCATAATTATTTATGCACTTATGGATAAATATTATTTCTTCTCCTTTATTTTTAATAAATTGATCACTATTATGCATTATTTTACCAATGATAGTTTATTAATAAATTTTTTGTAACATCACTCACCATTTGAGCCTCCAAGATATTTTCCATATTGCAGATTTGATCTCCAGCTCATCATTAAATATGTCAACTTAGAAATTTGCTGGAATAAGAAGTGACAATTTTGTATTGGACGTTTCGGGCAAATGGAGAAGAATATGGAAAATCTGAAGCATGGGTTTTGTTCAAAATGGACCAAATTAGTCTTATCATGAACAATTTTCCAAAATTCAGTCTGTATTAAGAGAAACAAAAGTTTCTCTAAAGACATTTTTCTCAGATTCGCTGTTGCGGCCGGTTTCCAAATTATCCCAGTTGCAATACCAAATTCGACCTATTCCTATTGAATGTTGATGGAAAGATATTTAGATATGATATTTTTGATCAATTTGTTGTGAAAAATCCAATTTTGTTATGGGAATCATTTTGTAATAATATATGTTGTAACTTCTCTTTGCTCTCTCTGTATTTAAATGAGAACACAGATCAAAGAGGGGGATCAATCCTTGTTATTTCAAACTGTAATTTTAAATTACAGACTTGTGTTGTCAAGAGAACACAATCATATTGTAATGTCACTCAAGTTCAATGATTAATATATAATTTGAGGTTGTGTTCATTCGCCTTATTTGAAGTAGCTCAATAGCATTTGCTGGCGGCTAAGGGACTGACCTCTAGTGGATTAAGCTGCTTCTCTGTATTATATCTTTCTGATTTCCGCAAGTTTGATTAATTTGTTAAACTTCCCATCTTATGTGATTTTTATTGTTTTCCTGTATTGAAGGAATATCTTTTCTTTATATGATTTACAGCACTGTCATTTGATTCCGTTTACATTCATTGCAGATTAAGTTACTTAGATAATTATTCGGGTTGATTTAATCAACTGTAAATTGTTTGGTTATTGCTATTGAACTCTCAGATTGATATCATTTCCATCAGGATTGCTTCTTAGAGATTGGGCATGATTTAGATTGAATCAACTAGGAAGAGATGAGTTATTTCTATTGTGCTCTTAGCTGATGCTATTGTTACTTAAATTGCTTGTGTAAGATCTGATTTCAGTAGAGGATTAAGTTGTGAGCTTAGATGTCATATTTCCTTTAATAATTGCAACTTGAGTTTATTAGATACATCCGTTTATTCTTATATCAAAGATCTATACTACATTTTAAGAAACATTACTCTCTGGGATTATAACATGCACATATTGTGTACACTCTAGAAATAAGAGGACTTATCCAGGTTGATAATTAATGTGAGGTAATTAGGAGTTTTAAAAGGAACCTTTTTTCATCCAACATTTTGGCGCCGTTGCCGGTGTTATCACAAAATCACTACTAAGGGCTGCAACCAAGCAAGATTTCATGTAACTCTTTCAACCAGACTTTAGACCAAAGATTAGCCTCTTTGGTCAGAGAGGGCTCTCTCACAGACTTTTGATAAAAATCCTTCACTACAACAGATGGCTAACTCTTCACTCATTCATGAAAACAAAAGCTGGTTGGATACATATCAAATTGGTCCTCATTGGGCTATGGAGTCTCACACACTAAGTAAACAAAAAACATAGTCATTTCATGGAAGTCAAGGCTCTTTGCATTAAATGTTCAAACATACTTCACGAAAACCACAGCTTGCCAAACACACAGGAAGTCAGAGCATAAGATATGAATTCTGAGTGATTGTGCTATAACAAGGCTGTAAAAGAACATATAAGATAAAACACCACCATCATATTTGAACAAAATAATCCATTGAGAATCTTGAGAAGAAATAACCACTGTTTTACTATTACTGTAACAAGTCTTACAATGGCCCAAATAACTCTGTTTTGTATAAAATGTCCAACCCCTATTACATCCTAATTTCATCCATTTATAGGAATACATTCCTCCCTTTCTAGAGGGAGTTCGAAAGCCCTATTAACTACTCCTACATGCTATTTAACTAATGCATTAATTACAAAGTGCTGAACTGTAATTGCACACAATCCTAATCAAACTAAAACACTAATTCCATTCTCCTCGTATGCTTGATTCTTCTCGGATCTTTGACAGCTGTCCTCCTTCAGTTAGGCTGAGATGGCTGAGCTACGGATGCAATGAATGCTAACTTTGGATGCTTGAAAGCGCTGATGGCTCATTAATTGACCAAAAGATGTGCTCCTATTTTAACGGTCTCTATCTCCCAACATTCTCCGAAAGTTCAGCAACATGTCTCAGCTCTTTTAATAACCCCAAGTATGGAATGCTGCCATGTTTTTGATGTGCTGTAAGTGATATTGATAGACAGGTGTTTCTCTTCCTCAACTCCCGCTCACAGTATCACAATAGCTGCTCTGCGCTAAAATCATCACCTACAGCAGTTTCGTAGCGCGCTACGAAACTGCTGTGTGATTTAGAAAACACAGTCTTCTTCCCTGCCTTTAAAAATTCACTATGCCTAATTGATGCTTTGGACAAGGTTATGAGGACAACTTGTAAATAAGCATGATTAATAGCCTCAACCTTTCTGCACAGTGTTTAACACATTTACAGTTAGTGCAAGGGCAGCTGGTGAAGTTTTTTGCTTGATTTGCTCTGTCATGATGATGGTACTGCTTAAAACATTTCACCTGCTACCCTACCTTTAGAGTTCATCTATTCTTCTTTTATGCCTTACGGTAGAATCTAGTGGTTCATTACCACTACCTGAAGCCATTGGATCCTGCATCACCATCTCTTGATGTATATTTTTGAAGGGCATATACATTATCTCTGAATAGATTCTAAATTTACATAACCTTTTGCTCAAGATACTCCTCACATCTGAAGGAGATAGATTTGTCACATACCACAAATAAATTAAGCATTCATAAGAAAATCATGAAGCACACTGTTCTAGCCATGAAGCACACTGTTCTTAGCTATCAACCATGGTGATCTTATGAGAACAATCCAATATCCAGTCAAATTATCTTAGCATAAATCTTTGGAGTCCGAGTGCACAAAATGAGATTGAATATTGCTCAAACCGCGCATCAAACATCCAAGTTGCATCTAGTTAGAAACTAAAGTGTTGAAACTGGAAGGCTGGTTCTGTAAGATCTCAGTTCTGCTTCAACAGATATGAAAACATGCATGAAGTTCAGCCACCCCAACTTTACACTTTTTATCTAGCAGACTATCTCCTCTTTGGCTGGCAATTGGGATTCTGTTGAAACTAAAACCAATTGATATCCTTCTGCTTCGAACCCTCCTATCCTTCAAAACGCTGTCTCATTCAGCAAAATTTTCATCTTCCACACAAAGCAAGTCTTCTAGCTCTGCCATGGTATAACGATACGGAAAACACTGCTGATCTGGATTGCATTCACAAAGCCATTCTTGCATGTTGTAGACAGACAAAAGCACCTGGTCGACAACTGCACACAACAGCAGAAAGATGTAGAAAATATCGACATATAATACATTCTGGATCCTCTTCAGTGCCGCCAACATGTTCAGGATACTTTAGAGAAGTCATTCGAGAGGCTCTCACAACACCCTTTCTCCAAAGTTGTTCTCTATGATTGCGCTCAGTATTGATTACACGAACTTTCTTCAAAAAGGGCAGTGCCTCTTTACTACAACCACTCTTTGCCACAGCATATAACAACTCATCATGCGACAAAACTGCAGACTTGTGATACAACCGATACAATTCCACCGCAAATCCACCATGTGGTAACGAATCTGAGCAACACGACGACAGCAGCAATTGTATGATACTCTCTTATCTGTAAAATATTCCTCAAGATCAACAATTTGCCCGAAAGATGGATTCTGGAAAGCCCTAAACTAATTCTTGCATACTAGAAAAGCGCCATTCTATCTCTCCTCCAAATCCAACCCTCCTTTTGTGTTTATTCAATGCGCACTCATCTTTTAACGACATCAGTCAACATCATTCCAGCCCTTGTGCCACACCTCTATCCCGGTGTCACTAATCATGGCGGCCTTGTGGCAATCAAATCCTTATAAAAACCACTTGACATTTGGCATTTAATCACTGCATTGCATAAGAGAAAATCCTAATGCTGATATTGTCAAACAGTTAATGCGCATTCTCCATGCTAGTTCACGGACAGGGCAATATAGAGCATCCATAAGCGCCTCATGATCAAATGCGCAGCCTTCCAAGAGGCCACGAATTCTGTGGTTCTGAATATTAAGATAATGCCAAACTGGATTTGACTCGAGCTCCAACTCCAATAACAGTCTTATGGTGTTCTCAAACTAAGTGGATAAGTTACATCAGATGCAACAGGCAGGGTATTTACTAATTTCATCCATTTCAGAGACCGACATTTCACCAAAGGATAGAGGCAAAGAAGAAATAGCCAACGCTGGTCCACTGCGTTCAAAAATAAATACTGGCACCCAATATTCATCATTGACAATATCTGATGTAATCGTTTTCATCCAAGAGCAGAGCCTCAATATAAACACCTTCATAACTCTGGTTTATAATGCAAACAATGTTTGCACTGCATTCAAGGGTGCGTAATCCTTCCCTTAGTTTCATAAACAGATATAATGTCTTGTACCATTCCAGCAACTTCCTCCAAGAAATGATTTGAATCCTTTATGTCACCAAGGCCGTCTTCAAAGGAGTTTTGTCTAGCAGTCTCTTCATGTTTCACTGAACCAGGAGCGCCATTTGTTGAACCTACCTTAGCAAACTTCCCATTGAATATTAAAAGAGCTAATCTCCAAAATATTGGTACATGGTGCACAATGACAGATGTAAGCCTACGAATGAGTCTTCCTCTGAAAGCATCTGCTTCTTCACCAGTCACTTCTTTAATATGAGACTCCCCTCTTATATCATTATCACCCAACAGAAAGGAATAATCTATCGAAGACTGCACAAGCTCTTATTTGATTTACCCAGAAGATTGGCCACTAAACCATAGACACTGTTTTGCAACTGCCAATGAGAACATTAAACCAATACTAGTATACTTCAATTCAACTATCAACTTTACATACAATCAATCCACTCAAATTATTTTTTCGGTGCAGAGAGGAACAAAAGATCTGGATTTCTCTTGAGCAATTGGGCAATTTGGAGGGCAGCTTACCAATGCCACATATGCAGCTTTGTGTAGTGCTTCTAGAAGTTTCCCTTAAATATCTGTCATTTCCCAATTTCGCAGCGCAGCCAATGCAAGGTCAATGTTTTCGCTACGAAATCACTAAAACAGATGGTGCTGCTAAACTGCTAACAAATTTATACGCTGCGAAACTGCTAAAAAGAATTCAGGCGCTGCGAAAACACCCGGTCTTTAAACTAGGCTAAAAATTTTTGGCAACAGCATTTTCAGTGATAACAGCCGGGGAGAGTGTTTCCATTTCACAGAGAGTGATGTATGTTTGATATTTGCTGCTGGGAAAGAATTCAGTATTAAAAATGAAAGGTAAGAACCTACGTAACGAGCAAGTAAAGTGCTTTCTCCTTCGTTTGCTTTTCAACAAAATTGCATAGAAGTTGAAGTAGGTGTTTGATGTTTTTTTGCTATGAAGGAATTGGGTATTAAAAGCGGAAGGTAAGAACCTGCATAACGAGCAAGTAAAGTGCTTGCTTCTCCACTCGCTTTTTAGCAGAATTTCGTAGGAATTGAAGTAGGAAATTTAAAGGTAGAATTTTTGAAAAAAATCTCATAATTCCACTCAAGTGGTGATGTAAGCACCACCCATTTCACTAACTAATTGACAGGAACATTTGAAGGAGGAGCCTTGAAGAAACACATGAAAAACATCTTCTATTATGGTAAGAAATGGCTCACATTGCAACTTTTGAAATACCTATCAAAGATCTAGGAGGAGTGACACAAATGCACATAATTCCCTCATGTTCTCTATCAAATTTTTATGGTTTGACAAATGAAGATCCAGATACATTCTTATTGGAGTTTGAAATACTTTGTAGAGGATATGATTATTGCATTAATGATCAAAGGTTGAAAGTGTTTCCTCTTACTCTAAAAAGAGCAGCTCTCCAATGGTTCATGAGCCTAGGTGGGAACTGCATCCAAACATGGGAGGCCATGAAGAACATATTATTGAAGAAGTACCAAGACTATTGCAAGGACAATAAAGATATTTTCGATATGATACAAGGGGAATATGAAATCTTGGAGGACTATGTGAAGAGATTTCGATAAAACCTTCAAAAATCAAAGCATAAGTATTTGGAAAAAAAGATCTTAAATACATTTCTACTCAAAAGAATCAAAGATGAATTTTTAGAACTCTTAAATCTGATGGGAAAAGGTGATGTTTTTCAGTTGTCATATGATGATGTTTGTCAATTGTGCATAAGGTATTCAAGAGGAATCTCCAAGGCTAGTAAGAATTCTAAAGAATTTTCTTCTTTCTTTTCCAAATCTACTACAAGAACATGAGACATTAGAGCTGAAATCAATGTTTTATTTCAAAATTTTTAAAGTTGATTTTATTAGCTCTCTAAATTCAAAATTGGATGTTTTGCAAGTTCAGAAAAATCAAGAAACTGAGGTGGTGTTTTTCCCTAATTACAGAAAGGAGCATCCCATAGATAGTTGTTCACCCTAATCTGAGATGGAAGTAGCATATCAAAGAGATTGAGGAAGTTGCAACAAGGCCAAAACCATGGAAATAATGGCCTACAAGTATGGTTCAAAACACTTCCTCTCCATTCTCTTACTTGCATAATCCATTATGGAATACTCATGTTTTAGGGCAGCCATGTCAAGCTCAATATAACCACCACCAATCTAGTCTACAAGTTTGGAATTGTTCATCTTATGATTGCATGAATACTCTCCCTCATCTTGTAGCACAAACACATCCTCCATATTCTTCACCAGCTCTTCCACAAAATCTTGCTTGCCTATCAAAATCATCCACTCAACCCAATCAACTACATCATCAAAATGCTCCATTTCGTACATAATTTCCTGCTCAATTCATTCCACACCCTCACCATAATAAACCAGTAAAACATACTTACAGTGTTAAACTAAAAAATTTACCCACCCTTCTCACTCATTCTATCTCACATGCACCATTGGATAAAACTTACAATGAGATTCAGAATGTTTCAAATTCAAATTGTAGAAGTTATGGAAGAAAATAAGGTTTCTTCTAGTCTGCATAAACAAGTCGTTTTAAAAGCTCAAGAACTTCATGATATGATGGGTATGGGAAATCAAGAAAGTAAAAGATATATTGAAGATTGGTTTTACTTCATCATTTTTTTGCAGCATCATTCCATACTTCAACAACTTTTGATACCATCTTTTCAAGGGAAGATGGCTTCTCATACCCTAATATTTATTAACATGCATTTTTCAAATTTGGGTATGTACATACTTGAAGCCTTATTTCAAAATTGGTTCCACTGGAAGTACCCTTATATGTAATCATATTCATTCTTCAAATCAGAGTAGGTTAGTGTAAAAATAAAATAAATAAGGACATAAATAAATACATTTTGTTTTTATGTAAAATAGTTGTTTTTGTTGCAACATGTTGTGGAAATCAACATCAGTGATAAATGTTTTAATTAATTTGTGTATGTATATGAATTATAATGGAAATAATAGTTCTACAAACATGAATATTCATTTTTATCACCGATTTGAAAAAAATTCTTGAATATCATATTTTTTGGCTTGTGGGCTTGATGAAATTTCTGAAAAGACAGTTGGGACAGTCATGTTTTGAGGGACCAAAAGGGAATATTTTTTAAAAAAATTTCTATCGTAAGTAAATCTTAATGTCTACTTTCCAGCCCAATTTGAATCACTCAATTTGGATTTGAAACGAAAACGTTATAACCAAAACATTGACAGGGTGTCTAGTAGGCAGCTTAGGAACAGAGTTGGGACAATCAGTTTTTGGAGACATAAATGACTATATTTTTAAAACATGTTTCCATCCTAATTATCCCTTAATTTCTACTTTCCAACCTAATTTGAATTACTCAATTTGGATTTGAAACGAAAAAGTTATAACCAAAACATTGACTGGGTGTTTAGTAGGCAGCTCATGAATAGAGTTGGGACAGTCAGTTTTTGGAGGCCTAAATGACTATATTTTGAAAACCTGTTTCTATGGTATATTCCCCTATGAATATAGTTTACAAGAAAATTTGAATCACTCATTTTCGATATCGTATGAGAAAAGTATGACCAAAATACTGACTATTTATCGTAAATCAGCACTCTTAAAACTCTATTTTTCCGGCTATTCACTAGAGTATTTGACCCATCAATTATTTTTGTTTTCAAAACATGTTTCTATTGTAGATAAATAAATTAATATACTTTAATTTACAATTTGAATCATTTTAATCTGTCATCAAACAAAAAAATTATGCTTAAAATATTCACTGTTGTCCTAAGTGGGGAAATAAAAAATGACTCTGTTATGCAGATTGTTCTAAGTAAAATTGGCATATCATATTATAGAATTTTCAAAACATGTTTCTATTGGTGATATAACTTTGAATTAGCTCTCATTTGGATTTTGAATCACTCGAATCAGACCAAAAACAAAGGAGTTGTGATTAAAACACTGCTGGTTAGTATGGTCGACCACTGCTCTCCCGCAGGTGACAAATAAATTTTACTTTGTTATTTTTTCTGTGGATTTGTTTTACAGAGTAACTACTTGTTAGTTTTTTGCATAATTCTTGGATTAGAGGAGCCCGATCACCTCTCTTTCTCCATGATTTAATGTTTTATTGCAGGTAGACACTCGTTTTTTGCAGGTCTTAAGAGAATAAAGGTGGTCAATTTAAGGACAAGCGATTCTTGAAAGAAATTTTAATGAAAAAATGGGCATTTCGTCCAATTCATTACCTAATGGATTCATACAGAAGAAATTAAGAAATGATTTTCATTTGAAGATTCATGTCACTATTGCCAAAACATTTTTCCAAGAGATCATTTTTTCCATTGACAGATTGATATTCCCTTAGGAAATAACATCATAGCTATTGTAACTTAATTTATTTATTTACATATTGTTTTTAAATAAAGTGTTGTTTCTTTTCTGATTTGTCTTATGTTTTTGTGTTTTAGGTATTGGTTACTTCAAATTGTAGTTTCCACTCCATTGGCGATTGAACGATTAGGACCCCACCATGCAAATTCTCGCTGCAGAAGGCCACTCTTCGATAGCACTAGTCTCGTAAAGAATTTATTTTTGAAACTTGTACATACAATTGCTTTTATTTTTTTCTCTATTTGGTTGTATTTGCTTAGAATAGTAGAGATGATTGTTTCTCATTTTTTTTCCTATTTTTCTTTGTTGTTCCCTATAAGGAACAACACTTTTTTGCCTGTATTTTTTGTTGTTGTTCCCTATAAGGAAAAACACTTTTTTTGTGTGTATTTTTTTTGTTGCTCCCTATAGGGAACAGCTGTTGTTCCCTACAGGGAATAGCTGTTGTTCCCTATAGGGAACAACACTTTTTTGTCTATAGTTTTTTTGTTATTCCTTATAAGAAACATCACTTTTTTTGTGTGCATTTTTTTGCTGTCCCTACAGGGAATAACACTTTTTTGTGTGCATTTTTTTGTTGTTCCCTATGGCGACAACACTTTTTCAGTGCTTTTTTTTGTTGTTCCCTACAGGGAACAATTTTTGTTCCCTACAAGGAATAGCTACTGTTCCCTATAGGGAACAACAGTTTTTCGTGTTCATTTTTTGTTGTTCCCTATAGGGAACAACACTTTTTCGCGTCCATTGTTTTGTTGTAGGGAATAGCACATTTTTGTGTGCATTTTTTTGTTGTTCCCTATAGGGAATATCACTTTTTCGTGTGCATTTTTTTGTTGTTCCCTATAGGGAACAACATTTTTTCGTGTGCATTTTTTTGTTGTTCCCTATAGGGAACAACACTTTTTGGCGTGCATTTTTTTTGTTGTTCCCTATAAGGAACAACACTTTTTCGAGTGTTTTTACTGTTCCCTTTAGGGAACATCACTTTTTCGAGTGTTTTTGTTGTTCCAAGGGAACAACACTATGGGAGTATTTTCGAGAACAAACCATCCTTCCTCTTGTGGGATTATTCCTTGTTATGAAACCAGCTCACCAAAAAGATAGAAAAGATAAATCAACGCCTTAGAAATAAGCCTCTTCGATGGGGCAACCTCCATTACATTACACAAATGAACAATTCTTGGATGATACAAATGAAAAGACCTCCTTTCTACATATATGATTCTAAGGGGTCATAATATAATCAGAGTCGACATAACAATAATAATATAAGGGCACAATAATAACAATAGTGGGCTTCTATGGGGCACAATAGTAACAATATGGGGACTACATGCGTACAACAACATAATAAGGGGGTTGTACTAATAACAATAAGGGGTTACACTAGTAGTATAGGGGCCTAACATGCCCCTCTCCTTCAAAAAGTGTTGTCCTCAACGCTTGAGTATTTCTTGATGCTTCTATATAAAATCCTGGTCCTCCCATGTGGAATCTTCAACGGGTAAGTTCTTCCGCTTAATGAGATACTCTGAAATTGATCGATTTTGTAGCTGTCGGGTTCTTGTGTCTGTGACTGCTCCAGGTTCCAATATGATTTTTCCTTCTCTTCAAGTTCTGACAATATTGTTTGAATTGGGATCTTCTACAACTTTTGAATGAGTGACCATACTTCTTCGTCCTTCTTCCATTCATCCCTTTCTTCGTTTATCCAATTTGGTTGGATAATAGAAATAACACAAAACAATGCTTCCACATCCTCATCCTTTCTTAAGAGTGCATCTGCAACAGAATTTTTCTTCCCTTTTCTATAGATGATGTCAAAGTCATAACCCAACATATTTGGGACCCATTTTTCTATTCTTCTAAAGATAATAGTTGTTCTAAAAAGTATTTAAGACTATCATGATCCATTTTTACCTTGAAGTGTCTTTCCATTCAGTAAGGCCACCATTTCTTAAGTGCATTTACCAACATTTCGTTCTCATAAATAGCTTTCTTGAGATGTAGCAGTACAAATACCCAATCACCTACATCAAAAAAAAATTCACTACGATGTTGATATACCTGTTGTTTCATTTGATTTTGCACCAAAGTGGCATTATCCTTTAAAAGTTTGAGAACTTGTTGTTGATGCTCGATGTGATCTTTTATTGCTTGAACCTTTTTCTTCTTGATATGTCCTTCTATCTTGAGAGTTTGAGGAGCGGTTATTTATTCCAATGATTTACAAGATATGGTCAGATTCATTTCTTGATGCTCGATGTGATCTTTCACTTCTTGAACATTTTTTTCTTGATACGTCCTTCTATCTAGATAGCTTGAGGAGTGGTAATTCTGGCCAATGCATTACAAGATATGCTTGGATTCATTTCTTCTTTCTTGATGTGATCTTTCACTTCTTGAACCTTTTTCTTCTTGATATTTCATTCTATCTTGAGAGTGTGAGGAGTGGTAATTCTTGCCAATTCTTTACAAGATATGGTCAGATTCATTTCTTCTTTCTATAGGGTTAGGTCGTGGAGTATATCCTCTTCTTTTAATGTTTCTTTATCCTTTTCATCCTCCTCTTCATACTCTATGTAAAATAATTTCTTCTCAGCGCACTTATGACCTTTAGTGCATTTGCTATCACAATTGTAACAAAGCCCTTTTTCTCTTTTTTCTTCCAATTGTTGTGGTGTAACCCTTGTAAGTTGTGGAAGGCTAGGAGAAACAACACTTCCAT
Organism: Pinus tabuliformis; assembly: GCA_031772625.1. Taxonomy (NCBI): domain Eukaryota; kingdom Viridiplantae; phylum Streptophyta; class Pinopsida; order Pinales; family Pinaceae; genus Pinus; species Pinus tabuliformis. The sequence goes on from CM062818.1 coordinate 1,956,840,474, forward strand.
CTTTATAGTTGTGCGGGGTAGAATTCCTTGTTAGCATAATTTTTCTTTCCACTTTGTAACAAAGCTCTTTTTCTATTTTTTCTTCCAATTGTTGTGGTGTTGCTCTAAAGAAGGTGTTGCTCTTTGTATTCTCATAATGTGCTATAATTCCCTTCGTGAAAATTGACCACGTAACAAGTTGTTTACAAGAACAAAGTCCTTTATACCATAAAAAATGATCTTGTTCTAAATATGAAGATGCAATACATACCTTTCGTAATAGTGGTATAACATGTAGATCAAAATATTTCTCCATCTGTAGTATCTAATTTACCGGATCCTTGCCATCAAACTTCCTCATCTCGCTTTTTCTTGATTTTAGGAGCTCAATCTTGAAACGACTATAACTCTGTACTTTTGGATCTTTAAGTTCTGAAATTATGACCTGCAGTATCCCTTTATGTCCTCTTGCCAATGCCACCAGTTTGATCGAATTTAGATTTTCCAAGAAATAGTTATGCACAATCTCCCAAGATGACCTCATTACATACATTTTCAGAAGAGTGAACTTGTATGAATTGCCACGTGTCATTGTTTTGACCTTAGGATCTAAAACATATAAATAGGAAACTACAGTTCGTCCTATTTCTGTAACTTCTTACGAAATTTCAATCTGATGCTCAAAACAAAAGTTATGACTATTTTCCCCAGGTCACCTGTTTAGAATGTAATTCAGGGGTCTCCAAAAATCCTAACTTCCTCAGCCTATATCTCCGAAAATATAGTGAGACAGGATTTGAAAGCTGGAGCCACGGTTCAAAAGGATTTCTTCCCAAATGGGTGTTTTTTTAGCTTTTGAAACTTTGTAGCGAAAGAGTTATAGCACACATTTTACGATGACTTGTTTTACATGAAATTCAGGAGCTTGCAAAAGCCCTAAATTCATCAGATCATATCTCCAAAAATATAGTGAGACAAGATATGAAATTTGGACCAGAGGTTTAACACGATTTCTTCTCAAATGGGTTTTGTTTTTAGCTTCTGAAACGTCACAGAAAAAAAGGTATAGCGCAAATTCCACGATGACTTTTTTGGAGCAGCGAAACCCTAGAATCCAAAGCTCTGATACCAAGTGTTATGAAACCAGCTCACCAAAAGGATAGAAAAGATAGATCAACGCCTTAGAAATAAGCCTCTTCAAGGGGGCAACCTCCTTTACATTACACAAATGAACAATTTTTGGATGATACAAATGAAAAGACCTCCTTTCTATATATAGGAGTCTAAGGGATCATAATATAATCAAAGTCGACATAACAATAATAATATAAGAGCACAATAATAACAATAGTGGGCTTCTATGGGGCACATTAGTAACAATATGGGAACTACATGGGTACAACAATATAATAAGGGGGTTTTACTAATAACAATAAGGGGTTACACTAGTAGTATAGGGGCCTAACACTCCTAGTTCATCTCAACCACATTTTACTGATTCCCTTTCATGGCATGAAGTACACTACTTTTATGAGGACAAGAATTATGGATTCTATTAAAACGAGTTAATATCATTCATGCTATGATCTTTAATAGGACAACTCCTTTATAGATTCCTTTCAAAAGGGACACAATTATTTATATACTACTTTACTGCATTGTTTTCTATTGTACATGATACTAATTGATCATCTTAATACCATGTTGGTTCCACCCTTCCTGGTTATAATCTTCTCTATCTGTAATAAATGAGATTATGGGTATATTTTTTTCTATTAACATGTTCAACTTCTTCCACCATCCCTACTCTTAAGGAGTACTGAGCCTTCCTCTATTTATCATAAAATTGTGTAATAACAACAAAATTTTGCCTACAGATAGATGATAGGGGGTCTCATTAAGAGCCAACCTACGATGTTCATAAGGATGTAGCGAAGTGACATTCCCACTATGGCCACCACACGAGGGTTATGATCCATTGGATAGCCAAAATATCTTTAGAACAAGAGGTCTCATCACGAGCCGGCCTGATCACTTTTTCTACATCCCAGTGAATGGCAGTGTGGTTATTTGGTTACCACGCTAGCACACTGATCTCTTCTATAGAAAAGCACTAGAACTCTCCAATTATAAATTGAGGATCCTGGCTCATACAGGTTAAAAAGCAACCCTGTCGAGGCTATGGATGCCTATTAGCAGTAGAGGCTCTGCTTATGGTATTGAAGTTATATCTTATTGTCAATTATTACTATAATACCATTTTCTTATTCTCTCTTTTTATTGGAGAAGTTATTTCCTTAATTTTTCCCTGTTTTGAATCTTTACGCATGAGAAATTGTTTTATGATCAATCGCATCATTTTCAGCTAGAATACCGTCAGCAAAGCATATTTTTGGCATATTGATATCCTTTTTCTTTTTTGCATAACTTATCATCAATCCAAAGCATCCTATCTCTTATTCATAACTATGTTTACACACTCTGCTCTCATTATAACCATACCTCTTATCATCCTATCATTGATATGTGCACTTTTCTTCATTTACTATCGTACTATTCATTCCCTTTCCTTTCCATCAAAACAACGCTTTTCATATGCTTTATGGTCATGAACACCCATTTCCAATTGGAGGGGGAAGGTTATTCAAAAGTTTTTTTGATTGAAATTTTTGCATGCAGCTTATCTATTGCTATTCAAAACTAAAACTATGGATTCAAGAAATTTTCATACAGTATAATGATTTATTTACAGGAGAACAATAAGTATGGGGGGAACTCTATTCACAGCAAGGCCACACTATTGCAACTAACATAAGGAGCTCGAGCAACTCACAGACAAGATGTGCTTGCATGGCTTCCACCTTTTGCATCACTTTCAGCATCATCTTAGCCAACATCAGCTTCAACAAATGCCAGTCCATACATGTCATTCCATATTTTTTCGGAGGTAAAACTTGAGGTAAAATAACATAATTTTCTGATTTATTACAAATTTAGGAGAATTTCATGAAAATCCATTGAGCATTATTTATCATCATTGATTCCACATCTTTACCACTTCCTATTTTTCAAAGACATAGATTCTTTTAGTTTGGGGGAGTGTTCCTTTCATTTATTTATTTCTTCTAACCATGCCATTAATATTCTTTAACATCCATTGATCTTCTTATTCATTCTTAACACCTCTCTTATTCCATGTTATTTTACACCAAGCATAGATTTCAACATATGGTAGCGACCACCTCAATTTGTTTTCTAGCATTGCATGAGGGCATGCTAATTCTCTAGTTTGGGGGAGGAATTGATACACATGATGAATGTTTTCTACTTTCTTTCTCATTTAAGGCATACAATTTCATTTTTATATAGTGTAGAAATTGATTGGCATATATCTTTAAAACTAGGAACTGAATTCTTGTGATTTTTGGAGGTATCATTAAAATACACAAACCTAGAAAATTTCAAGTTAAATTAGTTTGTCAAATTTCAGATATCATGCACTGTCACCTACAGCCATTTTGCTTATATCTCATGATCCCTGCATCAAAATGATCTGATTTTTGGATTAGAGAAGTATTGATATAGTAGAAATCTACCTGCAAAATGGCAGCAAAATCTGGTTTGTAGTTTTTGAGAAAATGGTTAATGGAGTTTGTTGTTACCTATATTATATTTTGTTGTAACTCCATATACATATAGTTGAACGTCAATGTAAAAATTGTTACACCCTCATTAACATAGCTAAAATTGAATATTAATTATTTGAGGAAGAATTCATTTGTTCCATCCATTTCATGAGTTGGGATGAACAGTTTTTGTATTATTGCTTGGTTAATACAGAGTCTTTGGGTTGCATGAAGACATGCAATATATTCAGTTTGGGGGTAAGTTGGGCTGCTAGTTTGTCATTATTATTGTCACTCTCTAACGACTATTTCACCCATTTCTACCATTCTTTATCACGTCATTTATCAAACTTTATCATATAATTCCATTTTATAATTATTTATGCTCTTATGGATAAATATTATTTCTTCTTCTTTATTTTTAATAAATTGATGATTATTATCCATGATTTTACCGATGATGGTTTATTAATAAATTTGTTGTAACATACTCACCATTTTAGCCTCCAAGATATTTTCCATATTGCAGATTTGATCTCTAGCTCATCATTAAATATGCCAACTCAGAAATTCACTGGAATAAGAAGTGACAATTTTGCATTGGAAATTTCAGGCAAATGGAGAAGAATCTGGAAAATTTAAAACATGGGTTTTGTTCAGAATGGACCAAATTAGTTTTCTAATGAGCAGTTTTCCTAAATTTGGTCCGTATTAAAAGAAATAGAAGGTTCTCTGAAGACATTTTTTTCAGATTCACTATTGCGGCTGGTTTCCAAATTATCCCAGCTGCAATATCAAATTCGACCTGTTCCTGTTGAATGCTGATGGAAAGATATTTCAAATATGATCTTGTTAATCAATTTGTTGTGAACAATCCAATTTTTTTATGGGAATCATTTTGTAATCATATCTATTGTAACTTCTCTTTGTTCTTTGTGTATTTAAATGAGAACGAAGAATCATAAAAAAGGTGGATTAGTCCTTGTTATTTCAAACTATAATTTTAAATTACAGACTTGTGTTGTCAAGAGAACACGATCATATTGTAATGTCACTCAAGTTCAATGATTAATATATAATTTGAGGTTGCTGTTTGTTCGCTTTATATGAAGTAGCTCAGTAGATTCGCTGGTGGCTAAGGGCCTGGCCTCTGGTGGATTAAGCTGCTTCTATGTATTATATCTTTCTGATTTCTGCAAGTTTGATTAATTTTTTAATCTTCCCATCTTATGCATTTTTTATTATTTTCCTATATTGAAGGAATATCTTTACTTTATATGATTTACAACACTCTCGTTTGATTCGGTTTACATTCATTGCAGATTAAGTTACTTAGATAATTATTCAGGTTCATTTAATCAACTGTAAAGAGTTTGGTTATTGCTATTGAACTCTCAGATTGATATCATTTCCATCTGGATTGCTTTGTAGAGATTGGGCATGATTTAGATTGAATCAGCTAGGAAGAGATGAGTTATTGCTACTGTGCTCTTGGCTGATGCTGTTGTTAATTAAATTACTTGTGTAAGATTTAATTTCAGTAGAGGATTGAGTTTTGAGCTTAGATGTCATGTTTTCTTTAATAATTGCAACTTGAGTTTATTAGATGCATCCATTTATTCTTGTATCAAAGATCTATACTACATTTTAAGAAACATTACTCTCTGGGATTATAGCATGCACATATTTTGTACACTCTTGAAATAAGAGGACTTACCCAGGTTGATAATTAATGTGAGGTAATTAGGAGTTTTAAAAGACGCATTTTTTCACCCAATAGGGGGCAAACTTAAGGAGTGCAAAAGTAATGTTTTCTCTATCAGAAAAGTTATGGACCGAAAAGTATCTTTCCAACAGATTCAACCATTTATTTAGAGCATTTGTGTCCATTTAACCTTCAAATATGGGAATTTCAAAATTAACATGTACCTTAAAATGGGTGGCACCTCCAAAGTGACTATTGGATGAAGATGTGTCACCCATTGGTATCTTTTGAAGTATCTGGTATATATTATCCATCATCTTGTTCCTATGCCACTCGAGGGATTCTTCAAACAACAATTTGATAGGATCTCCTACTCCCTCATATTTATTTTCTTTCACCATGGGAGACCATTAGGGTTAGATAGGATGGTCTTATAAGGGTTCAAGTAGTTCAAGTGCCAATCCTTATACCTGAACCTCATTAGGGACATGCACAAAACAACAAAGAAAGAGAAGACCACTCTAATACTACTAATCTATATATATGAAGGAACAAAATGAAATATAGATTTAAAATAGAAACAAAGATGTATAGTGAAATTAAACTTCAATTAATAAATAAAAAATGTTGAAAACTATTTACATGCAAAATGAAAGAAAATTAGCTCGGGTGATGGTATCTTATCTCTGAGAATCTATGTGATGTCCACATGTCTTCTAAACTATGTTACAATGAGGCTTAGGGGCCTTTTATCTTGAATAAACCATGATTAACGATCAAAATCCAAAAACCTAACCCTAGGATATGAAGCATTGGAAGGTATGGACCCTAAGGGGGTTAGCTGAAACGTCAAATTCCCAAGCTCATAAATTTGGCATAAGATCATTGTTTAGTGTGCATGATAGTCCACTAGAAAGGTATATTCAAGGAAAAAAATTTCTACTACAAGCATCAATGTTATCCATGTTTTCCTGTTTCCCTAAAAAATGTCGTTTAGGGCCTCAAAACGACTTTGGAAGTTCAGGACCCAAAAACAGCCAAACATAGAAAACCATTGAAATAGGAAATTGTGTTGAAAAATAGGAAACTGATAGAAAACAATGTTGGGGGTCTAAGTGGAATAGGCAGGTGTCCACTAATATCCGCCGGGATCACACTTTGAGATATTTTAAGATGCCAATTTGTTTTCTAAATTGCAGCTTACTGCCTCATTTATGATTTTTTTATTCATCATCTTGTCAAAAAGAAATTATGGATAATTTCATTTTTTGTTGTTGAAATCCTCTCGAAAAATAACCAAGAAATCTTGAAAGAATAATCAACCTTAATGACTACTAAAACATATCGAAGTCCATCAACCCTCAGTGAAATTTAATAGGTCACATAATGCATGGCCCAACATATTTCACTAACTATCGATGATCTTATTAGTATTCAGTGAAATTTGATCTATAAAGTATTGCATGAACCAAAGAATTTTATTGATCATTGCCAAGCCTCTCATCATTTAATGAAATTCAATTGGTATCATATTGTGTAATCCATGGTATTTTTTTATCCCCAACAAGCTCATCAACATTCAATGAAGTTCGATGGGTAGTGGAATGTGTCATCCAAATTATTTTACCAATCATTGATACATATATCATAGTCAACAAAACATCCTTGGTTGTACATGAAGTGACTCAAAATACCTCATCGATGGTTGGAAAAACCGATTGGAATTTGATGAAATTTACCACTTGGATGACATCATTGATATCACAAATTATGTTGATTATTTAAAGGTCATTGACATTCAATGAGATTTAGTAAACATGAAGTCACCACACAATTTATTTCACTGATACCAATTGAATCACTTCATAAATTTCAAATAGCATACCTTAACCCAATGGCATCATGATCATATGATCTCACATATGTAAGATTTAACCATGTACAGTTAATTGTTGCAAATAGATACTTAATCAAACAAAAAATATGTAATGGTAAACACGCACATTAACACGGATATTTTATATTGGAAACCCAAAATTGGGAAAACCAACATATTTTTCAATATATATTCTTTATAAAGTATTACAATACAATATATATCCTATAGCATCCATGAATTTCCAATCCATTTACTCTGGATTAGAATAGAATCATAGTTCCTTAACCAAAACTACAAATCCATGGGAAAAACCACCATTTTCCACAAAACCACTTTTAGAAAAATCCATGCACTAAAAATCACCAAAACCAAATGCAAAAAAATGCCAATTTGTTTTTTGGGGGGGGCACTACCCTAAACCTCAGTGCAAGAGGGGATCCCCTTGTATGAACCCCTTCAACAAGGCATGTTATATCCCCCCCCCCATGACCCCCCTACTGTGCATCATGCATTTTTATAGTGCATGAGGATATCCATGCAAATAATGTAACACATACCCAACATTCTCCTACTTGTTTTATTTGTGCAAAAGGGGTCTCGAGAGTACATGATTAGCAATCTAAGGGAATAAGTTCCATTTTTTCTCTACACCAAGAGAACTTCTTAGTGCTCACATATTTTTTTGATGAATTTGCAACCTTATTCAAAGTGTCCAGTTTTTCTAGTAGCACCTTCAGATCTTCAATCATATATCTCAAGAAGTGATATTGAACATCAATATGACTTTTCTTCTAATGATAAGTTGGGTTCTTTTCTAAGAAGATTGCACTTTAACTGTCACAATATATCCTTACATCTTGTTGTACCAACCAATATGTAAACACAATCTCTATAACAATATTAATTCCTTGCTTGCATGAGTGGTTTCCATGCAGTTCCACTACATTATGTCCTTTTCTCGTCCAATTGATTGCTCCTCCAAAAAGGCTAAACACATAACCACATGTATATCTTCTATGATCTAGATATTTATCCCAACTTGCATCAACAAATCAGGTATCTCCAACACTCTATCTAATCCTAGTCTTCCTTGGTAGAACAATTCAAATCCTGTAGTGCCACACAAATACTTGAAAACCCTATATACTAATCTCTAATGTTCCTTCCCTAGTTTTGACATATACCTTATCAATACTCCCACTGCATGTGGAATGTCTAGTCTTGTATGTAGGAATTTACAAGGGGGTTAGGCTTTAATGCCTCCTTCCTTTTCCTATTGTGTCATCTTTGTGCATCCTTCAATCCTATCCCAAGTTGTTCTTAAGGGGGGATGTTAGGATATTCCGACACATAGGAAATAATTAAGTATAACTTGCTCAGATTGTAAGTTACAAAAGGTATGTACTAAAGACACACTTTAAGGTCCTATTGTAGTGGCTACAACCACCCTCCAAAATTTTTCCTTAGCTTCGTTTTGGAACCTCCCTACCAACCATCCTCAGCAGCATGTCTTGCATTATCAAGTACATAAGCTTCAATGGTTTTCTAGCAGATTTCCAGCCTATGCATGATAAAATATTTCACTCCCCTCACAGGTTGTTTATCTGAACTTGGTCCAGCCGTAGGCTTAGCAGCTCCCTCAATAAAATGTGCAGTTCTGGAGGGGAATTAGTCTTCCCTCCAAAAATTGCGCAATCCTGACTGGCAACCTGTTGGGCTCAGAAACTGTGCAATCCTGTCAGTCAAACTTCCCAGTGAAAACTACGCAACCTGGCCCAACAAGATTGCTTAGCCCAAAAATTGCACAATTCTGGATAGAAGTCACCTACTCTTCCTAGAAATTGCACAATCCCTCTAGGAAGTTAGTCCAACTTCCTCCCAGAAACTGCGCCAAAAGTTACCCTCACTCACGCAGGCTGTTGCATGTGCCTTCACATTGACCATTTCCACCTGGGATTGAGAAAACTTGATTTTCATGCATGGGATGCTTTTTCTCGAAATATAAAAAAGAAACCTGCAAAAAGCATCCCTAGATTTTAGGGAGCTATTTTTAGCAACTGGAGGTTACATGCAAAAATTGTTTTAAAAACTTTCCTCCAAGTGTCGTTTTTTCCTATATTTGTGGCATACGCATCATGAGCCTCAAACTTATTTATTTGACACTTTATAGCTCATTCTTCACATCTATCTTGGAGCTCTGACATCCCACAACACATCTAGGAGTCTTCGACACATTCAGCTCAGTTATTTACGGGTAAGTCCACTTAACTTGTCTTTTGCAACATTCCTATTGCTTTTTGTGTTTTGCCTTGTGTGAGTGTCGTCTGCTTGATTTTTGTAAACACTTGCTTTCATTTACATGCATATTAGATTTTACTAGCACCATTTCAATTTTCATTAGCATCTCATTGATGTCGCATGCATGACACCGTTATGCATGAACAATCGCCGATTCGGTGACTTGTCTCACACACATGCATGTTTTTCCATTTTTTGAACCTTGCATTCACTGTTTGCATGCACAATCATTCACTCCTGCTTACACTCAGTATCACCATGCATTCACTTCTTCATTTTCTTTCAGTTTCCTATCGACAAGTCTAGGCAACCTTGGCTCGGACTCTCCCTCACCAAGACAGCATTGTGCAATCCTGAGAGGGAAGGCTCTGACTTCCTCCCAGAAAATGCATATTTCTAGCTAGTGACTATCCTTCAGTCTTGCCTTGCGCAATTCTAAGACATAATGAATGTTGGCTCAGAAAATTGCGTAATGCAGTCCCTGGGTCTGCATCACGTTCTAGTTGGAATTGCGCATTACGCAATCCCAGCACCCAGTAGGCTAGTCTGGATTGCGCATTACATAATTTAGCCAGCCTCCAGAAAGTCTAGATTGTCTTTTGTGCAATTCTGACAACCAGTCCCCTGACCTCCAAGTGAAAATTGTGCAATCCTTGTAAATCAATCCCCAAGTATGTAGCATGTCATCCCTCAAGTTTTATTTGGATTTAACTGACATATTTATGGCCATGCATGTCACCATGTCTCTAGATATAGCAGGTGTTCATCTGTCACTCAGCAATTCAGGATCAATGACCTCAAAGAGAGCAGGATCGAAGGACACTGACGGAAGCGCAGCTGCAGCAACAGTTGAGTGTGTCTACAAGTCTGTTGATCTATGAAGACACCAAGCTAATTGTAGACAAAGACATCAAGCTGAAATGGCAAGAGGTCAATGATGCATTCACAGGCACATTTGGGGAAGATCTCGAAGACCACCAAGTCTGTGTGAACATTCACAAATCGGGCTTGTACCAGATTTCATGTAGATATGCCGCATTCCCGTGTGTAGAAATGATACATTGGATTGTATCGCACAATGATACCAAGATGATGACATTGAGCAGTTTCAGCGGGACAAATATTGCTACCTTCAAGGCACAGGATTATCAAAAGATGTATCATTTGTCAAAGCCAGTGATTACCATGGAGATGCCTTTCAGCCTACCTAGCAGCAATGCCAACTTAGGGATATCTTGAAGAATTGGGTAAAGGAGTCAGCCAAATTCAAGATGACACCCAACCAAATTTACAAGATGAAGATACTGCGGAAGGCATCTTAATACTTGGTCATATTTTCATGTCACTTGTATGGCCAAGAGAGCACAGTGACCTTTCCGCAGAGTTGGGTGATCACATTGAACCAACTGGCCAGTGAAGGTAAAGAATGCGACTGGTTTGACATATTTGCTCGCAGGCTGAAGGAACATGTAACAGGAGCTCGATAGCCACCCAAAGGTCAACAAGCAGAAATCTACATTTCCATGTACATCTTGGATGCAATCTATGCCTATCAACAATTCCCGGGCATGAAGTGGGCATGGACATCGGTGGAGACCTCTATGAACACTTATTGTAAATTGTTTTCCGAATGTAGCTTTAGAGGAGTTATCACACATCAATCAGATCATTTTGTCACCTCGGTGTACAATATGATATTTGAGCAAGATCCACCTTGCATGTCTAAGGCAGCAACAGAGGCATTGATCAATATTACGGATTGGTGTGCCTCATCATCCAGCACCTTCATATGGATGTACAGTGCGGTGAAGCCTCCGCATGTTTTGCTAAAGTTTTCCATGGACAAGCTCGTCATGCAGGAAGTATCATATCACATATCAGCAGGACTGTTAACTAGGCTGCACTAGAAGAAGAAGGCACCTTCGCCCACTCTTCCATTATGGATCGAGTTGTACGAGATACAAAACCTCAAGCATGCAGATTTAGAAACAAGGGAGATAAAGAAATATCCTTTCGATGTCCGAAGCTTCAATCCGTATGACCAACATTGTATTGTGAGAGTACAATTTTAGTGGATCCACAGGGCATGTCATTGGGTGGAGGAAGACCCATGTAGATATTGTTACAGCTTCTCTAGTTCCAATGAACCGGTCAACATCATTGTGGAATGATTAACGAACAGTATGAAGCAAAATCCAGGAGAGCACTAGCAGCATCAATAACAAAGGTAAACATACCGGCACACAACAAAGGAAAGAGAAATATTGTCAATAGCGCAGAGGTAGAACAAAGTTGCAAGTTTAGAGAAGACCCACTTTTGTAGAAAATAGCTTTGGAAATAGAGGCAAAGAGGAAACATCATGACAAGAGGAACGTGCAAAGGCAGAGAGAGAAACAGAGAATGGAGGAAATAGAGAAGGAGTTGCATGAGTTGAAGGAGCAACTCCAAAAGGAACAAGAGCTTCGCAAATGGGAGAAGGAAGCACAAAAAGAAAAGGTATAACAAGGGGCACAACATGTGCAGATAGATGAAACTGTGCTCGCACAGGTAGTAGACTCATTAGAACAACTGTCACCAAGTAGACAAGGTGAGCAGTCGCAGGAGCAGGACTTCTCTCAAGAGATAGAACAAGCACTTGAACAGATCGATACAGATATGGAGAAACAAGAGTTAGAGCAGGACATCGACCTCGTGCCTCACCACCAAGAGGTCGACCCACTGGCTTCACCAGATTCAGAAACGTAGGAAGTCCCAAGCAACCAAGGAGACACTGAGATCCTTAGAGGCAATCTGGAAGAAGAGATACACAACATATTGTTCAACGAGTTGTAGCATAGGGTTGTGCAATCTCGCAGAGTGCCCACCTTGGATGAAAACACATCTCCTCTACAATTTGAGGAACAAGTGATCGTGTCTCATGTGCGCAAACATCTAGAAGCATTGCCCGATACTGCGAAAGCATATGATGAAGCCACTAGCTCGAGTGTTCGCTTCTTAATAGCTAAGAATGAGTGAATGGATAAGGAGATACAAATGACCAAGTAGGGAGGAGAACTGGTTACAACATCCACCTAAGCAGAGTAGAAGAAGGAAATACTGGATAAAGTATTGTCCCTTGAGGCAGTCATGTGGGTGTTGTATTCCAAGTTTGGTCCCATGCATAAGGAAATATTCCATCTCAACGGTTGGCTGTAGCAATGTGTTAGGAGAGCACGTATCTTGTCAAATGTGTATGCTGTTCTTGAATACATGTAAACATGGACAATGAGATACAAGGGAGCCTCGTTCCACTCTCCCAAGATGATGAAGCCCAAAGCAGTCGAGCTAAAGGCATGCATCGAGAGTCAGATCTAGTACTATGAAGATATCCCACAACTCATCACTAGTTTGCAGGTTTCCCATGCACAAGTATTCAAGATAATGGATGTTGTTATGCACGCACATGCGATCCCATTTATTGGGACACTCACCAAGGGAAATAAAAAGGCACAAGTTTGACTAGTGCTTGACTCAGACTTTGACAAGTTGATGTGCATAACCACTAGACCATACTTGGTGATTAGTGAAGACACCATGCATTAGTATTTTGTTGGTCCAGCCGCACTCAAGACAATGATGTGCATGTTATCAGACAAGTAGGACAGAGGAGCTTGAGCAGTGTACCCAGATGCAATGGAGGCAAGAGTTCATTTCCAAAAATATATCACCACAGAGTACACAGACACTATCACGAACTACCAAGCATGGCATCAGTTCACTACTGTCGACCACCATGACGATGTCAAAGAGCTGGTCTTCCCACAGTTGTCTGAGTCATAGTGATGTCTTGCATGGCTTGCTCAAACCTATTTTGTCTCACATGGGTACATGTGCATATTGTATGTAATGTCTTGTCAAGTGAAATTTCAAGTGTCAATAGTTGGATGTAACAGTCATAGAGTAGATGAACAGTCACAAAAGGGAATGTCAAGGGTCACCCCACCCTTCACTATATATAGTCCCTTATAACTCATTGTATAGGCTTTTGGTCAACCAAGCTTCCAATAGAACTATCTTTGAGAAAGCTTGGAGAGTATTGTAACGAGACTTCGCTTCTCCACTGTGTAGAGCTAGTATATCTCTTTGGAGGAGCAAGTGGCAGTGAATGTAACATTCCGTTGTCGGAACTAGTGACCGTTCATGGTTGTATTGTATGACTGTAACATTCACTTCTTAATATTACAGAGCCAACATGTTTCATGCATATGTCGTATTGTATTTCAGCTATCTTCTTTACTCTAAATGATATATGTATATGTTTGCTTACGCATACATGTGTAGATATTTTCTGTATATGTATGTATGAATCTTACTTAAATGTGTTGTTGGTTTAACCATCACTTGGAATTGCTAGCTTACTTTCCTTCCATGTTGTGATGCATCTTTGCTTGTGTGTTCCCTTCTTAACTCCGTGCTTTCACAGGTTTCAAAGGGGCACACTCACCTCACCCTCCGTGTGTTAGAACCGCTCATGCACCTTCCTTGACTTGCTACATATGTCACACCCTTGCTACCAACAGGGACATCTTACTTTCCTCTGTGTGAAACCATGGTCAAGGCGATACCATACGACCCACTGTTGGGACTCCTACACCAAACGATTTGAGTTCTAGTTTAGACTTCTTACTGGGGAGATCCCCTGACATGTTGGCGGGTCCAGCACCAGCAACAGGTCCCATGTATCATATTTTTGAGCTGATTTTTCATTTTGAGACTGAAATTTCTTAGGACCCTTGTTCCTCTTCCAAAGGGATGAAAACTTGTTAGATGTAGATGGGTTTAGATAACCAAATTTGGACTAGATGGAAAAGTTGATAAACATAAAGCTCATCTTGTTGCTAAGGGTTTTTCACAAGTCAAAGGCATTGACTATATTGAAACCTTATCCCCTAATTCCAAAATGAACTCTATCCATGTTGTTCTTTCCCTTGCTACCTCTTTCAAATGGGAAGTCCATCAGATGGACATTAAATCCACCTTTTTGCATGGGGGACTTGCATGAAGAAATCTATATGGAACAACCTCTTGGCTTTATACAAAAAGACTCTAGCCTTGTATGGCAACTTAAGAAATCCCTTTACGGTCTCAAGCAAGCCCCTCGAGCTTGGCATGCCAAAATGGATAGCTTTCTTTTAGATACTAGCTTTTCTAGGTGTCATTCTGACAATATTGTCTACACCCCGAAAGTGGGTAAGTCTCTTATCATTCTTGTTTGTTATGTTGATGATCTTATCCTTACTGGTAGTGATCCCAACCTTATAAACCATGTGAAGTCCAACCTTAAAAAGCAGTTTGAAATGATAGACTTAGGACACTTGCATTATTTTCTTGGTCTTCAAGTATTGCAATCCAAAGAAGGTGTTTCCCTTTTCAAATCCAAGTATGTCTGTGATCTTCTACGCCACTTTCACATGGAATATTGTAAGACATCACCTTCTCCCTTTCAGTTTGGAGCCAAACTTTCAGTAACTTGTAGTTACCCTGAAGTTGATGCAACCTTATACTATCAACTTGTTGGAAAAATTTTGTATCTGACCCATACATGTATTGACCTTTCCTTTGTTATTGGCCTTGTTGCTCGGTTTATGAAAAACCCACATGAAATTCATTGGAAAGCAGTTAAAAGAATACTATGTTATGTTCAAGGTAAACTTCAGTTTAGGATTCATTACAGTGCAGAAGCATCTCCTCTATTGGTTGGTTTCACTAATTTTGATTGGGTTAGTGACCCAGATGATCAACTGTAGGTTTTGTATTCACTCTTGGTTCTAGACCAATTACATGGGCTTACAAGAAACAAAGTCCCATTTCTCTTTCTTCAACAAAAGCAGAGTATCACGGCGTCGTTGAAGCTAGTAAGGGAGCCTTATGGCTTCGTCAGATCCTGTCATATTTTGGTTTTCAGTAGCAGCATCCAACTACACTTTGGTGTGTTAATAAAAGTTCCATTCAACTATGCAAATATCTAGTTCAACATCAGCACAAAAACTTCGTTACAAATCTCATTCATGACCATGTTCTTGAAGTGAAATATTGTTCAACCGATGATCAAGTTGCAAACATATTTACAAAGGCTCTCACAGAGGCGAAGTTTACTAAACTTCAATTTATGGTTGGAGTTCAGGGAGTTTTCACTAAGGGGGTATAGGCTCTAATGCCTCCTTACTTCTCCTATTGTGTCATCCTTGTACATCCTTCAATCTTATCCCAAGTTATTCTTAAGGGGGGATGTTAGGATATTCCGACACATAGGAAATAATTAAGTATAACTTGGTCTAGTGTATGGTTAGGTAAATTTTGTTTCTTTAGTATGTAATTTTTGTAACTTACAATCCGATTGCCACGATATTTTCTAGACATGAAGTGATCCAACGATTCATTCTCTCCTCGATATTACCAACACTTGATCTATGGATTAACACCCAATTGGCCCGTGATCTCTATTTAAAGTGCATGGAGGGTAATTTGTCTAGTGATCATTCATGAGAGAAGCTTATGTAAATTTTCTTTATTTTACATCAATAAATTTCCTGAAGTGGCCGCGTTGGGTCAGGCCGTAGACTGTTTACCTCTTTGAGGGTTTTAACCACATCAAGAATATTGGTGTACTGATATGTGATCTATTTGTGAGCAATGTCCTTTGGTGTTCTATCTGTTATTGCTCAAATTTTCCTAGAAGTTGTAAGAAGAGGAAAGGGGTCCGAGGTAACCACAAACCAACTTTTGGGTACATAGTCTAGCCAATCTATACCTAGAGAGGATTCTCTCTTTAAGGTTTAGCTTTGTTTTATAAGGTTTTAGGCTAGTTATGAAAGCTTTGGGATTTTGATTGAGTTTGGTGGTGAAATTCAATAGAATATGGGTATAACTGAATATTTCAGGCCATTGGGCTAATGGAGTCAAAAGAAGATGGCTAAACTGGATTTGGTTTCTCAGCAAAGGATGGCTTCACAGGGAAAGATAGCTAAACAGGGAGCAAATGACAACTTGAAAGGATGGGATGGGCTCAAAAGGGAAGAAGGGCAATTAAGGATCCTTCCACATGTCTTGAGAAGAGGGAATTTGGATGATCACCAGTAAAAAGAAATTAAGGATTTTTTACTAAATGATTTAAATGATAAACTAAGAAGCAAGAGCAATTAAGAATTTCTTGCCTATCATAGTTTAGAGGAAAACATTAAGAATAAAAATGATTGAAAACAGATTGCACTTAAGCACTTTCTGAATTATGCTTTTTCGTTTTAATATTCAGATATGGAACATAATTGAGATATTAAACAAGAAAACAATAACACATGAGTTATAAAATACTTATTTGTCTGATGTATTGCACTTGAATTCTGTGAAAAGTCCTTTGTATCAATTCTACATCCAGCCAGCCATGCAAGATTTGGTCCAACAGCACTTTATTCCAAAGTAATCAGTTTTACAGCAATGTCTAAGAATCCACCCTCAATACTCTAAATGAGGGAGTATTTATACAAAATTTTTACAATAAAATATCTCATAACAAAGAGAGATATATTCTAGGGTGACTAACTATAAGTTACATGAAAATAGAGACAGATGGTCTCGTAGATAGAAGATAAAGTAAACTGATGGCTTGCTGTCCCTGCTTTTGTGAATGAGCTGGAGGCAGGCCCTAAGATGAGGCATCTTGCTGTCTTCCTTGTAAATTCGTGTTGGTTGTTTTGCTTTTCACTTTCTCACTGATACACTTTGACCTGTTCTGATACTCTTTACCTGTTTGATCCTTGTTCATCCTCTTTATCATCATTGACTGTAGTAAATAATGAAAATTTTCTTTTTTACCAAGGATAAATTTACAAAATATCTAGCATTTCTGTCCACCATTTTTCCTGTGGTATTCTGGTCCTTTGAACTTTCCTAAGGATTTCATCAGTCTCAATGTACTTGAAAAAAGTAGCTAAACTAGAAACAAATGCTTTAACTCATGCTCAACATAGAAAAGGTTCTCTAGACTGTCATAAAGAACTCTCCCTGTGGGCAGTGCCTTTGGTGCTGATGTGCTAGTTGATGAACTTGCCTGGTTATCTGCATATTGATCCATATTGTCAAAATAATCTATACGCCTCATTAATTTATCATTAATAACTAAAGGACTGGGTAGCCCTTTTTTCTGCAAAATATTAAATTTCTCCATAAAAGAATTAATCTCCTCCTGCATGTTTTGGCATCTTCTTTCCAAGTTTTGCATCAGAGACCTTTTAGTCAATACCTTCTTGACTTCTAGAATAGTCCCTGTTCTATCTTCAATGCCAATTTCTTCCAGCTGATACTTGTTCTTACTATTCAAAAAATTTATAAGCCTGGTGGCTTCTTTAGGCATCCTTCCTAATTCTTCCTTTGTCCTCCGAATTTCTTCCAGTGCTACCTTTACTAAATCAATATGTTCAAATATTATTTGTATTGATGGCCAAACATCATTTATTGACTGAGTGATGTTGGTCCAAAGAATTTTCTTGATGTCTACCAAGGGCTTGTCAAATGTGAGGTCCTTTTCTAATGATTTCACCTTTTGTTCTAACCCTTTATTTTCCCTCACCTTTTCTGCAAAATTTATCTTTGAAAGGTCATATTGCTATTCTATGGTATCATATTGTTCTTTTACCTTTTGCAACTGTGAAACTTGGAGCTTCATCTCCTCCATTGGTTTTATCAATTCCTTTGTACTCAGACCTGAAGTTCCTGCTAGTGCTGTTCCTGTGACTATACCTGTGACTGCTTCAGCTATGGCCATAGGGACATTGGGTGCCAGAGCTGTTGCTAGTGTTGAAGGGACTATAGTGGAGACCACTGGTATCACATTTGGTGGCTGGGAGGTCGGATCTCCCTGCTTTCTTTTGAGTGATCTTTCTAACTCTTGTGTGGTCTCTTTCAGTCGTTCACTAAGCTATAGGAGCAAGTCCATAAGCTCCTCTTCAAATTTCTTCTGAACAATTTCTGCAGTTTGTGGATGTCTTGATAGGGGTTGTTTCAGCTATTTTCTCAAGGCAGCTATGTCTTCATACTCTTTCCTTATTAAGGCTTCTGCATCCTTCACATCCTTTGGATTATGTCCCAATCCAATTACTAACTCTTCCAAAGTTTTAATTCTATTATCCTTAGCCTGTGAGGAGGCTCTCTCCAATTGTAATTGGGCAGTTGTATTATTTAGAGAATTCTCTAATCTTTGGGACATCATGGCCTTACTTGTCAAAGTCGAATATAGCATTTTCCCTGCTTCCCTATGTAGCTCAATTTGATCCAAGGGATGAATATCTTTGGCCATGACTTCAAAATTGGTTTGAAGATAATCTGCAGGTGTTTGAAGGTTCTAAACCTTAGGTTTGAAGCGGCTCATTTCCATTTTTCCCTCCTTGATGTCATAGGCTGACATCAATCTATTCTAATTAGTGGGAGCCATTTTCAAATACTAATTGTAGACTTGAATTCTTAATGGCTCATTCCTGGATTTTATCTCTTTGAATTTCTTTTTAAAATCCAAGTTCTCATTTCTTGGAGGCTTAAAGGATGATACTTTCGTGCTTTGTTGTCTCTCTAGCTCCTGTCTTTGTGAGATAGAAGGTGTCCCACCTGCTGGGCAAGTCTGGTGACTATTTACACCTTCTTTTTTACTGTTTATGGTTTCTTCAAAAATTTCCTCTTCCGAATGAGGATTAAGCCTGTGCCTTTAGCACCGGGCTGGTCTGATAGGCCACTAACAGGGGTAGCTACTTCCCTATCTCTCTTTTTGTTCCTTTCCTCATTTAGAGGAGTCTACAAAATTGGGGGCTTTTCTACATTAACTTGAGCTAGGTGAGACTATGTTTGAGCCTGCTCTTGAGATGTTTCAGGCTTCTTAGACATGATTGATTGTTCTATTGCTTGAGTGCTAGTCTTTGGTCCCTTTCCCTTAGATGTCCCTGTAAGTGGTGTGCTGGTGTCCTGTGAGTGCTTCTGGGAGGTTTCAATTGTAGAAGCACTGATCTCTGATGATGACCTTTGAGATGTTTCAAATTGTACCTATCCAAAAGAATCCAGGTCAAGTGTTTTTTCAAGATCCTTCATCACATTTTCTATATTGACCTGTTCAGCATCAGTTTCCACTAAGGTACCTTCCCTCCATTCATCCATATTGGCAAATTGTTCAACCTCTGGAATTCTATGATGTATATAAGGTGAGAGTCTATTTTTTGTCCTTCTATCACAAATGAAGCTATGGGGATCATAAGGAAACCAACTAAAACTCTTGTGTAGTTTACATTGATCTTCTAGAATTTTCTCTGCTTCTTTCCATGCTTCTCTAATGTTGCATATGTAAGGGCATACTAACTCTTGATTCTGAGTTGTGCTTTCTTTTTGGCTTTGTAAAAATGAATCAAGTCTGAATTTATCATTTGTCTATAATATTCCAATGCAAACAGTCTCATTGGAACATATTTGGGCAGCTTGAATGGGGAAATCTCACATCCATATACTCTAAATTCTGTATGGTTCTGGTATAGATACCAGTCACCCAATCTATATTGTTTAGAGAGCTGGAGGATTTTCTTGATATCCTCACTGATTCTAGGAGGTGAAACTCCTATCAACAAGGCAGTTGCTGGGCGTACAACTTGGTCAATAAACTCATTGCAGGAATAAGTGTTGTCTTAAGATTCATGGAAGATGGAGGTCTAAAAGATGACAGACCTTGGATTACCCTTAGTATTGAGTTTCGTGACAGAAGATGTAAATTTTTCTAATTGGTAATAGAGAATGTGGTGATATATGAAGGTGTAAAACTTGAAGAGCCTTTCATTCTCCAGTCTTGTGAGCTAGTCATGAATTTTGTTAGCAATGAATGAGGCATAGTCATACTTGACAGCAGGGGGCTATCCAGGAGTAAAGATAGACATCAACACTAGGGTTAGTTCATCTACATACTCACTAGTGTTGAATCCCATGACTGTAGATATCATATCGACTATGATTTTACCCATATCAGTGAAGAAAACTTGCATATAAGGAGGTGGATCCTTGGATTGATATTGTTTTAATATGAAGGTCTGGCAGAGGCGATCAAGTTCAGATTGGGACAATTTAGTTGATTTCTCAAGTAAATGTCCAATGGAAATGGGGGTGAGGGCCTGGCTGGAGTGAAATTGCAACATCTCATTGATTGATTCAGCAGTTATTGGGAAAATGACTGTTTGGTTGGGAGACATAACTGCTCTACGGTTGGGGTCATAATTGGCATGGAAATGATGGATTATGTCAGGGAAAACATGGACAGAGGGAAGAAAGTATATGGGAATATTGGATTCCCACAGTCCTATGATATCACGGCCATTTAAGTAACTATCCCTACATTGGCAAAAGACTTTGAGGTGATTTTTGTCAGTGGTTAAGTCATTTATCTAAAAGTCCTTATCTGCAAGAGGCAGATAGTCTAAGTCACGATGAGGAGAATTAATGGGTGCAACATTCAAAGCTACTGAGGCTTCAATTTCTGGTTCTTGTGGATTCAGAAAGGAAACTGTGGTTTTCTTTATGAAATGGGCAAAGCAGAGGGTCTGGGAACTTAAATGATGAAATTAATAACTAAATTATAATGAATTCGAGCCTTTTTCATCAATTTACAGTGGAAAACAAGTATTTGTAAGGTTTTTATCGGGAATCGGGTAAATACCTGTTTTTTTGGGAATGAACAATGAAATGCAAGTACTGGATATTGTTGAAGGGCTCTAGGTTGTGTCGGCTATGAAGTCTGGAGCAGGTTGGTGGCTGAAAGCTCAAATTGGTAGACCTCGACGTTTTTTCATGGGTGTATAGGTTTGCAGGATAAAACAGTGAAAACAACTTATTTGTTTTATATACAAAGTCAGAGTTGGCGGGCTTTAGAATTTGGACAAGTGGCATCAACAACAAAATGACATGATGTTTTGTCATTTGTGGGAGGGCAGTAAACGGTTTCATATTGCACCGCTTATGGGGAAGGGTGGTATTTTGCATTGGGCCAATGATTCCATAGAAAAGCGACACGTGGCAAGGTACTGTGCAGAAAACCGCTTTGTGATCACATGCTAACGTGTGGTCACAAAGGGCCGTGTGATATGCATTGTGGCTGTCGGATGTCAAGGGCTTGATTGAATGGTGGTCAGGGAGTATGAAGTGACAAGGGTTTAGTGCAGGCAGGCCCCGATATAATTAAGTATTATTTAATCACATCGGGAGCGGCGGGATTGGCTGATGAGGTTATTAATTAACCATGAGGGTTAACTAATCCCATTTTGACATTATAGGGGGTTAAGGCTATTACTTAGTTACTGATTAACTAATTAATTATTTTTAAAATGTATTATGGTCATAATTAACCTGGGGTATGATATATAAGAATTTCGAGATTATTTACATAATTAAAGTAATACAGGAGAGGGTAACTTTTACAAGGGATTTATAAATTAATATGTTAATAGTTAATATGACATTATGAAAAGAAAGCGCTAAGTATAAAACGTTTAAAGTGTGTTTTTAAACTTAGGCTAAAGAAGGGTTTTTTGTGGAAAATTTTGTAATTTTCCTAAGTAAAATAGGATTTTACTTAGGAAAAACTTATGAAAGGGAATGAATGATTTTTATGAATGGTTTAAGTACTTAGGCTTTATAAATTATTGGGCCGAGGGTCCGGTCCCTCCAGAATTCAGAGAAATGCTCTGAGCCCCTTTAGATTGTAAATTCCTTTAGTACTTAGGGGAATTTAGTGAAACTTTAAGGGGAAAATGGATAGGGAAATTAATTAATCTGACTTTGTTTCTTTGATGTGTTGTCTCCAATGTGAGTTGTGCTTTGTCCAAGTGATGAAAGCAAAAGATTTAAGCATTAAACTTAACCATTCACCACACATTTATTCTCCAACCATCATCTACTTACCCTACCTACTTTATCCTAGCATTTTCACTTCTTTATTAGGGTGCACTTAGACTGGCAAACCCTTTTCTCACTTTCTTTTCTTTTACATAATGATATCTATCTAAATCTACACTTATTAAATCCAAGGTCTTAGATTAAACTATTGAGCTCCTTTTTTCACTCTACCTATCCAATTATCTGCCAAGATTACACTGTTTGGTTAGATTTTTATTCACTATTTCTACAACAAGAAATTGAAGAATGAATTAACCAAGCTCTTAAACTATTTGACTATTCAGGAATTGTGGCATAAGTGACAAACTGCACACAATTGTTTATTATACAAAATTAAAAAGTAGTGGCATTTAGACTTGCACACTTTCCTGGTATTTCTTTTTGTTGGGGTTCATTTTCTTTCACTTTTGACTATCTTTTGTTCTTTTTACCCTTTGTTTTTTCTTTTAGGGTATACCCTCTTTACATTTTTTAAATTTTTTTATTTTTTTGAAAATATGGAAAACCTTTGCAACAAGAAAAGGTATGAAAATATTACATAGCTCATCAATTCAATCATGACATATGACACCTATTAGTATAGGGGCCTAACAGTGGCTCCACTTGGGGATGACTTTCCCTAGTGGAAAGTCAAGAACAGTAGATCAGATGGCCTCTGAATGACTTTGACTGTGCTCTGCAATTTTCTTCTTCCTGCTGCTTTATTGTATCTATGACAGTAATACTTCTGAAGCTTAGGGCCTTCTCTTCAGGCTTCAACTCCAAAAGTTATTGTCCAATCAAAACTGTGACATTACAAAGGATATAGTATGTACATGTTAAACATCATGGTAAACCTTAATAAGTAGGATCAAAGTAATGTTTTAACATTCGACCATTAACTGGTCCTTCATCTGCTTTTGTGCCATCCAAGTTTTTAAGAAAATATGTATTGTTTCCTTGTAGGGCATAGATAATGTATGGTCCTTTCCATAGGCAGTAAAACTTCCCATGTTTCCCCTTATCTTCTCTTCTGGAATCCCATCTTAGCACTTTGTCTCCTAGGTGGAAATCTTCTGCCTTGGTTTTTTTGTCAAATATCTTCTTTACCTTTTCCTGCCATATTTGGGATCTTTGGTACACCTCGTCCTTGGTTTGATGTAAGTTGATGGTCTGATTTATCCTTCTTTGAATATCATTAGGTTCCACTTGAGCTTCTTGGAGTAGTTTCATAACATGAACTCCTAATGATGAAGGAAATACAACTTCCATGCCATATACTAATTCATAGGGACTGGTGCCAATGGATTTTTTGGTTGTAAGCCTGTCTACCCATAGTGCATTTATTAGTTTTTTATGCCAAGTCTTTTTATTTTCTTCCAACATTTTTTTGATGATATTAATAAGGCTCTTTTTGGAAGATTCAGCTAATCCATTTCCTTGTGGATAATAGGCTGTGGAATGGCCTAAGGTAATGTGGTACTTATTGCAAAAACTGATCATCTTTCTTGATTTAAAAGCTGCAGCATTATCAGTTATGATTTTAGTAGGGTAGCCAAATCTGGACAATATATTGGTTTCTAGGAAACCTATGATCACTGTATCATTGGCCTGTCTGGAGGGGATGGCCTCTATCCATTTAGTAAAATAGTCAGTGGCAGTGAGTATCCATTTATGTTGGCCAGAGGAGGGAGGATGGATTTCACCAATGAAGTCAAGACCCCATTGTTGGAAGGGCTTTTCAGTAGAAATGGGTTTCAGGGGTAAAGGTAATAGTTTTCTCTTGCCCTCAAAAATTTGGCATTTATGGCAAGAAGTGACAAATTTCTTCACATCAGCAAACAAGGTTGGCCAATAAAAACCAGCCCTTAGGATCTTATCTGCAGTTGATTTCCAGTAGAGGTGTCCACCACAGTCTCCTGCATGAAATTCTTGGAGAGCCTTGTCAGCTTCATTTTTTAACAAACAATTTAATAAAATTCCTTCATGATTTTTCCAAAAAAGAGCATTGTCTAGAATACAAAACTTTGAAGCTTTCATTTTTAAAAACCTACTTTTTGTTCTGGATAACCCTAGAGGAGCCTGCAGGTTTTGTAACACATAAATTATATCAGCATACCAAGGTGAGTCTAAAAAGGCCTGGCTGAATTGTGGAGTCGCCATCTCTTATTTGTCATCCAGTTCATTTATGTCTAGGACTTGACAATTTGTTTCTGCCATAAGTTTCGCCAATCCCTGTCCCTTTATCAATTTTGTAGGTTTTATTTCAATATCATACTCTAAGATGGAAGCAATCCATTTAGCCCTTTTGCCTTCAATTCCATCCTGAGACAGAATGTCTTTGACAACTACATTTGGTACATAGGTTATTACATGAGAGTATAGTATGTAAACTCTGAATTCTTTAATGGCTTTAACAAGTGCAAAAGCTTGTTTTTCTATAATCTTGTATTTCAGTGATGCATATCTGAGTGCTTTACTAAAAAAGGCGATAGGTTTTTCACATCCTTAGTTATCCTTTTATAATAAAACAGCTGCTATAGTATGCTTTGAGGCAAAAGAAAAAATTATGAAGTCTCTATCAAATTGGGGACTTGTAAGGATCGGTGTTCTGGTTAAAGCCATTTTGATTTCTTCAAATGCTTGTTTGGCTTCTACTGTCCATTTTATACTTGAATCATTTTTTAACATATTATTAAGTAATCTAATGAGTTCCGCTAGGTTAGATATGAATCTTCTCAAAAAGTTTACCTTCTTCCAGGCCAAACAAGGATTTCTTTGGATTTAAAGAAATACCATATTTTTTTCATTTTAGGAATACTTGTCTGAGATGGCCCAAATGATGTTGATCTAATTTAGAAAAAATAGTTAGGTCATCCAGATATATGACAAGAAAATCATGAATCTCTTTAGAAAATGCAATGTCCATTGCCCTTTGGAAAGTAGCTCCTGAGTTTTTAAGTCCAAATGGCATTTTGATATACATAAATGTGCCCCATGGCGTTGTAAAGGAAGTTTTTTCTTGGTCATCAGGATGAACCAGAATCTGATTATACCCTGAAAACCCATCTAAAAGAGAAATTCTAGAAGAACCTACTACCCTTTGCAAAATATGGTCCATCTTGGGTAAAGGATAGTTATCTTTAAGGGAGACCTTATTCACATTTCTCAGATCTACAAATAATCTTATTTCCCCAATTTTCTTCCTAGTAGGTACTAAGTTAGATACCCACTCTAAAAATCTTATAGGTGCAACAATCCCTGCTTCATACATACGTTTAATTTCTTTTCCAATTAGTGGTAGTATTACAGGGTTGATTCTCCTGAGTTTTTGTTTCAAGGGATTTTTATCTTCTTTCAGAGGTATAGTATGCTGAATTATTGAGGTTTCATATGATTTCAAATCCTCATAACTCCAAGAAAAAACATCCTGGAACTCACTCATAAGTTCAACATATTTTATCTTTTGATCAGGTGGTAAAGACTTTGATAGTTTTATCATCTTTGGACTGTCTTCCATTCCTAAATTATATTCTTCAATGTTTACTTGTAATGGTTCCATCTTTGGTTTCTTGGGGATATCATTGCAATCAAAGAGGTCTTCTAGAGGAGTTAATCCTTTAGGCAGATGATTGTCTTTTAGATGAATGACCTCTATTTCTTCTTCAGTTATCTCATCATGGTCCATTTGTTTTAGGTCTTGAATTTCTTTTCTAGTGAATTTTGTGGGGTGAAGCATTTGAATTGAACTTTCTTCCAAAATGTTGGTTTCTACCTCATTTACTTGTTTAGAGTTACTGTCTGTATCAAAATCTATGTGACTGTGAGAAAATTATTTGTCTAAAGTTAAAAAATTATTAATTTGCTCATCACTTTCGAAAACCTGCCAGTTCTTCAGATTGTTAGGGATAGCTGGTCTATGCCTAATTTCAGTTGTAAAATGATGATTAGGTTCGAAAGGTAATTTGCAGGTGCTGGCAAACATGGCCAGACTGTGAGCATGTAAGTTATGTTTTCTAGGCACTACAACAAGCTTAGTTTCCAAAAAAGTAGTAAGAATGTCTATGACTGTTCCTCTATAGTATCTTAATCTGGGATCCCTAGTTAAGTACTCCCCTTTGATTTGTTTAACAAATAATTCTGAATCTCCTATGACAGAAACCCTAATTGCTCCTAATCTTTTGACACGTTTAAGTCCTAGTAAAAGACCTTCATGCTCTGCCATATTATTGGTGCACTTAAAATTTAATCTGTAGGCATGGCCTTCAGCATGGTCGTTTTCTAAGTTTTGCACCCAAACTCCTACCCCTGCCCCTAATTTATTGACTAAACCATCAAATTCTAAATGCCATAGAATTTCATGCACATAATCAGTGTCAGGAGTGGTGGGAATTTGTTTAACAAGGGGATTTGGTCTTTTGTTCTCATCTGATTTTCCTTTGTTGTCTAAACTATCATCAGTGTCTGAGATTTCCTGAATTTGAAGACTTGATTTTTCATTTTTAATTTCTTTTGGTTCTGCTGCTAAAACTTGTTCAGTGTTGGTAGGATTGGTTTCAGCATTGTAAAGAATGAATGAATCCATATCAGAATGTACTGAGTAGATAGGGAAATTTTGTGGTTAGTTTTTCTCTGTATAGCTTCTTAGGTTGGCCGAAAACCAAGATAGTAGCATAAGACATGTCCAATTGAAGTGATCCCTGAAGCTTAGCACCCCAGGACCTGGATAATAACATTCCATATTTTGGTGGTATATCTACTACTACTATATCCATTAGGATTGTTTTTGTAGGGTATTGAACTAAAGAAACACACAAGTCTTTTATCAATCCTAAACATCTCACCTAACTAGAATCAAAAGAAAAGAGGTCTTTTTATGGTCTAGTGATGTCTAGGTCTAATTTCTCCATCACAGACTTTGACATTAGGTTATGAGATGCCCCAGAGTCAAACATGGCATTGTGAAGGATTTTATCATGTATATTCAAGCTCACATAGAAGGTAGGAATACTTCCTTCTAAATGTTTCCCATTCACTTCAGGGCAAAAGATTAATTCTGGTTGATCATCAAAAATATTAACAGAGTCTTCAGTTCCAGTGATTTTAAGCGATCTGTTGATTTGACTTCAGTAGGCATCATGTTTAGCTAATTCAGACAATGGAACAACTATCTTTAGTTTGCCTACTTCAGTTTCCAGATTGAAGGGTTTTTCTGTTTGGGCTTTTATGTTTCGAACAGTGGGATTCTCTCTGTTTTCTGTGTTTTCTGTATTTTTCTCCTTTTCAGGAGTGGGGTTAAGATTTACAGTTTCTCCTAAATTGTCTTTTGGAGGTTCTTCCACAGTTCCCTTAGAAATAAGGGGAGTGGAAGAGTCTCTATTATTCGGCTGATTGTCATACACATCTACTATTATTGGATTAGGTGGGTTATTGTTTGATCTAGACAAAATTTGTATAGGGGTAGTAGCTACTTTACCTTTGATAGGTTGTTTTGGAGCTTTCTGTTTGTTAGCTTTAGGAACATCAATTCTTCTACTCCTTAAGTTATACTTCTTGTGCACTTCGTAGATGGCTGTGTCATATCCCTCCTTAAAGTCAAACAATTCTCCTGACTGAGTTTGAAATTGTTTAAGAATGTGAGCCTCTTGATCATCTTGAGTTAGGAAAACTTCTCCTTCATTGTTAAGTCCCATCAGATTTATCTGAGTATATTCTTTAGGACCCTCAAAGCTGGAAGCTTCTATGTAATTCTCCTGGAAAGGGGGTCTAATGTTTTGATCTAGAGCAGTATTCCCAGGGTTTTGGTTTTGGTTTTTTCGGAAATTAGGATTAATCCCTATGTTGGTTGGCTGACCATCCCAAGGGGATTTTCTTTCTATTGTTTCCACTTTGTCTCCTAGTGTTTCCATCCCTTTAATTATAGCATCCAGTTTCTATTCAACAGGTGAAGTTTCTTCTTTCACTGGTATCCTTCTTTCACTCCGAACCTTGGCTCGTTTGGACATCAGGTTAGCCTCAACACTGACAGCTATACTTTGCATCTCTTCCAAATTTCTAGGGGCTCGTTCCCTTAGCTGAAAAGTGATATCAGAATCAAATCCATCTGGGAATTTGATTAGAGCCAAATTAGGTGGGGGTCTGATGTTTTGAGGAATGGCATTATAGACAGTATTGAACCTAGTGCAGTAATCCTACATAGTTTCTTACGTTCCTCTCTTAAGATTTTCATACTCAGATAAGATCTGCAAAGGATCTTTCTTCTTCTCCCAACGATTCAAGAATTGTGTATAAAGGGTTTTTAGGCTATCTATGATGTTTTCTCTTAGGGCCCTAAACCAGGTTTTGACTTCCCCAGTTAGACTCTGAACAAGTATCCTCATTCTTACATCATCTGCATCTATCTCATATATTTCAAAGTAGTCAGTCATTTTTTGGTATGTTGTTTAGCTATGTAGGTATCATTACCATCGAATGGAGTGATTTTACTTTGGTAGTATTGAGGCATGGCAGCTAGATTGGCTGGTAGAACCAAAGGGGTGAACTTGTTTGCCATGGCTATAGGTAATGATGGAACAACGGCTGGTGTAGGGGTAATAATGGGAATTTGGGTTGTGGATGGAAGGACAGAGGGAGGGGTCTGTGGTGGAGTGGTTTGGGGTTGAGATGTATGAGGAAATGGTGAGGAACTTGTAGAAGCAGCAGTGGTTGTAGAGGGATTAGCTATCCCTCCAGAAGTAAGCTAAGATTGTATTGAACTCTGCAAATGTCTATCAATTGAGGAACTGACAACTTCAAACTGTAACTCTTCAATAAACACTGGGTCTGAGACCAAGTCAATTAATTCAGAGTCAGAAGATGTTCTAAACAAAGAGGTCTCAAATTGCTCATCAAAGGGTTTGTCCTCAAGATAAATCCACCTAACAGGTCAGGATCTTGATCTATAGATGGGCCGAGAACTAGCAATACTTTCTTGACTTTCCTGTCTCCTAAGAATTCTGGGGATCAGATTGGGGTTCTCAAACACTGGTGGTGGATTTGGATCAGGATTTTCTCTAGTGTAACGAGTCCTTTCTGAAGCCAGATTTCTTGGTTTTGATTTTCTAAATTAATATCAACAACAACTTCTGTGATTTCTTTAAGATGCTTCAGATTTGAATTTAAACATTCCTAAAGATTTGTTTGATTGAGGAACTGGTTCATGTTCAGTTCATAAACTAAACCAGAGATTCACTGAAGTAGCATTCATCTACTTATGCACTTGCAGAGCAAGAGCAGTTCGAAGGCTACTTGGCTAACTTCAGGCTCCATCTCTAGTTTATAAAGTAAACATCAATAACAAAAAATTATTCGTTCCCCAGTGGAGTTACCACTATGTTATCGCTCAGATTTTCCTAGAAGTTGTAAGAAGAGGAAAGGGGTTTGAGGTAACCACAAACCAACTTTTGGGTACAGAATCTAGTCGATCTGTACCTAGAGAGGGCTCTCTCTTTAAGGTTTAGCTTTGTTTTATAAGGTTTTAGGCTAGTTATGAAGACTTTGGGATTTTGATTGAGTTTGGTGGTGAAATTCAATAGAAGATGGGTATAACTTAATATTTCAGGCCATTGGGCTAATGGAGTCAAAAGAATATGGCTAAACTGGATTTGGTTTCTCAGCAAAGGATGGCTTCACAGGGAAAGATAGCTAAACAGGGAGCAAATGACAACTTGAAAGGATGGGATGGGCTCAAAAGGGAAGAAGGGAAATTAAGGATCCTTCCACATGTCCTGAGAAGAGGGAATTTGGATGATCACCAATAAAAAGCAATTAAGGATTTTTTACTAAATGATTTAAATGATAAACTAAGAAGCAAGAGAAATTAAGAATTTCTTGCCTATCATAGTTTAGAGGAAAACATTAAGAATAAAAATGATTGAAAACAGATTGCACTTAAGCACTTTCTGAATTATGCTTTTTCGTTTTAATATTCAGATATGGAACATAATTGAGATATTAAATAAGAAAACAATAACACATGAGTTATAAAATACTTATTTGTCTAATTTATTGCACTTGAATTCTATGAAAAGTCCTTTATATCAATTCTACACCCAGCTAGCCATGCAAGATTTGGTCCAACAACATTTTCTTCTGAAGTAATCAGTTTTACAGCAATGTCTAAGAATTCACCCTCAATACTCTGAATGAGGGAGTATTTATACAAAATTCTTACAATAAAATATCTCATAACAAAGAGAGATATATTCTAGGGTGACCAACTATAATTTACATGAAAATAGAGACAGATGGTCTCGTAGATAGAAGATAAAGTAAATTGATGGCTTGTTGTCCCTGCTTTTGTGAATGAGCTGGAGGCAGGCCCTAAGATGAAGCATCTTGTTGTCTTCCTTGTAAATTTGTGCTGGCTGTTTTGATTTTCACTTTCTCACTGATACACTTTGACCTGTTCTGATACTCTTTACCTATTTGATCCTTGTTCATCCTCTTTTATCATCATTGACTGTAGTAAATAATGAAAATTTACTTTTTTACCAAGGATAAATTTACAAAATATCTAGCATTTCTGTCCACCATTTTTCCTGTGGTATTCTGGTCCTTTGAAGTTTCCTGAGGATTTCATCAGTCTCAGTGTACTTGAAAAAAGTAGGCTGAACTGGAAACAAATGCTTTAACTCATGCTCAACATAGAAAAGGTTCTCTAGACTATCATAGAGAACTCTGCCTGTGGGCAGTGCCTTTGGTGCTGATGTGCTGGTTGATGAACTTGCCTGGTTATCTGCATATTGATCCAATTTGTCAACATAATCTATATGCCTCATTAATTTATCATTGATAACTAAAGGACTGGGTAGCCCTTTGTTCTGCAAAATATTAAATTTCTCCATAAAAGCATTAATCTCCTCCTGCATGTTTTGGCATCTTCTTTCCAAGTTTTGCATCAGAGACCTTTTAGTCAATACCTTCTTCACTTCCAGAATAGTTACTGTTCTGTCCTCAATGCCAATTTCTTCTAGCTGATACTTGTTCTTACTATTCAAAAAATTTATAAGCCTGGTGGCTTCTTCAGGCATCCTTCCTAATTCTTCCTTTGTCCTCTGAATTTCTTCCAGTGCTACCTTTACTAAATCAATCTATTCAAATATTATTTGTATTGATGGCCAAACATCATTTATTGACTGAGTGATGTTGGTCCAAAGAATCTTCTTGATGTCTGCCAAGGGCTTGTCAAATGTGAGGTCCTTTTCTAATGATTTCACCTTTTGTTCTAACCCTTTATTTTCCCTCACCTTTTCTGCAAAATTTATCTTTGAAAGGTCATATTTATGTTCTAAGGTATCATATTGTTCTTTTACCTTTTGCAACTGTGAAACTTGGAGCTTCATCTCCTCCATTGATTTTATCAATTCCTCTGAACTCAGACCTAAAGTTCCTGTTGGTACTATTCCTGTGACTGTACCTGTGACTGCTTCAGCTATGGCCATAGGGACATTGGGTGCCAGAGTTGTTGATAGTGTTGAAGGGACTGCAGTGGAGACCACTGGTATCACATTTGGTGGCTAGGAGGTCGACTCTCCCTGCTTGCTTTTGAGTGATATTTCTAACTCTTGCTCGGTCTATTTCAGCCATTCATTAAGCTGTAGGAGCAAGTCCATAAGCTCCTCTTCAGATTTCTTCTGAACAATTTCTGCAGTTTGTGGATGTCTTGATGGGGGTAGTTTTAGTTGCTTTCTCAAGGCAGCTATGTCTTCATCTTTTTTCTTTATTAAGGCTTCTGCAACCTTCACATCCTTTGGATTATGTCCCAATCCAATTACTAACTCTTCTAAAGATTTAATTCTGTTATCCTTAGCCTATGAGGAGGCTCTCTCCAGTTGTAATTGGGTAGTTGTATTATTTAGAGAATTCTCTAATCTTTGGGCCATCATGGCCTTACCTGTCAAAGTTGAATATAGCATTTCCCCTGTTTGCCTATGTAGCTCAATTTGATCCAAGGGATGAATATCTTTGGCCATGACCTCAAAATTGGTTTGAAGATAATCTGCAACTATTTGAGGTTTCTGCACTTTAGGTTTGAAGAGGCTCATTTCCATTTTTCCCTCCTTGATGTCATAGGCTGACATCAACCTATTCTGATTAGTGGGAGCCATTTTCAAGTATTGATTGTAGACCTGGATTCTTAATGGCTCATTCCTGGCTTTTATCTCTTTGAATTTCTTTTTAAAATCTAGATTCTCATTTCCTGGAGGCTTAAAGGATGATACTTCCGTGCTCTGTTGTCTCTCTAGCTCCTGTCTCTGTGAGCTAGAAGGTGTCCCACCTGCTGGGAAAGTCTGGTGACTGTCTACACCTTCTTCTTTTTTACTGTCTATGGTTTCTTCAAAAATTTCCTCTTCCGAATGAGGATTTATCCTATGCCTTTTAGCACCAAGTTGGTCTGATAAGCCACTAGTAGGGGTAGCTACTTCCCTGTCTCTCTTTTTGTTCCTTTCCTTGTTCAGAGGAGTCTGTAAAATTGGGGGCTCTTCTACATTAACTTGAGCTAGGCGAGACTATGTTTGAGCCTGCTCTTGAGAAGTTTCAGGCTTCTTAGACATGATTGATTGTTCTATTTCTTGAGTGCTAGTCTCTAGTCCCTCTCTCTTGGATGTCCCTATAAGTGGTGTGCTAGTGTCCTGTGAGTGCTTCTGGGAGGTTTCAGCTGTAGAAGCACTTATCTCTGATGATGGCCTTTTAGATGTTTCAAACTGTACTAGTCCAAAAGAATCCAAGTCAAGTGTTTTTTCGAGATCCTTCATCACATATTCTATATTGACCTGTTCAGCATCAGTTTCCACTAAGGTACCTTCCCTCCATTCATCCATATTGGAAAATTGTTCAACCTCTGGAATACTGTGTTGTATATAAGGTAATAGTCTATTTTTTGTCCTTCTATCACAAATGAAGCTATGGGGATCATAAGGAAACCAATTAAAACTCTTGTGTAGTTTAAGCTGATCTTCTAGAATTAAAACTCTTAATTCGGAGTTGTGCTTTCTTTTTGGCTTTGTAAAAATGAATCAAGTCTGAATTTATCATTTGTCTGTAATATTCCAATGCAAACAGTCTCATTGAAACATATTTGGGTAGCTTGAATGGGGAAAGCTCACATCCATACACTCTGAATTCTGTATGGTTCTGGTATAGATACCAGTCACCCAATCTATATTGTTTAGAGAGCTGGAGGATCTTCTTGATATCATCACTAATTCTGGGAGGTGAAACTCCTGTCAGCAAGGCAGTTGCTGGGTGTACAAACTGATCAATAAACTCATTGTAGGAATAAGGGTTGTCATAAGATTCATGGAAGATGGAGGTCCAAAAGATGACAGATCTTGGATTACCCTTAGTATCCAGTTTCATGACAGAAAATGGAAATTTGTCTGATTGGTAATAGAGAATGAGGTGATATATGAAGGTGGAAAACTTGAAGAGCCTTTCATTCTCCAGTCTTGTGAGCTGGTCATGAATTTTGTCAGCAATGAATGAGGCATAGTCATACTTGACAGCAGGGGGCTATCCAGGAGTAAAGATAGACATCAACATTAAGGTTAGTTCATCTACATACTCACTAGTGTTGAATCCCATGACTACAGATATCATATCGACTATGATTTTTCCCATATCAGTGAAGAAAACTTGCATATAAGGAGGTGGATCCTTGGTTTGATATTGTTTCAATATGAAGGTCTGATAGAGGCAATCAAGTTCAGATTGGGACTTGAATTTAGTTGATTTCTCAAGTAAATATCCAATGGAAATGGGGGTGAGGGCCTGGCTGGAGTGAAATTGCAACATCTCATTGATTGATTCAGCAGTTATTGGGAAAAGGACTATTTTGTTGGGAGACATAACTGCTCTACGGTTGGGGTCATAATTGGCATGGCAATGATGGATTATGTCAAGGAAAACATGGTCAGAGGGAAGAAAGTATATGGGAAGATTGGATTCCCACAGTCCTATGATATCACGGCCATTCAAGTAGTTATCCCTACATTGGCAAAAGACTTTGAGGTGATTTTTATCAGTGGTTAAGTCTTTTATCTAAAAGTCCTTATCTGCGAGAGGCAGATAGTCTAAATCTCGATGAGGAGCATTAATGGGTGCAACATTCAAAGCTACCGGGGTTTCCATTTCTGGTTCTTGTGGATTCAAAAAGGGAACTGAGGTTTTCTTTATGAAATGGGCAAAGCAGAGGGTCTGGGGAACTTAAATGACGAAAGTAATAACTGAATTATAATGAATTTGGGCCTTTTTCATCAATTTACAGTGGAAAACAAGTATTTGCAGGGTTTTTATCAGGAATTGGGTAAATACCTGTCTTTTTGGGAATGAACAATGAAATGCAAGTACTAGATATTGTTAAAGGACTCTAAGCTATGTCGGCTGTGAAGTTTGGAGCA
This sequence comes from Pinus tabuliformis, assembly GCA_031772625.1. Classification (NCBI taxonomy): domain Eukaryota; kingdom Viridiplantae; phylum Streptophyta; class Pinopsida; order Pinales; family Pinaceae; genus Pinus; species Pinus tabuliformis. Next base: position 1,956,875,329 of record CM062818.1, read on the forward strand.
GGTTGGTGATTGAAAGCTTAAACTGGTAGACCTCGATGTTTTTGCATGGGTGTACAGGTTTGCAGGATAAAATAGTGAAAATGACTTATTTGTTTTATATACAAAGTCAGAGTTGGCGGGCTTTAGAATTTGGATGAGTGGCGTCAGCGGCAAAACGACATGATGTTTTGTCATTTGTGGGAGGGCGGTAAATGGTTTCATATCACACCGCTTATGGGGAAGGGTGGTATTTTGCATTGGGCCAGCGATTCCATAGAAAAAGTGACGCGTGGCAAGGTACTGTGCACAAAACCGCTTTGTGATCGCACGCTAACGTGCGGTCACAAAGGGCCGTGTGATATGCATTGTGGCTGTCAGATGTCAAGGGCTTGATTGGACAGTGGTTGGGGAGTATGAAGTGAGGAGGGTTTAGTGCAGGTAGACCCCTTTATAATTAATTATTATTTAGTCACATTGGGAGCGGCGGGATTGGCTAATGAGGTTATTAATTAACCATGAGGGTTAATTAATCCCATTTTGATGTTGTGGGGGGTTAAGGCTATTAATTAGTTACTGATTAACTAATTAATTCCTTTTAAAATGTATTATGGTCATAATTAACCCGGGGTGGGATATATAAGAATTTCGGGATTATTTACATAATTAAAGTAATATGGGAAAGGGTAACTTTTACAAGGGATTTATAAATTAATATGTTAATAGTTAATATGACATTATGAAATGAAAGTGCTAAGTATAAAATGTTTAAAGTGTGTTTTTAAACTTAGGCTAAAGTGAAAACAAGGGTTTTTTGTGGAAAATTTTGTAATTTTCCTAAGTAAAATAGGATTTTACTTAGGAAAAACTTATGAAATGGAATGAATGATTTTTATGAATGGTTTAAGTACTTAGGCTTTATAAATTATTGGGCCGAGGGTCCGGTCCCTCTAGAAGTCAGAGAAATGCTCTGAGCCCCTTTAACTTTGTAAATGCCTTTAGTACTTAGGGGAAGTTAGTGAAACTTTAAGGGGAAAATGGATAGGGAAATTAATTAATCTAAATGTGTTTCTTTGATGTGCTATCTCCAATGTGAGTTGTGCTTTGTCCAAGTGATGAAAGCAAAAGATTTAAGCATTAAACTTAACCATTCACCACACATTTATTCTCCAACCATCATCTACTTACCCTACCTACTTTATCCTAGCATTTTCACTTCTTTATTAGGGTGCACTTAGACTAGCAAACCCTTTTCTCACTTTATTTTTTTTTACATAATGATATGTATCTAAATCTACACTTATTACATTCAAGGGATTAGATCAAACTGTTGAGCTCCTTTTTTCACTCTACCTATCTAATTATCTGCCAAGATTACACTGTTTGGTCAGATTTTTATTCACTATTTCTACAACAAGAAATTGAAGAATAAATTAGCCAAGCTTAAACTATTTGACTATTGAAGAATTGTGGCATAAGTGACAAACTACACACAATTGTTTATTATACAAAAGTAAAAAGTAGTGGAATTTAGACTTGCACACTTTCCTAGTCTTTCTTTTTGTTGGGGTTCATTTTATTTCATTTTTGACCATATTTTATTCTTTTTACCCTTTGGTTTTTCTTTTAGGGTATACCCTCTTTACATTTTTCAATTTTTTTGATTTTTTTGAAAATATGGGAAACCTTTCCAACAAGAAAAGGTATGAACATATTACAAAGCTCATCAAGTCAATCATGACATATGACACCTATTGGTATAGGGGCCTAACACTATCTAAGGAACTTACCCTGTAAATTCCTACATTGCATGGACCATTGAATACACCAAGCTTCTAACCAAACTGGTATATGGATTAAGGTACATTTCCTCTTCCACTTCTTGTGTATTGGGAAATTGATCTATAAATAACTTTACACCTACGAGAATAGGAACCTTTACCATTTTACATTCTTGCATATTAAACTTTTGCAATAATGTATCGACATACTTCTTCTGACTTAACTAGAGTTTCATGTTTTCCTGATCTCTTCTAATTTCCATTCCCAAGATAAAATTTGTGGCATTGATATCCTTCATATCAAATGTAGGGGACAACTAAGTTTCTCCTAGAAGATTTCCTTGTCATTTCCAATTAGTGACATATCATCCACATATAAGATGAAATAAACAACATTATCACATACTAATTTGAAATATATACATTGATGTTGTTTTCTCCTTATGAATCCAAGTCCCAATATATATGTATTAAATTTTTGATACAACATCCTTGGTGATTTCTTTAACCCATACATGGATTTTTTCAACCTGCATACTAGCGCTTTCTTTCCTTTCAAAGAAAAGCCTTATGGTTGCTTCATGTAGACTTATTCTTCTAGATCCCCATGTAGGAATAATGTCTTCACATCCATCTATTCTACTTCATAATAAAATGTAGCAGCAACTGATAAAACAAGTCTAATAAAATCTAACTTGGCAATAAAAGAAAATATATCACCAAATTCAATTCCTCTACCTGAGAATAACCCTTTTCTACTAATCAATATTTGTATTTATCCACTCCACCTTTTTCATTCAAATTCCTTTTTAAACAACCATTTTATTCTAATGGGATTTATTCCATCCAAAAACTCCATTAGATCCCAAGCCTCATTCTTGTCCAAGGCTGCAATTTCTTCAACCATGGCCATTTTCCAGAGTTTTTCATCCTCGTAATCCACTTCCTCCCTAATGGTTCTAATATAATCATAAATAATAAACAAATTAAAATTTGAATAGAATTCATATGGAGTATACCTTTTTTATTGTCTTCTTTCCTAAACCAATATCCTCAGTGTTGGAGTCTATGGTTTATCATCTTCTTATTCCTATTCTTTTGTAGAGTCTGATCATCATCCTTCAATTCAAAACCTATATTTTCTAGTTCTTTCTCCCATGGCAAGACTTCTTATTTTACAACAACTTTGACTTATCCAAATACCACATGTTGATTATACATGTTATCACCTGGATTGAACCTCAGGCTTAAGGAAGGCAATGCCAGGGTAACCACAAACCACGCCTAGCCAAGTAGCTAGCCCTACTAGGCCAGGAGAGGGCTCTCTCTGTAAGGATCTCAGCCAAGATGACTGGATCAGGTAAAGGATATTAGGCTAGGTATAGTAGCACGAAGGTTTTGATTGGATTTTGTAGGGGTTTTTCCGGATCAGGAGGAGCTGGACAGTTTAGGTCTAGGGAATTAGGTCAGAATTGCAAGGTGTTCAATGGGGCAAGGTAGGTGTTACACTAAAATTTGCCACCATGACTATTTGCAGTTAGTATGGCTTTATCCACTGTCATACTATCCTCCTTGGCAAGTCTCATGCCTCTACTTTCCATGTCAAACTCAAAGAAAGAGAGAAAAGTCATTTAAAGTCAATTATCTCTGGGTACGCAGTTTCTCTCAGCCTTACCTGCGTGTACGCAACCCAAGTTCACAATACCTGCGTACTTGTACGCTCTGTATGTAAAGGGGTGGGTGCGTACCCCTGTAAAGGTCAAAAGGCGCGAGTTTCATCTTTAAAAAGTTACTTGTGGTCATTTCTAGAGCATTCTAGAAGCTTGTTTGACGTGTATGAAGCGCCTCCAGATGGTTCATGTATCCCTATAGAAGAGGAACTTATCCCATCAAGAGGGGAGCTAACCCACCCAAAGAGGGGCTTATCCCATTGATGGTGGACCTGATTAACTTCCTCTAGAGCACTATAAATACAGGCATTAGGCCAGAAGGAGGGGAGGTTGAAAGCTAAAAATTCCTAAGGGTAGATGCTGCTGGAATTAGGACTTCCTTGTATAAGCTTGTGAGGAGAGATTACCATCTTTACTTGTTGTATTTGGAAGTGGGTGAGCTGATCAGAGTAAAGGAGGACTCTTGTGGACCCTGGGAGGAACTTGCACAACACCAAGGCTCAGGTTGTAATGGTTTCTTTTGTTACCTTTTAATACAAATAAGTCCATTCTTCTCAACAATTTGTTATTTATGAGTTGTTTCATATACTCCTTGGTCTATATGTTAAATGTGTTTTATTTTATGTGATATTCAGGTGCTATTTAATCGTTTGATTGTTAGTGAATGCAGGTTTCGAAGAGAAGGAGGAGCTCATCCGGATCAACGAAGCTGGACTACTACAACAGCGTTGGGTTACAGGTAAGATCTAAAACACTTGATTTCTCATAGTATAAATGCATATTTAGAGAAGGATTGCTCCTATTTGTCTTGTTTGTCACTAGAAAGTCTTAGGCTTCTAGGGAGGTTGGTTGTGTCCGCACTATCGACTCTTTCCGTGTGACAAAATGGCGACTCCGCTGGGGACTCCATGAATGTGTTTGAGTTCTTTTTGATTTGATATTTTGGTCTGAGAAAAAGCGCTTGTTTTCTGATTTTTGGCTGTCTGACTGTGTGTTTGGGTGGGTTAGCTTAGGGTTAATTTAGATTTTCATTTTTCTTAGCTTTGCCAGCAGTACGCAGGCTTTGAGTTCAGCACAGTGCGTACTTGTACGCACTGCAACTGTGTGCACAGAGCGTACCCGCACCTGTGTAAACAGGTCACCTGCGTACCCCTGTCAAATTTGAGAAAATTGCAATTTTTTGCTTTTTGCTCTTTAGATTTTGTTTTTAATTTGTCTTTACTGCCTAGATCCATTGGTTTGTTGTCAGAGATCTTCACCTGATCTTGTTCCGTTAGTGTCGAGAGTTGTGGTGAAATTCATAGGGATTTTGCCTTAGGGTTTGATTTTTAACTGGTCCTGTAGTGACTTTGGCGTTAGAGGTTGTCAAACTTTGGATCTCCCTAGTTTTGTTCAACACTCTTAGGAGTCGGGCCTGTCATAGAATTCACCCTTGTGAGAGACCTACCTTTGTGTCTTCTCTTTGCGAATCTCGAAAAAGTTTATTGATTGAACTTTGAATTTTATTTAAAAAAAAAAAAGAACAAAAAGATTTCGATTTTGTTTTTTGATCAGTTTATGATTCTGCATGGATTGATCCTTAGTTACATTTTGACTAAGTAAAACATCCGGGAATTAACTTTGTAGGCTTTTGTCCTCATTAGTTTTACTTTTAGGTAAATTTCCCTTTGATTTGCTTTTGAGTGAATTTGCTTTGATTTTCTTAGATTTGTTAAATTTGATTTTTGATAAATAGTTTTATATGCTTTATTAATATAGGAAAAATACAAAAATTCTTTTGGAAAAAGTCTGCTTTGGTAGCATTTGTAGTCTTTTGAAGAGAAAGGAAATTTCGTGAGATAATTAGTGGTCATGAGTTGTGTGCTTTGAAAAGATAAAAAGAATTGTTTCTTTGATTGTCTTTGCCAAGAAAGTTGTTTTCTATAAAATTTACATTCGCTCAACTCTCTTAGCTAGGAGTTTCATTGAAAAAGGAAAAATTAGTGTAAATAATCTTAGGTGCATCTTTGTAGTGGTTGAGAGTCAAGTCTACACATCACCAGTTTCATCTCCACTACCTTTTGTCTTAAAGAAAAGCCATAAAATTAACGCTTAAAGTAAAATCAACTTAGTAACTTTTTATTTACTAGGGCTCTGAAACACCAATATAGATCAGGCTAGTGTCTTGGAGTAGGAGAGTAATTAACTCTCCAAGACAACAAAACCAAACAAGTAGCTTATCTTGTGATAGATTAAATCCAGCTGTTTCATTTATACTCTGGGAAAGCTCCTCTTAAAGGAGAAGCACGAGCTCGTGTCCGAACCAGTGAGGGGATCAATCCTCCCTCATTGGGAACGATGCCAGACACGCACGTATTACAAACGGTAAACCTCGGATTAACCATTGTTGAGGAGCCAGGGGTCACTTGTCGGTAAACCTTGGATTATTGTCAAGGAGCCGGCAAGGGGATTGAGCTTGATACTCTGCCCTTGCGTGCTGTCGGAGTGTAGACTGTTCCCCCAGGTATATTTTTGCTGTTGGTAACCTTAGTGACCATTATCTTTAGGATTCTACCGAGGTGACGGTGGAGGGAAGATCCCACTGTACCTGGAGCAGACGTCGGCTAGACTCACTTGGATTTTTCGGGGGGTTCACTTCACTCGAGATGGTTAAAGTGGAGGAACTTGTGCCGGTCTATTCATTAATCAGGTTGCCGAGGTAACTGTTCCACCCGCCACTTCTGTATTGAATCCGGCGATGTTGGGTTTCATCTCCAACTAGCGTTTTCGGTCCGGAAGGCTACTGTTTGTGCTTGGTTTGACGCCCTAGATTCTTTAGGCGTGTGCTTCAAATTTGTTTGGTTCTTTAGAGACTTTAGGTGGTTTGCTTTGAGATTTTACTTTGTTTGTGTGTGTGGTAGTTAAAAGTTTTTAACTGTGGCGGAATTACCGAGACAGTCCCGTAGACTTCGGGGCCAGTCTCCTGAGGTTGTTTCTGTGGCCGAATTGTTGAGGAGATCCCGTAGACTTCGGGGTGAACCTCCTCGAGACGACCCGAGTCATTACGAAGGTTTGAAAGTCCTTGTAACTCCTCCTAGTGGCAGTAGAGTAGGTTCACCTGAAGAAGGAGAGTCTTCGTTGGTAGTCCATCCAGATTACCAAAGTCTAGAAACAGGTTACAATCCTGAAGTTGTTGCAGTTTCTGAGCTTGCTGGTAGTTTTTCATCTGCTAGTGATATAGGCGAAGAACCTGAAATATCTGAACCTGTTACTCCAACTTCTAGTGTTCCCGATTCACCTAGGGTAGAAAGAGTCATAACCGAAAATCTTCCTTCTGGTTTGATAGCTATTGAAGAACTTGCTCCAGAAGAAGAAGTAGGCCCTATTCTTGAAGATCAACCTACCATTGATCTAAGAGAGCGTGAATCTATCTTTTACAGTCCACCTAGAAGTACTACTTGGTACCTTTCGTTAACTAATTATTTAGACAACTCAGGGATAAGTTTTTCTCCACCTCGTACTCCTTTTCCACCCGGAGGTATTTATACTCCTGTAAATATGTCTGGTCAGTCGTCCGTGTTCACTCAATCTCCTGAATCTTTCTTGTACGGCGGTCCTTCTGTTCCCTCTGGGTATCAGTCATTGTCTGGTACTTTTGCGGGCGCATCTCCTCAACCCGTTGAACATGGGTTATTAGCTGGAAACAATGGTAATAGACCGTTGGGTGTAGGAGACATTTATATGATGTCAGGTTCAGTTCCCGGTTCTCAACCTCAAGGTGGCCAATTACCGCCTGGGGGTCAGCCTCAAGTAACGCCTGGGGGGCAACCTCAAGGTACACAAGTTGCGTCTGGGGGGCAACCTCAAGGACAGTATGTACCCATAGTACAATACATTCCTCAAGGTCAACCCCAGCCTCAATATGTACCCCAGGGTCAACCTCAGTATCAATATTTACCTCAAGGGTATCAACCTCAAGGTCAAGGTCAACCCCAGTATCAGTATTTACCTCAAGGGTATCAACCTCAAGGTCAATACTCGAGTCAAGGTTATCAACCACCTCAAGGTCAGTCGTATGTTCAAGGTACGGGAACTGTGCCTTTCAGTTATCAATCCTACCCTCAATCCGGTTATGGATCTCAATATCCTCAACCTGTCATGGGTCAATACCCTGGAATGAACATAGTGTGGAATCCATCGCAAGGTCAACAAGTGTTGCAGCCAAACGTACAGTTGTCATCTCAAGCTGGACAATCCTTAGTTGTTGGTCCATCCCAGCAACCAGTCCAGTCTAATGTTCAAACTTATGTACCTTCGGTAGTTACTCAGTCGCCAATTGCACCTAGTACTCCATCTCAAACGACTGCTGCAACTACCGCAACATCTGCTCCTTCCACCACACTTGCTTCTGGAGTATCGACAGCTCCGGTTTCTACTGTCTCTGCAACTACTCCTCAGACATCTTTACCATTGTCTGGATCTACGATTCAAACTACGGTTCAGATGCCTATAGGACAGCCTGGTTTAAGTACGGTTGTCACTAGTTAACCACAATTCGTTTATCAACCGTACCAGGGACAGTACCAATATGGGCCTACTGTCCAGCAGCCGGTTCACCAGTATCAACCGTATCCTGGGTACACTTATCAACAACCTCAGCAACCCCAGTATGGTCCGGTTAATCCTGGTTTTCCAGGAGGATATAATATCCCGAATGCGATTCCTATTCCAAGTTATCCTGGATATCCTCCTCCTGGGACTGGTCTTGTGACCCAGAGTTTTAGGGATCCGAATCGGCAGTTACCGTTTATCGCAACTTTGGATTTACCAGACTTGTCGCGCCTAACGAACGATCCAATACAATATCTTCCGTTCTGGCCGCCAATGACAAATAAGTTGCCCAGTGATATACCCAAGTTCGAAGGTAAGTCTGGAGAGGATCCGTCCAATCATGTGATGACTTACCACCTTTGGTGTGCTTCAAATTCTATCTCGGATGATTCGATCCGTTTACGTCTTTTCCAGCGTACGCTCATTGGTCTCGCGGCCAAGTGGTACATTGAGTTACCACGGGCCTCTTTTTATAACTTTAGCCAGTTAGCTACCTCGTTCCTAACTCATTTTCAGTTGCCGGTCAGATACGATAATGGTACTGAGTTATTAACTTCATTAAAACAATCGACGTCCACTTATATTTCTGATCATATCCATGAATGGAGACGTCGAAGACGTTTAGTGAAAGTTTTTATCCCGGACCAAATCTTAGCTGAATGGTTTGTCAAATCATTATTACCGAAGATTACTGAAGATGTAGCTAAGGCCGGAGTAGTTACTGAGGAGCAAGTCATTGCTCAAGCCCGGTACCTTGACTTAGTTTACACTCAGTCGGGTACGTTGCACGAGAAGATCCCAGATCTTCCTAAGTCGAATCAAATCACTGCTGCTCCTTCGGGGTCTCATGCTGCCGATGGCATGATTGGTACGGTAAATACTAAAAGCAAGAAGAAATCTTCAAAGAATTCTTCGCCCATTATAACCTTACCAGATTCCCCGACAGGAGAGTCTTCTCCTGAAATTACCACCGACGTTCACGCTGTAGAGTCATCTACGGCTAAATCAAAAAACGGTGGTAAGAAGAAAGGCAAGAAGAAGGATAAAGAAGACAAGGCTCCAAAGGAGAAAAAAGAGAAGTCGGAATCTAATGACGAGAAGCGCAAACCTCGCTATCCTTGTTTAATTTGTGAAGAAGATCATTTCACAAGAGATTGCCCTCATCGAGAAGAGGTTGTGAAAATCGTTAAAGGTTCCCCAACTCCTGCTGTTTTGAAAGATCCATTTCCAAAGCAGGAGAGTAAGATGATAGGTTCTTCCTCGAGTGCCAGTGAAGAACCCATATTGATGATGTCTCATGTACGGATTGCGACTCGATCGCAAGATTACGGTAGTAAGAGTCCTGTTGATGGAAAAGAAGCAGAATCTTCTCATTCTAATCCATCAACCTCAGCTCCTGGTTCCGATCCACTACAGATCGAGAAACCTAACCCGGACTTGGTAATCAAACCGCCTGCCAAGGGTATACTTCGAAAGTCTGCTTTCAATCCACATGCGAGAGCAGCTCAGAATTATAACATTGTTGAGGACTTAGCTGTTTCACCCTCAGCAATGTCGGCTTTAGAAGTGCTGCAATCATGCCCAGCACAACAAAAATTACTTTTGTCGGCTATAGGAGCTGTTGATATTCAGGACCCGAACCTGATAATCTTTGATCTAGAAAATAGTACACCGCGTCTCCCTCATCAGATGGCTTTCCAGATCCCAGTGATAGTCAAAAACAGGCCTATTCATCGGACTGTAATTGATGAAGGAGCTTCTACGTGTATTATATCGATTCAGTGTTGGAGATCGCTTGGTTCTCCTTCACTGAACCAATCCCCAACCATTCTTAAGGCCTTTGATGGCTGTGGGTTCCATCCATTTGGCATTCTACAGGATTTGCCCATAGGGGTTGAAGGAAAAACCGTTAGTCTGGATGTGGAGGTGGTTGATGCCCCTCTAGACTACAACCTTCTTTTGGGTCGAAGTTGGTCTTACGCTATGACAGCGGTCGTGTCATCGGTCTTCAGAGTTATAAAGTTTCCACACAATGGTAAGATCGTGACGATAGACCAGCTGGCTTACTTTTCATCCGACCCAGCCTCTTCAGAGAGTATCCAGCATGTTGGTAAAACGACTATCCCTTATAAGGATGTTGGTGTGGGATTAGTTAAAGATTCTGGTTTACTGGGAACTTTTCCTTTTCCTCCAATCAACGCAGACCCTTCATTTGCTTTCATTCATATGATTACTTCAGACACTATTATTTATGATGATCCTTGGATTGTCCCACCTGAATCTGAGATAGACTCTTTCGGTGATGCTATGCCTTTGAGTCCATATGAAATTGCTTATGAGGCCGTGCAGTCTTTTACCGACTCGCGTTCAACCCAAATTGACCAAATGAATGTGGTCGGTGAAGAATCACTTTTCACATCAACCTCAGAACAGATAGTGTTTCCTGAAGTTGTGTCATCTGACGAACAACTTCGCGAAATCCTAAGTGTAGACGATCTACCATGGGAAGATCTCCATCATAGATCTTCGTTTTTACCTGAGAGCGATGATTTTGAAAATGATTTTTCATCAATCTTTACAGCTAAATATGTCAAGGACGCTCAGAATCCCATGAAACATCCTGATTCAGAGTTGAATTTGGGAAATATTTCCCAAACTATTGCCATTGACATTTCAGTCAAAACCGGAACTATTGAGAACATTCATATAGGTGCCTCGTGTACAGATGACGAAATTCAAACATACAAGGCCCTATTTCAAGAATTCCGTGACGTGTTTGCCTGGTCCTATGAGGAAATGCCAGGAATTGATCCCTCCATTGTTGTTCATGAGATCAAGACTTACCCGGACGCTAAACCCGTTCGGCAACGTCTGCGTCAGATACACCCTAGGAAAGCGGCTGCAATTAAAGCAGAAGTAGAGAAGCTGTTGAAAGCAGGTTTCATTTATCCGATCCCGTTAACGGATTGGGTATCGAATATTGTTCCGGTTAACAAGAAACAAGGAACAATAAGAATATGCATCGACTATAGGGATATAAATCGTGCTTGTCCAAAAGACAACTATCCCACGCCCTATATCGATCAAATAATTGATGATTGTGCCGGCAGTGAAATATTTTCCTTTATGGACGGTTTTTCCGGTTACAACCAAATCAATATTCTACCTGCCGATCAACCAAAAACGGCTTTCATTTGTCCTTGGGGGACATTTGCTTATTGCAAATTACCTTTTGGACTTAAGAATGCCGGAGCCACTTTCCAACGGGCAATGTCTTATGCGTTTCACGACATCAAGCACATTGTGCAGCCGTACCTCGATGATTTGCCTGCTCATTCTTTACATTGAGCTGATCACCTTGTCCACTTACGAGCTATTTTTATGAGGTGTCGGCATTATCGAATTCGGTTGAACCCACACAAATGTGTCTTCTGCATAGAAGTGGGACGATTGCTAGGATTTGTCGTTTCAAAAGCCGGTATCCACGTCGATCCCTCGAAGGTAGAAGTTATCATCAAATTGCCTCCCCCTTCGAGTCTGCGCCAACTCCAAAGTTTGCAGGGGAAAGCAAACTTTTTACGTCGATTCATTCCTAACTACGCCGAGGTTACAAAGGGTTTCACCTGGTTGTTAAAACAAAATGCTCAATTCTCTTGGGATGAGATAGCTCAGAAATCTTTTGATGCACTTAAGCACGCGTTGACCCATGCACCGTTGCTGCATCCTCCCAACTACAACCAGGATTACCTTTTGTATCTCGCCGCCTCCCACTCCACCATTGGAATGGTCTTAGTTCAAGAAGATGAATTCGGAACGGAACATGTGATATATTACCTTAGTCGGACGTTAAATCCTACCGAGCTAAAGTACTCGCATGTGGAAAAGTTGGCACTGGCAGCCGTTCAAGCTGTCCAGTGTTTTTGTCACTACATTCTTCTCCGTAAAAATACAGTGATTTCGGATTGCAACCCTATGATCTATATTCTAACTAAACAATTGCTAGGGGGCAAGTACTCCAAATGGATCGTTATCCTGCAGGAGTTCGATTTGGAGTTCGAGAAATCCAAGTCTAAGAAATCCTTAGTCTTTGCCGAGTTAATGTGTGATTTCCCGCGTGCTGACACGGAAACAGTGGCAGAGGAGCCCATTGCAGACGAATCTTTGTTTCTTATCAGCACTTTAGATCTGTGGTATGGGGATATAATTGTCTATCTCCAAACCCAATCCTTTCGGCCCGAAGCTTCTAAGACGGAACGTCGGAAAATTTGATTCCAGTCCCAACAGTACAAAATAATTGGAGATACTCTTTATCGCCGTGGGGCAGACTTGGTTTTCCGACGTTGCTTAACTCACGAAGAGGCAGAAAGGGTTTTGAATGACTGTCACTCTGGGGCATGTGGCGGTCATATGTCTGGGTCTGCCACAGCTCAGAAGGTGTTGCGTGCTGGCTATTTCTGGCCGTCCATGTTTAAAGACTGTATCATTGCGGTCCGAAAATGCCACAACTGTCAAGTGTTTGATCGCAAGATGCGCGCACCACTAGCTCCTCTCCACCCTATAATTGTCGTCGGTCCATTCGCCAAATGGGGTATCGACTTTATTACTTGTAACCCTCACTCGGCCGGGGGGCATGCGTATATCATCCTTGCGGTTGATTATTTTACTAAGTGGGCCGAGGCGATGCCTACATTCGAGGCAGACGGCAAGACAGCAGCAATTTTCGTATTCAATCACATTATTGCTAGGTTTGGTGTCCCACAAGCGATAATCACTGACCATGGGCGCCATTTTTGAAACATTACGATGACAGAACTTATAGACCAGCTTGGTTTACGTCATGATAGTTCTACTCCTTATTATCCCCAAGCGAACGGTCTGGTTGAGTCTATCAACAAAGTTCTAGTTATCATGATCCGACAGATCATTGGTATTCATCGCTCGAATTGGCACAACATGTTATTTTCAGCGCTTTGGGCATACCGAACCTCAGTGAAAACATCAACAGGGTTCACTCCTTTCCAACTAGTTTATGGTTTGGAAGTCGTGCTGCCCATTGAATGCGAAATCCCGTCACTGCAAATGGCCATCGAATTACTCCCAGCTACTTTCGAAGAGGAGAAGCGTCTGTTATACTTAGCTAAATTAGATGAGACTCGACGTGAAGCTGCTTTAGCAATCGAGACTCACGTGAAACGAATGAAAGCTCAGTATGACCGGAATGTGACTCCTCGAAATTTTTCGGAAGGAGACCTAGTGTTGTTATATGATCAAGCTAATGATAAGTTAGGTGCTGGAAAATTTGTTCCTATGTGGCATGGGCCCTACATTGTCAAGCGAAAGCTAGCAAAAGGAGCCTATGAGCTGGTAGACTTTGACGGGGACTCTTTGGGTAAACCCAGAAATGGACTTTACCTAAAGAGGTATTATGCTTAAATGATGGGTATGGAGATTTTAGTTAGGTTAGTTTTCTGTTTCTAAGTTGCTATGTGTGCTTAGTTTAGACTGTGTGATTAGTTTAGACAGTGTGCTTAGTTTAGAGAGTGTGTTTTTCATCGTTATTCTGGCTTATCTTGGTTTTACTCTTGATATTGCAGATGTCGACGCCTCTCCAAACGTACATTGGATTTGCTGATGGTGCTTGTCGTAGTACACGGAATATCTCTTCCACAGCTTGGGTTATCTATTCGCCCTCTGACGAGTTAGTTTCTATGCATGGGGTGAGCCTCGATCAAACAACAAACAACATTGCAGAATATAATGCAGTGATTGAGTTATTATCTGAATCTATTGCATTTGGGATTCGGAGTTTGATAGTGAGGATAGATTCTGAACTCGTTGTATTACAGCTTAATAGAGTCTATGCCATTAGAAATCCAGTGTTATTAAGATTGTTTTTGAGGGTGCGTCTCTTGGAACGTGAATTTGATTACATTGAATATCAGCATATTCCAAGGTCTTTAAACACATTAGCAGATGCAATTGCGTCTCGAATGTTAAATAGATATTTGCAATAATTGTAAATTTACAAACATTTCATCACACATGTTTAACAAAATAAGTCGGTAATAATGATATATATAGATAGAAATGTGTCAAAAAATATACATCGTCTTCGATCATAGGTTTAAAACACCTTATGATTGGCAAAAATGATAAGTACAAAAAACCAAAATGTCACATGTGTCTACAAAGTGACCATCCAATCACTGGTGATGCTCCCTATACGACACCACTGCACGGGCCACTCTACACAAAAACCTCCTAAAAGGTCCCGGGACTGCAACTACATAGCGCTGAAGTCTGATAGGAATATCATCTATAGTAGTCTCTGGTATACCCGCCGTCAAACGCTCTAGATCCTGCTCCAACTGAGTTAGTGTCTCTGCAGCCGCGTCCTATGGGGCCGGTGCCGGTGCAACTGGATGTCTCCTCTCAAAAGCCCGGAGATTGGCCGGACGTCGTGGACCTACATCTGCATTTTGAACATTTTTACTGTCAGTTTGAGACGATATAAATAAAAAAAAAAAAAAAAAATAGATAATTTTAAAACTTGTGAAAAATGAAGTACCTCTGTCGTCCCATTGTTCTCCCTGTGGAAGAACCATGTCCGGATCATTCCGAAAATCCATTCCGGCATAAGGAAAATCCTGAATCGCAAAGACCTGGTTCTCCAACCAGTGAAAGTAACCGTCAGGAAATCGGACAACTGCCGCTCCCTCATCAGGATGCCGGGCCATTACTGCAACCCATCTCGTCAACTTAGGCTCCCGAGGAGGCCCAACTGGAACAGTAAGATGCTGGGGGATCAGCATTGGAACTCTCTCTAGGGCAAAGCTCACAACTAAATGCCCATATCCAAAGGTCTTCAATTGTCCATTCTTTGCCCTAGTCAGTTGGCCCTTCATATTGGCCAACACAGCATCGCACCAGTTGAAAATGGTGCCTCGGAAGCAATCTATAGCCATCCGCATTTGGGACCCGGTGGCATTGTGCAAAGCGGCTGCGCCGCAAAGTCTGCTAACCGTAAAGGCAATTACCATAAGTTCAGGTCGGGATATGTATTTGATTTCTATCCCCTTCTCCTGGTTTTGATTGTTGCACCACTCTAGCCGGAGACTAGCAAGGGATTGGCCACCCGGCCTAGTCCCGAATAGAGATAGTTGCTCGCCCATGTTAGGCAAGCTAGTGAGAAAATATATGTCGGAGGGCTCTATCTCGAGCTGGTGCCCTCCGATGTAGAAACATTGTTCCTGGACATTCCACCTTTCAACCAGCCACTCTAAGAATGGCACCTGGGCCCTCATGCCAGGTATGGCCCAGTACTTGTAGAGACCGCATGCCTTTAAAGCATCAATGGAAGGTTGATGACCTATTGCGGCCAAATCGACATCTTCGTGTTCTCTTTCGCGCCAATCTAGCATGGTGGGCAACCTGCACACCAAAAAACATTGATTAGAATTCATTAAATCAAATTTGGATGGTTGGTTTTTGAGTTTGGGGTTTGGAAATCCGCTTTGCGCGGAGTACGCACCCCGCGTTCAGAAATAGAGTGGCGGTACGCAGCTGTTCTGAAGGCGGCCTGCGTACTCCGACCTTTTTCCCATATACGAAAAAGTCGGGGTATGCAGGTCGCCCATGGGGCACCTGCGTACCCCGAAAAGCGTATCCTAAAACCCCAAACCCTCTAAAAAATCAAATAAAAACTTAAAATGAAATTCTAAACGGATGAAATTGAAGAGGAGGATGTTGTGAAATACCTGAAAGAAACAGCACTCGATTCCGACGGTCAGATTCTCCGCAATATCCACGGGAAGTTTCTTGTCAAAAGCCCTTTTCTCTCCTTCAACAGTAAAATGGTAAAAATGACATGGTAAAAAGTCTTTTTATAGGTTTTTTGGATAAACGAATGCTAAGTTTGTTTATTTTTCACCGTGAAAGGATATTTTTCAATGTATTTTTGCCCATCTTAAACAGGTATGAGTAATGTGTTGTTTTTGTGCAGGACAAAGGGACTTTAGGGTAAATTATCATTTTTCACGTCAGAGTCATCTTTCAAGCCCTTTTCTGACTCCTAAAACATGAAAAGATTGCTGAGCGTTTCTTTTACACTCGTTAAAATGGAATTAAAAGACGGTCCTCTTATAGCCCTTTTCTGACCGTAAAAACACGAAAAGATTGCCAGGTTTTTGTCGTTTCAAACTCGATATTGGAAATAAAACGACGTTTCCTTGATCGCTTTTTACTTTTCAGGTCAACAGCACTAAACATGAAAGTACTCCTTGGTCGCAAGATCAAGCGGTTCTCTCAGGTATTATTTTATACTTTTTCGGGCTTGGGAGACACAAATTTACGAAAAAGTTCACCTTGGAGTCTTCTTTAGTTTTTTCAGACTCTCTAAAATTGAAAAACGTCGAGTTTCTCCTATACTGGACTCGTTAAAATTTCACAGTAAAGGACCTGTTCGATTACAAACAGGAACGGACCACTCCTTCTTAGGGTCCGAATCTAAACTAAGTTGGACTCATCCGAAGGATGAGCTTATAATCAAGCATATGTTATCCTCCTCAAGCTTGTAAAAAATAAAGAGGTACTTGCCAGAAATGGTGGGGGAAAAGAGAGAAGAATGAACCTATTTGTTATCCTTTGTTACAGAAGAACCTTATCACCGCTCTTGAACACGACACTTTTCATTCACCTGGGTTGGGAAATCCTTTGCCTTAAAGTTGATCAAACCACTTTGAAAGACTTCAACCGTTTCTGGGTATTAACTTTGGGTCAATCGTCACCAAGCCATCTGTCGTGTCGTTATGTGTTCAAGAGGTCTCTGCAAATAAACCATTCATATGCAAAATACTTGTCATCCATTTTGACCATCCCTGAGTCAGTCCTTACAGCAACATTTCTTCAACTTGAATAATGATTTCGTGTTGTGGGCTTGCCTGCAACGGGTCGCTTTCTATCGACATCAGCACATTATCTAGAAAGATGACTTAGAGATCGTCAGTACCTTGAGGTCTGCATGCATCAATGGCAGGTTTCTCGCCTTTGACGACAGTTTACATCATTGACTTTCGATCAAAGGATTCCGTGACGTGTTCGACATCAACTCATTCATTCACATTTCATGGATTGTACTGGGTACTTTGAGAACCATTGACATCACTGGTGGTCTCTCTCACACTTGTTAACAGTTTACATCATCGACTGGTAATCAAGTGGTTTCTGCCATGTTCGACATCGACTCATTTATTCACATGGATAGAATCGTACCAATTCGGGAAGTAGAAATGAAGACCCTCGATCTAGTTTCCACCATCCAGGCTACGAGGACTTTTGTATTCATTATATAGTAGATTGATCATAAACAGATGGCTGCGTCCATACTATGTCTACAAAAGTCTATAATTGTGATGTACTGCAGAATCATTCCTGTATCAGAGCAGTAGTTAGATTGTTAGTTAAAGTTTTCAATCTGAGTATGGGAATGCCTACCTCAACGATGATATCATCTTATATATGTATTTTGTGTTGAATATTTGCAGGTTCTGACCAGGCTCTCCACAAGATACTCCTTGAAATGATAAAGTACTTCACCCTTCCTAGATCATATAAAACCCTAATCTACTACAGGCTTCGCACTTTAGGGGGCAATCTGTTACACTAAAATTTGTCACCATGACTATTTGCAGTTAGTATGGCTTTATCCACTGTCATACTATCCTCCTTGGCAAGTCTCATGCCTCTACTTTCCATGTCAAACTCAAAGAAAGAGAGAAAAGTCATTTAAAGTCAATTATCTCTGGGTACGCAGTTTCTCTCAGCCTTACCTGCGTGTACGCAACCCAAGTTCACAATACCTGCGTACTTGTACGCTCTGTATGTAAAGGGGTGGGTGCGTACCCCTGTAAAGGTCAAAAGGCGCGAGTTTCATCTTTAAAAAGTTACTTGTGGTCATTTCTAGAGCATTCTAGAAGCTTGTTTGACGTGTATGAAGCGCCTCCAGATGGTTCATGTATCCCTATAGAAGAGGAACTTATCCCATCAAGACGGGAGCTAACCCACCCAAAGAGGGGCTTATCCCATTGATGGTGGACCTGATTAACTTCCTCTAGAGCACTATAAATACAGGCATTAGGCCAGAAGGAGGGGAGGTTGAAAGCTGAACATTCTTAAGGGTAGATGCTGCTGGAATTAGGACTTCCTTGTATAAGCTTGTGAGGAGAGATTACCATCTTTACTTGTTGTATTTGGAAGTGGGTGAGCTGATCAGAGTAAAGGAGGACTCTTATGGACCCTGGGAGGAACTTGCACAACACCAAGGCTCAGGTTGTAATGGTTTCTTTTGTTACCTTTTAATACAAATAAGTCCATTCTTCTCAACAATTTGTTATTTATGAGTTGTTTCATATACTCCTTGGTCTATATGTTAAATGTGTTTTATTTTATGTGATATTCAGGTGCTATTTAATCGTTTTATTGTTAGTGAATGCAGGTTTCGAAGAGAAGGAGGAGCTCATCCGGATCAACGAAGCTGGACTACTACAACAGCGTTGGGTTACAGGTAAGATCTAAAACACTTGATTTCTCATAGTATAAATGCATATTTAGAGAAGGATTGCTCCTATTTGTCTTGTTTGTCACTAGAAAGTCTTAGGCTTCTAGGGAGGTTGGTTGTGTCCGCACTATCGACTCTTTCTGTGTGACAGTAGGAATAGGCTTTAGTACTCTAGGGTTTGATGGGTGAGGTGCTTAAGACTGGTGAGAAGCTAAGAAGGGCATGTGAAAACCATGGATCCTTCCTCGACTTCCGAAAACATGAAATGGTGAATGCTTTCCCAAGGCAGAGCACTGATGCAATGAATTCTTCCTATCAAACTTGAAAACATTCAACTAGAAGCAATGAAATGATTAATGGAATAGATAAAACACATTAACATATAATCACAGAATAAGAAATTGTACTAAAACTCCATACCACAGGGATCCCATAAAAATAGCTACAATTCTTATTAATCTCCTGCCAAACTGCTTATGAAGGTGTACAATCAAGGTTGGAGCATCCAATTGAGTTGAACCTTTTACAATGAGAAAGAAGAAGAAGATATAGACATGATTTCAACCTCCTGCCATCCTCAAGGGTCTAATCCCTAAGATGAGGAGCTAATCTAACTAATATTGAACAAGAAACACGGATATAGGCATCATCAACAACTTGCCGCTAAAAGTGAAAAACTGATTCATTTGAGCTCAAACTAACTTCTAAAGCAATGAATCTACCATATATCACTGTTTATCTATCATAATTACATTCCAAGTCATAATTTACAATGCTAAATCATCCACCATGATAGAGAATCCATTATTACAGTCAAAAACTGGAAGAATAGCAACCCTGAGCAAAAATTGTCAAAAGCGCAGCGCCACTGGTCAAAAGCGCAGTGCCACTTTCAGGTCCCTTTTGGAGACCTTCTCGTCATCCACATTGAGCCCATGATAGATCATTGGAAAGGTCTTCAATTCTACTTTCCAAAAAACCTAGAATTTCTACATTTGAAGCTCATTTGACCCCTCAAAACTGGATTCTCCCAAGACTACTTATGTGTGTCCAAAAAGTGGCAGAAAGGTCATTTTTAGGGTGTTTTGTGACCTTTTGGTGGACCGGTTCTGCCCAAAAAATTTTGAAAATTTCTAGCGTGCATTTCCTCATCACTCTGAATCCAAAAATTCAAGCCTTTTCTTCAATGGGTGCCCCTAGGAAATGCGTGATGCTTAGGCAGTTTTTCTGTGTAATGAAATTCAAAATTGCAAATGACAAAATTTGTTTAAAACTTGCCCAAAATTGGTGTGAAGCACCACCATCATGTGCTTTGATGAGCCAAGGAGGCTTCAGCCAGCATTCTAAGTCTATCCTCCTCTTTCTTGCCTTTCAAGGCCCACCTTAGCCTAGCTTTCATTTTCTTGACCCTCATATTGCAAATCTTGTTTTGGGTCCTGTAATGATAAGCCATGTGTCTGATCATCTAATTGTCTCTATTGGCCTTTTGTAACAGCTTCTCAAGGTGCAAGTTGACTCTCTCAAGCCAAGTTTCTCTATCCTCTTCAATCTCCTTCTCAATAGGATTCAAAGTGACAGGTGCCTCTTGTCAATTTGTCATTTCATCTTGAGCATTTCTAGCACCATGAGGACTTGTTTGTCACTCAATTGCTTGTTTTCTTGCTCCAAGTATGTGATAACATATTTGGCCCTCTCCAAATTGTCCGAAAAATCTTATACTTGAGCTTCCCTTTCTGTCCTTGATGGTTTCTTCGTCTTAAGCCTCTAAGTCAATGATTTCAACTCCGTGACGAGTATAACACTGCTCCGTCTCATCATGCTCAGTCAAGTCAAAATCCCTTTCCTCTTTATCATCAAGACTCTACTCTGGCATCTTTTCCTTCCCTTTGTGCAGCTACTGCACCTATACTTGTTGTGCTGAAGAAGAAGGCAAAGCCCCTTCCACATCTTGTGGAGCTAGCATTTGTCTATGAGTTGATGAAGAAGGCAAGGCCCCTTCCACATCCCATGGATAAAACACTTGCCTATCTGCTACAAATAATCTCCTAGTGCCCACCTGATATGTCATGAAAATAGACACCCCAATAGTTCTTGTCTCCTTGGCCTCCTCATCTGTTTTCATTGGGATACAAGGTCCTCCTGCTTCTTGAGGCACTGGTGGAGGAATTTGAGGACCCCTAAAGATCTCATGAGAAATAAAGGTCTCCCAAGGGATGTTAAGGAGATTGAGATGATGAAGCACAATGACCTTGATCAAGGAGTAATGATAAAGGCTGCTCATCTGCTGAGGGTAAGGCTTCCTTTGGACAATAAAAGCCATCTTCTCAATACTCCTGAACAAGTAATAAGGGATGTTTAACATCCTCACCCTAGTAAAATGCATGAGGAGCTTGAGAGAACTCACCCTCACAAGTGAAATACTTCATGATGATTTTCATCATGGGGACATACTTGTTCTCAAGAAACTTGAAAGGAAATAGTCTCTTCACCTAATTTCTGTACTGGGGTTTGATATAAGGTTCATAATAGTAGTCATCTAGATCCTGGCACTTGAACCACTTCTCCCCAACATTGGGAATCCTAGTAGCATATGCAAAAATAGAAGATGAAATGGTGAAAATTACCCCAGCAAGAGTCGCCCTGTTGTCGTGAAGATGTGCTTCAAAAAGTCTAGTGAGCTCCGAGTGATATTGCACGCTCTCAACCTATTCACAAAATTCATAGCAGCCAAGGTACCTGGAGCATGTGATGGCCAACACTGAGGCCTATAATTCCCTAATATTTGATGTCTCTTCTCTGATAATCCTGCCTCCCTTGTGTGGTTTTATCAGTTGCATGGCTCTACCAGCTGAGGTATCACTGCCTGTGTTCTCCTCCTCATAGTCATGGTCTTCCAGGTCCATGTTTACAAGGTTGAGGTGTATGGAAATGAGGAATGAGGGGATGGAAAATGGGCTTGCAACTAGAAAATCAATGGAGTGGGAAATGAGAAGAAGGGTTTCGTGTCTTGAGCTCTTGGGGAAGAGAGACAAAAGGGAATGTGAAGGAATTGTGGGAAAGCGGGAAAGGGATAGGGTGATTTTAGGACTGTAGGTTTGGGTGATAAGAGTAATAGGAAGGAGTTAGGGTTTAGGTAGAATTATGGAGAATTTAGGGTTTTGAGATTACAAATGACCAATGATTCTTGTAACTTAGATTTAGCAACCCAAAACCAAGATGAAGGACATGTACTTACTTGTAATAATGGAGAGCAAAACAAATTTGAGGTTTGCTAGAAGATTTTGAGGTTTTTGGTCAATTCTAGGAAAATTGTAGCACCTTCACTTAGAAGCATAGTGCCATGAAAAAAGCATGGTACCCGTTCATTTTTGTTCTGGGAAAGTTGGGGAAAAGCACAACGCCGGGTGAAAAGCACAACACCTTCTTCCAAAAGTGCATCACCACTTTCAAGAAAACTTTTGACTACCTTCCTAGTGTCCAAATTAGGCAAGGGATAGCTCGTTGGAAATATTTTTGAGTTTACTTTCCATAAAAATTTTAATTTTTCAATTTGGAGTTCATTATTCCTATTAAAAGCTCAATCTCCCAAGACTGATCAAAATGTGCAAAATGAGGCTGCCAAAATGCAGAGTGTTGTTTTAGTAAACTTTTGGAGGTCTTCCTCAACTCCAAATTGAGCTCATGATAGCTCATTGGAAATATATCTATGTCTAGTTATCATTTGACTCATCAAGCAAGTAATTTGGTCACTCCAGCTAGGAAAAATCTTGATTTTCCCAAGGTCACTCCAAAAGTGCAGCAACTCTCTTGTAGCAACTGTATTTTTGATATTTCTCTAAAACCATGACACCTTTGTAAAAAATGAAGGATTGTTTTCTTCTGTAGTCTATGATGGACAAAAACCTCTCTCACTTTTGTCAAACTCATCTTTTCTTGCTCAGAAACATCATTTGAATACAACCTTTCCCAATGTGTGGAAGAGGGGATTTGTAGAAATGAATGGAAATGAAGCGGATGAGGGGCTTCTAATTTCTTGAGAAAATTTTTGGAAGTAGGGAGGGATGTTAGGAAGCAGGGGAAAGTGGAATTTCAAAGATTGGGTGAGGGGAAGGGGTCCAAAATGGCAAAACACAGGCCTAACCTAGGAAAGTGTCAAATTGTAGCAATAGGCTAGGGTTTGTGGGAAAATGCTGAATTTAAGGGATATTAGTGATGGGAAATGTTTAAGAAGGTATATTCAAGATAGGTGAAGGTGTATGAGCATCAGGATATAGGTTTTTTTGATGATTTGACCATCCAAGAAAAATTACCTTCAAAACCCTAGGAGAGGGAAATGAGCCTTACTTAAGCACAACTGAAGCACAAACAAGGTGTAAAATGACCCATTGGAACCTTAAATATGATAAAAATCTTTGAATGATGGTACACTTAGCCGAATGGTGACATGGACCAATACTTGGAAAACTTTAGAAGGAATGAAAACAATCCTAGACCTAACACCTAGTGACCAAATTTTACTTAAAGACCCACTGAAATGACAAAATTTTGACTTTGACACCCCAAGACCACTTTATAAGAGCATATTTTGATCATTGGTGGAAGGCTGCAAAGACTTATGCTAACAATGCACAACCCTCTTAGTTTATGGTTCCAAAACTTATAACCTTTCAAACCATCTATATATCCAATAAAGATACACATTTTAGTTTTCTTATCCAACTAACTCTTTTTCTCCTTTGGAACATGTACATAAGCATCACAGGAATATACCCTAATATGATTAAGATATTGTTTCTTACCATTCTATACCTCATGTGGAGTCTTGTCTTCCAATGCTAATCAGGGTGATCTATTTACCAAATAACACATAGTTTCCAATCCCTCTACCCATAATTATTTTCCTAACTTGACACCACTAAGCATGTGCCTTTCTTTCTCCATCACTGTCTTGTTTATCCTTTCTATAAATCCATTTTTTTCGGGTGTGAATGGAGAAGTCTTATGCCTTTCTATATTGCACTTACAAAATTCTTAGAATTCATTCCCGAAAAATTCTCCGCCATTATATGTCCTCGACACCTTAATTTTCTTCTCTGTCTAATTTTCCACAAGAGCCTTAAACTCTTTCAAATTGTAAAATACTTTAGATTTCTTCCTGAGGAAATAAATCCATGTATTCGTTGGAAATTCATCTATAAATGAGAGTTTGTACATAGATTTACCAAGAGATGCAACCAACACAGGGCCAAACACATCATTGTGCACCAACTATAATATTCCCTCTGACCTCCTAGAACAAAAGGATAATCTTACCTAATTCATCTTAACATATAGATAATGTTCACATAAATCAAAATGAAAAGACCAATTAGAGATACATTCTACCATACAATATTGTGTAGCACTCAAAGGCACTTCTCTCTAATATTATCCAGTCTTTGATGCTATAGCATTGTCTTTTCTCGAAAAGTTATAGGATTTTCTCCTTCTTCTTCTCCACTCTTAAGAATAACAGAATTATTGCACCCATCACTGACATTTCTTCCCATAAGCTTATATAGAGTTCCAATTCAAACTCCTCTCAGCAATACCATTTCTCCTCAAACCATCTTGTAAGTATCATTTTCTGAAATATTATTTTTACACCTGTATCACTCATCTTACTTACATAAATCAAATTTATAGCTAATCCTAGGATTCAATAAACACTAGGGGGTGTTCTAATCTTTCCACCCAATAGCTCTAAGTTGACTTCTCCTCATCCTATGATTTTGTTTGTTGAGTCATATCCTAAGAAAACATTACCACCATTGAATCTTTCATACTCACAAAACCACTCCCTATGATGAGTCATATGAAAGGATGTGCCTAAGTCAATTATATGTGCTTCATGATATACAAGTGTACTTAAAGAAGACATGTACACATCCCCTACTTCATTTGAGGAGGTTTTTTCTTCTACAAAACATGCATATTTAGATCCTTACCTTTCTTAGAAAGTTTAGTTCTACAATATTTCTTATAATGCCCTTCTTTTCCACATATCCAATATGCCTTTATGAACTTTCTTGGATATTTAGATATCCCACTCAAGGACTTGTTTTATTTCTCTTATGGGAGCATCCTCTTTGTTACGAGAATAATACACCCTACGATCTGGGTTGAGAACCCCAACAAATCGAAGGGCATACATCACCAACAAGAAGCAAGCAAACAAGCAGTCCTAATGATTAAACTACTAAAGTAGGATGAAGAGATAGTACCTGAGGGTCCTGCGATTGAGGTCATTCATGTAGGGTCTAAACCCTATGCTTCCTCCAATGCTTCAAAACTTGCAACTCATTCAAGAAAAGCATATCTACTAGCAGTAGTTCAAAGCATGTTCATGATATGAACATTAGATCATATAAGCATATAAATATAAAACATGAAATCGTACATCATTAGATTATAAAATGAATTAAAGAATTAAGATCACAACATCGGCAATAAGAGAAAGCTTCTTTATTGATGACCGCAAAAGAATGTGGAATAATACAATCTGATTCATCCATGGCCCCAAGCGAAACCTTCCTCTGGATACATCCAGCCCAAGACTCAACAATCCTCTTTCAAATGCATACACATAGATGCCATAGAAATGAGATGGACATCTCTATGAGGAAACAAGGGTTTCCTATAGTTGGGAGTGTAGGAGGTATAGGGATAAATCAGACTTGTTCAGGGACCAATTGGATATAATATCAATATCCTATCTTTATCTCCCCTTAGGCCTTCCCCATGAGGTGTATTTATATCACCTCAAAATAATTTTTTTATTTTGGATATAGTTAGGCCACGGGATCTTGTAGGTAGGCTTCTGATGTAACCCATAAACCTCGCCCATAAAATAGGGATTATATATTTTTTTATGTTTTAAATCATATGCATGGGTTGGGTATAGATGAACCCACGTGTGCACACACTTTTTGAAAGGCATAGTCACGTATGGAATTTAATATAATATTTTTTATTAATTGGACCAAGTCTAAAGGGAAAGGGATGCCCAAGGCCATGACTCAGAGCATCAAGTATATAAGGGTGATAAATGATGCTATAAAAAATGCCCCCTAAAATATGAGGTTAGAAGGGGTACATGATGGACGAAATGCATTAAGTGTATAGAAAGAATCATGCGAGGACTTGGGAGGAGATCACCATATTCGAGCCTGCTAAACCAGTGGAAGAGATCAAAAAGAAAGCTCATGTCTGAGGCGAGCATACCCATGCTCAGAGATAGTAAATCACATCTTCATGTCAAATGTAGAGCAGATCCAATATATATACAAGCATAAAGGAAACTGATACATACATAGTCAATCATCTGATCATAGTCGCAAAAGTACGTATCAAGGCCATGTCACCATATCACATATATAAGAATAGATCAATGATGTTGAAGTAGATATCTGATCACAGAAGTCACATAATTGATCCTCCAAGTACCAAGTCAAAAATTGGAATAATGGTATTGCATGCAACTTAGGTGCCAACACATAATATGTTATTGTGATGAATCGCAACATATAAGGTGGATGGTGTCACTAGCAGTAAACTAGAGGAATTGACAAGTGAACCAAGAAATGTTGATGCAACCCAAGGTCTTCACCAATCGCCATGGTACATTTCTACACTATAGGAATAGATGAACTGAAATTGACCATGTGAGAAATCGTTTGATTACCGGTCATTGATGTATACCATTAAAAAACATGAGACAACTCACTGATAAAGATGATGAGAGTCAAGGTACCCACGTACAATCTAACAAGTGCAAATAAATGAGTTGAAGTCAAACAATTGAGAGAATCTATCAATCAAGAGACTTTGATGTATTCTCATTATCGATAGTGAAGGGGTCTTCCACCGATGACTGCAAACCCTAAGGTACTGAAAAATGACTCTAGACCTTATTCCCATAGCAATGAGTTGGAGTCGATGGGAAAAGATCTACTAGAAGGAAGGCATTAAGGCATCCTACATCAATCCAGCACGAGTGCAACCCATAGGCCAATAATGTGGAAGGAATCAAACAAAGAAATATGAAGTAACCATACCAAAGCCTGTTTCTGGCGTATACACAAGATGTGGCTAGCGCATGACAGAAACCCTCTAAACCAACCAATAATGAAAATTGACACAGAGGCCAGGAATCCACCAATAGGGTTAAATGGAAACCAAGGTACTGCATACTTAAATGTGTGATAATGTAATTTGACGTTGAACACAAGGGAAACCACTCAGTCAAAGACCCATAATATTGATCAATGTTGAGCACAAGGTCACCTATAATTGATGGAAATAAGGCCAGGATGCGGCTCTAGGACTACTCTCAGAGCAATTTGTTGAATTCTATAAGAGTATACCTGCTAGCCAGAAGTCATTGGAGACCTTCTTAACTAGCATGAGAAAAGGACCAAATAGATGATGTGATACTGAACATAACTCAGATAGAATAGGTATGGCTGACTCAAAATGAGTTAAGAGACACCGCAGAAAGGCGAACTCGGGTTTACTTCCCTTGAACAAAATCACGACTCAAATGTGACTGTATGGAAGCATATGATAGCTTTGTATAATTTTTTCATGCAGGAGGCATAAACAAACTCTCCATATGACTGAAAGAGATAACCAACTGAAGGAGTATTGACTCAATGACAAGGTTATGGCTCTCCTAAGTCAAACTAAAGCCCATCCTTATGGAGGAAAGACTTTATTTGAGTACTTTGTGCAAGGGTGACAAAAATGACTCTTACTGCCATCAATTATGTAAGTAAAGTTTCGTTCCTACCCTTTTTTGGAATATATAATATTTTTGTCCTTTTCATATTTGAAAATCCTAAAAAAGAATAAAACAATGCATATAGTACAGTGGAAAGAACAAGTGTCCAAATATAGATGCGCTAGTTCTTGGGAGGGGATCATTCCTATGCTCAGTGTAAGGTGAAAAACCTGGTCAATGACACTCAAAGGAATGTTCTTTCCATCGGCATAAGGCGTCATGTTGCAGAGGCTAAGTGATTGCAAGGTTGATTTTGCAGAAAGACATGGTCAAAAAGTGGCTTATACACGAGTCCAAGTGAAGTTGGCTTAAAGCGGAAAGGTACAAATAATAAACATGCAATGTAGCAGTGCAACTCAACATGTGGGAGCCTCTAGGATATAAAGCCATAAAGATAGCGAAGAAGAAGGAGAATGAAGCTTCATCGCAAAAGTCATGGTAGGACTAAAGAGGACTCCCGAGCCTACTCAATCTTTGCAACATGGGCAACATATGCTAGCGAGGATCTAACTAAGAAGCCCATGTAAAGGATGGCTCTACCATCATGTCATGATTTTATAAGTCGGCGAGTCAAATGGTTTTAAGAATCATAACATAATGGGTTGACCCTATGGAAAAATATCACAATATGGGGGCTAGAATGCATAATGCAATGGAAAAGGTGATCTTCCCTAACCTATATGCCAGTGATGAAAATGATACCTGCCATGACGGGTCAGCAGTCATGGAATCGAAGTGGTAGAAAATGTCTCAAAGTCTCCAATTTAAACTAATAAACAACCTACCCCAGCACTCAAATCCAAAAGGTCACAAAGTTTATAAAAATAAAAATAAAACATAAACTTTGCAAAAGTTGGTTTTTAAAAGTTTTTGAAATCACAACTTATAAATAAACATTTTTACTTACCAAGCCTCATTTTGTGTTTTGAAAAATTGAGTGCAAGAGCTCTGGATAAAAAACCGGAAACCACAATCTACCTAATTTCTCAGCCAGAACAACCATCAAACTTCCAAGTAATCTCCTAATTCGATCTTTCAATGAATTTTTGTACATTTCAACTAATTTTTCAAGAATTTTACCATGAGACATTTTTTTTTAGATTTTTACTCTGCGTGTACATGAGTTGGATATATCAAAGTCACATATTAGTAAGACCTATACACAACTGTGTATGAAGCAAACCCGCATGTGCACTGTGAAAAATTTTAAATCATGGATTTAATGGATGAAAATAATTGAAACTACAGGATGACAGTCACATTGAAGGAAATAGAGCATAGTGCAGTAGATAATGAATTAATGAATGATCCATTAGCACTGGATGCACTAAGAGGATGTGGATTGTTGAAATTTTTCAAAATGCCAAATATGAAAACCAACACAAGGTTGCTAGAGATGCTTGTCAATTACTGGGATCTAGAAGAAGATGATTTTATGATTGATCATATGCCCCTGCGAATTGAAGTAGAACATATCTACTTCATTACTAGACTTTCTCGGAGAGGAGAGCCAGTCAATTTTCAAGGGAAGGCCTGAGGAAGCCTTAGTGTGGATGATTACATTCGCATATATTTCCCAGGAAACAATGAGAAGGTAGGGACACAAATCCCAATCAAGAATGTGTAAATTATGCCCCTTTAGATTCTCATAGTTACCATTATGAGGGTAGCGGGATCAAATTCATTACATCAAACATCACGTGTGACATTGAGCTTAGCAGTGGATTGCCTCACCACAGTTTTTGATTGGTGTTCAGCCATCCTAACCAATCTAAAAAATAACTTACTTCTATCAAAAAGAGTAATACCAAACATTTTGGGTATGGTACTATCCTTTGCACTTTCTTCTTTCAGGGACTACTAGGACTTCAACCCAAAGTGATTTCCACCATCAGCATCCCAAGAGATCCACGAAAAGGTAGATGGGATGATCTAATGAAGAGACTAGGGGGTATTGACGTCCCTAGAACAACATTTGATGATGATTTTTTCCTTTGTGAGAACAATAAGTCATTTCTATCGAGGACTACCCCTATGCAGGTATGGATTTCAGAGCAAATACAGATCTAGTGCTTCCACCCGGCTTTGCATAGGGTGCCATTGGTAAAATTGTTTTTAAGTTTTTGATGTTATTTGATTTTTTTGGATTTCAAAATTATGAATTAAAATTATTTTTTATGAGACAAAAATTATTACAAAATTGTTTGATCATGATACAGAGGTGGAACTGGTAAGACATGAGGGTCTACCCAAGCATAGGAATCCTAGAAGAGACATGGAGAGTGCCACTGCTGATACTGAGAGAGTCCTCCATACCGTATAGAGGAACTTGGAGAGATTGACTCACCAGGTACCTATGGAAGTGATAGAGGATCTACTAGAGACTATGTCGAGATGCATGGGAGGAGCACCACGAGATTGGGTGCGGATTTTCCTATGGGTGGCTACTTCCATCGTCTTCTTCCGAGATGCACATCTGGGGCGAGACCCATAGATATATATTAGAGATGTCCAGATCTTTTTTGATAGACATGATTGGGCTTAAGCCCTAATTTTGTAGGACATTTTGTCCCGATTTTGTATAATATTTTGAACATAAAATTCTATCTATATATAGATGGTTTCATGATGTGATGACCATATATACAGATGACCTTTTATTATTTTTTATTTTTAATCTGATGAATGATTAATATGTCAATCCAGTGCTTGATTAGTTATGGAATTAGCAAATGAGTTTTTTGATCATGGAATATGAATAAATGTGATAAAATTAAATGATCTTTGTAATAAACACACTCTCAAAAATTGGTGATATAAATAAGGATCTCTCACATGATAGATGTTGTTTAACTGAGAAACCACCAATTGTGAATCCAAGTATACTACTAACAAATCAATACCAAGAAATAATGCTTCAAATCATAAGTTAATAATAGCAGTATATTCGACAACATTGTTTGAAGCACAGCCGATACATATGCCTCTTGAAACCAACAACAGACTGGATGGATAGTAAATCACCCAAGCCGTGGAAGCCAAATTCTAGGTATGTTGACTAGCACCATCGGCGAACCCTAGATATACCAGATCATCCATCAATACCTACTGAGAAGATAAAAAATATTGATATCACTATCAAACCTATAAACAGATATGAACAAATATATACAATATATACAACCAAGAAAATGCTAGGCAGAAGCCTAAGCATAATACCTCTTAAGATAGAGCCAATTTCTAGGCTCTAACAGCTTGTTTCCATCAAAATAAACCAACTCGTAAGCTCCCCTTTTTAATGCCTTTCTAATGATAAAAGGATCGTACCACATGGGTTTGAAATTGCCTACCCCCAATTCGTCTTTGTCTTGGTCATAGACCAGGACAAGGTCACCTTCAGAGAAAACCCTAGGATGCACAACCTTATCATATTGGATCTTCAATCTCTTTTTATGAGCTTCGACACTACTCATCAAGACATTCCAAATAAACAAGGTTTTCTTCAAGGCTGGAAGTGTCTAGAAGAAGTTCTACAACTAATTTAATATAAGGAATTTCACATTCCACAAGGAATATTGATTCCAAACCATAAATTATTTGGAAAGGAGTGAAACCCATAGCGGTCTTAACTAACATCTAGTATGCCCAAAGTGCAAGATATAACATGATATGATAATTGGATCGAGCTTTATTAATTTTCCTTTGCATGATAAATCTCATGGATTTATTCACGGCTTCCACCTGACCATTGGCCTGAGGATAGTAAGGAGAGGAATGATTCTTTCAAAAACCCAACTTGAGAGCCAATTCAGCCATCATCTTGTTCTGGAAATCACTACCATGGTTAGTGACAATCTCCTTAGGAATACCGAAACAAGAAATGGCTTGGTTGAATAGAAATAGGGTTTTTGTTTCACCATCATTCTAAAAAGTGGGCATAGCTTCTACCCACTTAGTAAAGTAGTCCACTGCTACAATAATATACGTGTGACCCTTTGTTGAAGGTGGATTACTAGTTGTAAAATCAATGCCCCACTTTATGAATGGACCGATAGTAATAACAGGAAAGAGCGGAGTTGAATAAGCGCAGACCTTCTAAGTATAAACTTGACAAGGATATAATTTTTTGACCGCTTCAACACAATCTTTGAAAATCGAAGGAAAAAGTTACCATGCACGCAAGATTTTTTGGGTTGTAGCAAGCCCAGATAGATGACCACCACAAGATCCACTATGGAAATCATTCAGAACTAACTCAACTTCTTCTAGGGTTAAGCAGCATCTAAGGATTGAATCAACCGCGCGATGATACAAAGTGTCACTGATAATAACGTAACTTTTAGCTAAGTGACACAATTTTCTTCACTCATCCTTTGAAAAAGTGAGGGGAAACTTCGAAGTTTGAAGATATATTACAATATCTCCATACCAAGGATCTTGTGAAGAAATAAGGACAATATGTTCATCAGGGAATGATTCATCATAAACTATTTCTTCTTCACAAGGCAACTCTGAGATTAATTCCGCAAATACTAACAATTTCTTAAATTTGGCTAACAAAAACTCGAGATCAAATTCTTGTAAAATAACAATCCATCTATTATATTTTTCCCCAATCACTCGCCTACTAAGAACAAACTGAAATGGGTTGACAACTACTAGGACAAAATTTTTCCTAAGCAAAATATAGTGTCGAAGTTGTTGGACAACAAGAATAGCTGCTATTATCACCAAAATAGGACCCTAATAGGTTGTTGATCAGACTACCTTAGTGTAACTATTTCAAACCAATCTTTTAGCTGAGGCTTAGCCTCCTTAGCTTGAGAGGGCTCTCTCAAGGGTTAATGATATAAGTTATAGATAGATGGCTAACTCTGTGGTTTGTGGTTTTGTATGTTTATAAGTTGAAAGATGAAGGCTTGCTACCATTGGGCTATGGAGTCAAAGTATGTTTTAGTACCAAAAGATCAACTTAACATGAAATTCAGGGCATAGAGAGTCTTTATACATCAACAAAACAAAGATACAATGCAAGGAAACACAGTTTATAAATACATGAAGGAAGTTAGAGCATCATTGATGAGTTTTAAGTAACATGTATTCATACCACTGCAAGTAAGAGAAAGAGGAAAGCCATGAGACAATAGGAAATTAAAAACTCTCTTTGAATCCTGAGTAGTGAAGTGAAAACATTCTACCTAGCATGGAAGTCAAGGCATTATAGAGTTCAAGTGCAAAAATGCAAATATAAAATAGTGAAACATAGTTAGTTTATCTATGAAGGAAGTCAGAGCATCATTGATGAGTCCTGAGTATCATAAGTAAACACCACTACAATGTAAGTATTGGAAGATACCATCAAAACAAGAACATACAAGAACTCTTCATGAATCTTGAGTTGTCTAAGTAGAAACTCTGCATTAGGTTAAAAATATACACAGTATGCACATAGAGCAGTAGCTGAGCCAAAAAGTCTCCAACCCCTTGCTAATTCGACCTCTTGCTTTATATATAGCCTTTACAACATGGATTCCCTCATCCCTCATCAAGAGAATTCGAATTTCTATTATTGACACCTATTCTAACCATAAAACAGACTATTAAATACAAGTGACAACTAACTGACTGTCTTAGAGTCCTAATACAATTAGGAGTACAACTCCTTGTTATGACTAAACCACCTTAACTAAACATTGAATGCATTCTTTGACAGATGCAACCTCATGAGGTTGAATTTGATGAAGCCTCCCACGTTGTCACCTTACTGCTGATGATAAACCCTAGAAATTAGGGAACATGTTTCCTTGTTTTTAGGTTTAGGATCCTTGAAAATTAGCACGTGGGACAGAGCCTTTATTTTCTCATCCATGAAATATTTTAAGAAACTGAAGGAATTTTTTGTGTTCCATGCTTTATAGAATAAAAACCTCTCTTGTTTTTTAAAAACACTTCTCCAGCTGTCCAGAATCTATCCTTGCAAAACATGTGTAGAATAGGAAACATTTGTTCTCTGAAATTAGGGTTTCAAAGAAAGCTTAATATCTCCCAACTGATCACAATTATGAAGAAAGTGAGATAGGTTATTGTAGCTAAAGAGTTGATGAAGAGAAACCTCCTTCATAATTCCAAAATACCTTTTACTGTGACTGAAACCGATCTTGAAAAGGACTGCTAAAACCAGAAGACAAAGCTTGACTTTCAGCAGTTTTGTACTGCAAGTTTAACCATAAATTTATCCCACCTCATAACGAATTTGAAGAAACTAAAAGAGTTTTTCGTAGCTCAGTATGTTAGGAAGAAAAGCCTCTTTCAGTTTTCAAAATTGAGTTATCAGCTACTCAGGAATCCTTCTGGAAGTTGACTAGTAAAAGTAGAAAATAGAGTCTTTTATGCTCAAACGGGCTTTTTCAGTGGTTTTGTAGCATGCTACGAAAACTCCTAGTTCAATGATTTCGTAGCACAAAACAGGATTTTTACATTTTCTACGCTACGAAAACCTGGATTCGTAGCTAATTTCAAAATTTCTTCAAAATGATGTGATATATGGCTTCTAAACACATGGTGAGGCTTCCAGGACATGGAATGAGGTTGTCAAACTTTATTTGGAAAAGAGAATGACACTATTGAGATGAGATGAATCAAAACCTATTATAAGACTATGACTAGAAACAAGGAAAACTTTCCAAATGTTGGAAACAAAAATTTTAGGGTGATAATAGTGGCTCCATTAGGGATAGTGTGCCCTTGTGGTACACTAAGAACCTATAGCTCCAGTGCCACTATCCATCCTCTAGAATAAAACTCTGAACTTCTACCCAATCTGCTTCTCAAGCCTTTCATGATTTTTGTAAGAATAATTCAAACTACACCTACTGAAACAGATGCTCAGTCAACCTACCCTAAGCTTATTTGCACATTCCCACCTACCCTATCAGCTGCAATCTCCACTTGTAGCTCAAGGAACATGAAAATTCCAATGAAGCCAGTCATCTATCTGATCTGACACCTGAATCTCTTGATTGTGCTTGAAGAAAAAATAAAACAAATATTGAAATAAACAAGGCAGCATGAGATGTAACTGATCTTCAAGATAAAAATATAACTGGAAATCTGAACAGCAAATATTTTCCATGTAATCAACTATAGGGTCAAAAAGGACATGATTAGTTTGATGATTCTCATAACATTCTATATCTTCAGACAACTGATTCTCAACCACACAAAATTCCTTTGATATGCTATCCAACTACCTTTTTGCACGATTCCCATAGACAATGTAATTTTCCTCACTATTATGATCATTCTTTGAAGTAATTTGCTGCAAGGAATTACATAAATGATCAACCTTTTCCTCTGCCTGAGGGTTATAAAAAATTTCTTCCAGTATTTATTCTTGGTGTTTGCAATTATTTTCATCTTCATTATGATTCGGATACTGACAAGTCTGTTGCATCTCTACATCAATCTCGGAGGATGTAATATGATTTTCATAAGTAAACCCCTGCTGATTTTCATGCTGCATTTCATGGGATGTTATCCTTTCTTCTTGGTGTTGAAATGTATTGTTATGAAGAGCCTCTAAAATTTCTTCATCCATGAATTCATAATCATCATAACAATCCTCCAAATGTTGAATAAAACTCGCATACTATTTACAACAATCTTTGACCAGCAATAAGGAGGGATGACACTCTTTATACATGTCATAGAATACATCATGGAAATCAGCAAGAGAATATAATGAACCATTTTCCAAGCTTTTATTCCAAGACCATGCTTTTCCTTCTAAAGTGGTCATAAACATCTTCATGCGACAATCTTTAAGGAACTGAACCTTAAGACTACGTACATGCATATGGAACCTAACCAAATGAAGAGCAACATTGTCTTTCTTTTCATCTTTGAATATTGGAATATCATCTAACCAAACAATCTTTGGCATAGGATTTGGAAAACCAGGGATTGGAGTGTTGGGACCCTATAATACTAGTGATTACCCCATTACTATTATAGTTATACCCCTTATTTATATTGTTGTGCCCCTATTACCCCATATTGTTATTTCTGTGCCCCATAGAATCCCTCTATTGTTATTTTTGTGGCTTTATATTATTATTGTTAGGTCAGCTAGATTATATTGTGACTCCTTAGACTCCTATATAGAAAGGAGGTTTTGTCATTTGAATCATCGAAGAATTGTTCATTTATGTAATGTAAAGGAGATTGCCCCCTCGAAGAGGCTGAATTCTAAGGCGTTGATCTATCTTTTCTATCTTTTCTTGAGCTGGTTTCATAACATTTGGTATCAGAGCTTTGGATTCTAGGGTTTCGCTGCTCCAAATAGGTCATCGTGGCATTTTCGCTATAACTTTTTTCTGTGACGTTTCAGAAGTCGCAAAAAAAACCCATTTGAGAAGAAATCGCGTTGAACCTTGGGTCCGAATTTCAGAGCTTTTCGCGCGATATTTTCGGAGATATGATCTGAGGAAGTTGGTCTTTTTGCAGACTCCTGAATTACATTCAAAACAGGTGACCTGAGGAAAATTGTCATAACTTTCTCTCTGTGAATCAGATTGAAATTTCGTAAGAAGTTACAGAAAGAGGACGGACTGTAGTTTTTTGTTATGACAATTTTCCTCTCAAGAAAGGATGAGGATGTGGAAGCATTGTTGTGTGCCATTTCTATTATCCAACCAGATTGGATAAACGAAGCAAGGGAGGAATGGAAGAATGACGAAGAAGTGTGGGCACTTATTCGAAAGCTACAACAAGATTCCAGTACTTCTGATACATTTAGCTGGCAAAATGATTCATTATGGTACAAAGATCGCTTATACCTCTGTAAGAATTCCCAGCTAAAAAAAATATTCTTATGGAATTGCACACTTCTCCCTTAGGAGGGCACTCCGGATTTTTAAAAACTTACCACAGGGTTAAGAAGGAATTTTTTTGGGATGGCCTTAAATCAAATATTCAAAATTTTGTGGCGGAATGTTTGGTTTGCCAACAAAATAAAGTTGAAACAATTAAGACACCGGGTCTATTACAACCTTTATCCATTCCAAGCCAACGTTGGGAGGAGGTTTCAATGGATTTTATCACAGGTTTACCCAAGTCTGAGGGAAAGAGTGTCATCATGGTGGTAGTTGACAGACTTACCAAGTATGCATACTTTTGTGCATTATCACACCCATTTAAAGCCAGTACAATTTCTACTGCATTTATGGAAACAGTTCAAAAGCTACATGGAAACCCAAAGATTATTGTAAGTGACAGAGATCCCATTTTCATTGGAAATTTTTGGACAGAATTATTTTCTTGTCTTGGTACTCAGTTATCTCATAGCTCATCTTATCATCCTCAATCTGATGGGAAAACTGAGATAGTAAACAAATGTTTGGAAGGATATCTTCGTTGCTTTGTATCTGATAAACAGACACAATGGGTCAAATGGTTTCCTCTAGCTGAATGGTGGTATAACACTTCCTTCCATACAGCAACAAAAATGACCCCATTTATGGCACTTTATGGGTATCAACCACCATCCATCACATCATATTTAAGAGAAAATTCTAAGGTTCAGGCAGTGGAACATCACATCGAACATCAACAACAAGTCCTCCAACTCTTAAAGGATAACCTCGTGTTGACACAAAATAGAATGAAACAACAGGCAGATCAACATCGCAGTGAAAGAAGTTTTGATGTAGGTGATTGGGTATTCCTACGGCTACAACCATATAAGCAAATGTCCCTAAAGCAAGCTAACAAGGATAATAAACTATCACCAAAGTAGTATGGTCCGTACAAGGTGTTGCAAAAGATTGGTACTATGGCATACAAATTGGAGCTTCCTGCAGCTTCTCGATTGCACCCAGTTTTCCATGTTTCATGTTTAAAGAAGGTTATAGGCGACAAGCTCCCAATTCAAACAATATTGCCAGAACTTGACGAGGAAGGAAAAATTATATTGGAACCGGAAGCAGTCACAGAAACAAGAACTCGACAGCTAAAAAATCGATAAATTTCAGAGTATCTTATCAAGTGGAAGAACTTATCCGCTGAAGATTCCACATGGGAGGATGAGAATTTTATGCAGAAGTATCCAGAATTACTCAAGCGTTGAGGACAACACTTTTTTGAAGGAGAGCGGCATGTTGGGTCCCTATAATACTAGTGATTACCCCATTACTATTATAGTTATACCCCTTATTTATATTGTTGTGCCCCTATTACCCCCATATTGTTATTTCTGTGCCCCATAGAATCCCTCTATTGTTATTTTTGTGGCTTTATATTATTATTGTTAGGTCGGCTGGATTATATTATGACTCCTTAGACTCCTATATATAGAAAGGAGGTTTTGTCATTTGAATAATCGAAGAATTGTTCATTTATGTAATGTAAAGGAGGTTTCCCCCTCGAAGAGGCTGAATTCTAAGGCATTGATCTATCTTTTCTATCTTTTCTTGAGCTGGTTTCATAACATGGAGACCAATTCATACGGGCATACCTGGAATTCATTCTTGCAATGGAACTCATCTTGAAACTTCATCAAGCTACTGATTTTCTAGCAGTGGAGTCACCTTCCAATTTGTTTATTTAATGTGTGGAGTCGCCAAGGTAGAATGCAGCTCAAAAACTTTCTGAGCTCCTGCTACCTTCAGAAGTTCAGCGTCTTGATTTCAGGAATGAATAATCTTCAGACTCCCGGTAGACGCACCAAAATGTTATCACCAAAATAGGACACTAATAGGCTACTGATCAAACTAACTTAGTGTAACTATTTCAAACCAATCTTTTATCTGAGGCTTAGCCTCCTCAGCCTGAGAGGGCTCTCTCAAGGGTTAATGATATATGTTATAGATAGATGGCTAACTCTGTGGTTTGTGGTTTTGTATGTTTATAGGTTGAAAGATGAAGGCTTGCTACCATTGGGCTATGGAGTCAAATTATGTTTCAGTACCACAACAAGATCAACTTAACATGAAATTCAGGGCATAGAGAGTCTTTATACATCAAAAAAACAAAGATACAATGCAAGGAAACACAGTTTATAAACACATGAAGGAAGTTAGAGCATCATTGATGAGTTCTAAGTAACATGTATTCATACCACTGCAAGTAAGTGAAAGAGGAAAGCCATGAGATAATAGGACATTAAAAACTCTCTTTGAATCCTGAGTAGTGAAGCCAAAACATTCTACCTAGCATGGAAGTCAAGGCATTATGGAGTTCAAGTGTAGAAATGCAAATATAAAACAATGAAACATAGTTAGTTTATCTATGAAGGAAGTTAGAGCATCATTGATGAGTTTTGAGTATCATAAGTAAACACCACTGCAATGTAAGTATTGGAAGATACCATCAAAACAATAACATACAAGAACTCTTCATGAATCTTGAGTTGTCTAAGTAGAACTCTGCATTAGGTTAAAAATATACACAGTCTACACATAGAGCAGCAGCTGAGCCAAAAAGTCTCCAACCCCTTGTTAATTCTACCTCTTGCTTTATATATAGCCTTTATAATAGGTATTCCCTCATCCCTCTTCAAGAGAATTTGAGTTTCTATTATTGACACCTATTCTAACCATAAAACAGACTATTAAATACAAGTGACAGCTAACTAACTGTCTTAGAGTCCTAATACAATTAGGAGTACAACTTCTTGTTATGATTAAACCACCTTAACTAAACATTGAATGCATTCTTTGACAGCTACAACCTCATGGGGTCGAATTTGATGAAGCCTCCCATGTTGTCACCTTACTGCTGATGATAAACCCTAGAAATTAGGGAACATGTTTCCCTGTTTTTAGGTTTAGGATCCTTGAAAATTAGCACGTGGGACAGAGCCTTTATTTTCGTATCCATGACATATTTTATGAAAATGAAGAAGGTTTTTTATTCCATGCTGTATAGAACAAAAACCTCTCTTGTTTTTTAAAAACACTTCTCCAGCTATCCAGAATCTGTCCTTGAAAAACACATGTAAAATAGGAAAAATCTGTTCTCTGAAATTATGGTTTCAAAGAAAGCTTAGTATCTCCGAACTGATAACACTTATGAATAAAGTGAGATAGTTTATTGTAGCTAGAGAGTTGATGAAGAGAAACCTCCTTCATAATTCCTAAATACCTTTTCCTGTGACTAGAAATTGATCATGAAAAAGATTGTTAAAACCAAAAGACAAAGCTTGACTTTCAGCAGCTTCGTAGTGCTATTTTAACCATAAATTTATCCTGCCTCATAACGAATATCAAGAAACTGAAAGAGGTTTTTGTAGCTCAGTATGTTAGGAAGAAAAGCCTCTTTCAATTTTCAAAATTTAGTTCTCAGCTGCTCAGGAACTCTTCTGGAAGTTGACTAGTAAAAGCAGAAAATAGAGTCTTTTATGCTGAAACAGGGTTTTTCAGTGGTTTCGTAGCACGCTATGAAAACTCCTAGTTCAGTGATTTCATAGTGAAAAATAGGCTTTTTACACTGTCTACACTACAATAACGTGGATTCATAGCTAATTTCAAAATTTCTTCAAAATGATGTGAGATATGGCTTCTAAACACATGGTGAGGCTTCTAGGACATGGAATGAGGCTGTCAAACCTTATTTGGAAAAGAGAATGACACTATTGAGATGAGATGACTCAAAACATATTATAAGACTATGACTAGAAACAAGGAAAACGTTCTAAAGTTTAGTAACAAAAATTTTAGGGTGATAATAGTTGCCAAAGCTAATTTCTCTACAAGAGAATATCGTAATTCAAGACCTACCAAGCCTTGACTTAGATAATAAATCACATGCTCATGAAGAGCATCGTCTTCCAGGACCAGAACCATATCGATGGTTGATTATGTTGTAGTGAGATATAAGAGGAAATCCCTGCTATAATTGGGTGGAATCAATAAAGGAGCAGAGGTCAATTCTTTTTTCAAAGAATCGAACGAGTGTTGAGCGAAATTGTCCCATAGAAATGGAACTCCTTTCTTCAGCAACCTCATAAATCCCTTTGTGATCTCAGCATAATTGATGATAAATCTCCTCAATAAATAAGATTTTCCTTGGATACTTTGAATTTGATGGATGGTAGATGGGGGAGGTTATTGAAGTATTGCCTCAACCTTGAGAGGATCTACACAAATCCCTTTAGTAGAAACTATGAATCCCAATAACCGACTGGATGTGACAGCGAAAACACATTTATTTTGATTCAACTGGATTTTATAATGATGTCATCACTCAAAAACTAATCGCGGATGATGAGGATGATCAATTCTCTTTCGAGAACGAGCAACTAGGTCATCCAAATAAGCTTTGATGATATGTTTGATATCATGGAAAGCATAGGACATGGCCCGCTGAAAAGTCGCTCTAGCATTTTTAAGGCCAAAAGGCATCTTTTTGTATGCAAAAGTACCCAAGGGGTAGATAAAAGTTGTCTTATGCTGATCTTCAAGACGGATAGTAATTTGATTATAACCCAAGAAAACGTCCATGAAGGAGAAAATCTCATTTACCACACATTCATCGATAATTTGATCAATAAAAGGTGTGGAGAAATTATCTTTTGGACAAGCCTTATTTAAATCCCTAAAGTCTATGTATACGCGGATCATTCCTTGTTTTTTAATCAACTAGGACTGGATTTGAGACCCACTCAGTTAATGAAATGGGGTATATGAAACCTTCCTTAAGCAGCTTCTCAACCTCGGATTTGATAGTTGCCGCT
The DNA here is from genome assembly GCA_031772625.1 of Pinus tabuliformis. NCBI lineage: Eukaryota > Viridiplantae > Streptophyta > Pinopsida > Pinales > Pinaceae > Pinus > Pinus tabuliformis. The sequence continues at coordinate 1,956,916,454 of CM062818.1, forward strand.
TTCCTAGGGTTTACCGGTTGAATCTTTTGTCACATAAGCTTCAAATTCACGTAATTCTTGATATCATGCTAGACTGTTGATGGATCAATTCCAGGCATTTCCTCATAATTCCAAGAAAACATATCATAGAATTATTTAAAAAGATCAGTATAGATTTGAATCTATTCTGGGGAGCATTCGGCTCCAATGAAAACATTCTCAATTATATTGGGATTCCCAGATATGTTCACCAGAATAGTTTGTGAAATGATAGACATGTTACCTTTGACAAAAATATCTGTTGGAGCCAAAGGGTTTGAAATTGTGTGAACACCACGAGTTGATGAAGGGCTAGACAAAATCAATTCTACTTTATGCAAGTCTGGGAGAAAATATGACCGATGATGGAAATCGTCCCACTGTCTTTCTATACCTATCATTTCTTCTAGGATTGCTTCCTCAAATGGTAAAATAGTATCAAGGTAGTCCATAGAACAAGTAGAGTCAAGAGTCCAAGCCGAAGCCACATCTTCATCCACATCCTCCAGTGAAAGAGGAGTCTGATCAAAATCTCCAGTATTAACTATAAATTAATAAGCAATTTCAGCTACGGACATGAGATATTCCATTCCACCCACTTTCCCTTCTTCTAATGTGGTGGTAGAAGAGGGTAAGGGCCAAGGATCTGAAAAATAATGAGCTCTAAAGAACTCTTTTCAAAAAGGGGCCTTGGATGATGAAATGGCATTTATTCAAGCAATAGGAGAAGGAAGATCAAAAGTACCCATCAATGAGGAATAGATTCTGACTCCTAAATAATCAACAGGCTGCTTGGGATTTTTCACCAAGGGAACGTAAGAATCAGAGGATGCATTGGATTATTTCAGAGAATACTCCATCTTATCAATAGTAACAATTGTCCCTTCATGGGGAAAGCATAGGATGTGAAATAATGATGACACAATGGCATCCATTTCATAAATCCAATTTCATCCCAATAGAAGATTATAATCCAAATTTGCATCAACTATTTCCACCTAGATATTGACCACCTTGCCCCCAACATAAATGGGAAAGGCTAGAATAATTCCATGTGGCATATGAGAATGACCATCAAATGCAATCAAGAGCGTAGGTGAAGGAACAACTTGAGGAGATTCGATAGCTTTCTAACATGCAATCGACATGACACGTTGAATCTCCCTCATTAACTATAGTTCGAAAGATATTGATCTTTAGATATGTGGATTTAATCTGGAAAGCCATGTGATGCAGTAGTATCTTCTTAATATTTAACATGTCAAATGTAACAATAAGAAAGTTTCTCGGATCTACTACCCCGATCGCAGTGAGCAGCGCACTCCTTTGTGATGGACATGACTGGAGTACCTCTAAAGTAGACATCACACAAGAAATTTGAGCCAGATCTTTAACAATGAAGTAGTTCTGGGTAGCCTTGGCATTAGGGTTAACCGTCGAACATTTTGTAGAGCATTTTGGCATCTGTGGTATAGGCTCAACTGCGGACCTCTCAATATGGAGCGACTCTGGAACATCGGGAGTGGCCTTACTCTTAGAGGATTTCAATTCAAAATAAATATGTGATATTGTAGCAACATCAACATGAGAACTCATCATATATACATTTGATGTTTTTTCCCCTTCCTAGTTGCCCCCTGTGGGGTTTCTAGTATTAACATTCGCACCAGAAAACGTTTGCTTCCCTTAGGGAAAAGGGTTAGTTAGAACTACCTGGGAGTTAAAATAACCCCGCTACACTAACAAGCATTGAGCATCCTAAATCTTAGGGCAAAGATGAGTTAAATGGTCTCCAATGCACAATTTGCAAGGAAACTTAACTTTCTTTTTGGACTCCTTTTTACCCTCCCCGGTATTATTACTAGGTTTGTTCGCATTACCCTTCCCATCCTTATCATTATTCTTACCTCATCCATTTTTCTTCTCATCAAATTTTTTATTTCCTTTGGGGTTAGAATTTTGGACAACATTAATAGAGAAAGGTTGAGAAGGCATAGGCACTAACAGCAATGCCTGAAATGAAGAAGCAGATTGTAAAGACAACTTATGCAATTGACTTAACAGGTTAGCCGTACTATTATCGATCGATCTAACTATACTGTCAGCATGGGGACCTGGCTTCGATTTGGCTAAATCGATCTTAGATCGAGGAGCATCAAGAAAAATCTTTTCAAGAATTCTAGACTGAGAATATATAAGTTCTAACTGTTGGGGTTTAAACATAGCTTGTTCTTTGGTGAATACTCCTAAGAGTGATACATCCTTTGAAATTTATGGTTGTAAATATTTTAAAAACCATTAAGGAATTCATTAGGAATATAGGCTTTAATGAGCCTCTTCCTTCTTTGCCATTCCTGAATATGGTTAGAAATGTGAGTTGCCTTATCTTGTTGTAAACTAGCCAATAGCTCAGTTCCAGCATCATATCGAACGAGAAACTGAAAATGGTTCAAAAGCATATTAGCCAATTTACCAAATGAAGCAAAGGTACCCCCATTAAGCTCTATATACCATTAGGCAACGTTTCCAGTTAAGGTGCGTTGGAACAAACTCAACCTGATTGAATCGTCAATTAGGGAGTTCACTGAACACCACAAATGGAATGTTGTTACATGGTCTGCCGGATCCTCCCCCACTCAAAGATGGAATGGAGGTAAAGCCAAATATTGCAGTACTAGGAGTGATAGTAGATATAGCAATAATGCCTCCTCCTTGAACTGAAAGAGAAGTATTCTCACTATTACCACTCATGACTGATTCATGCTCCCTGCAATGTCCATCATAGGAAAAGGATGATAAAAACCAGGGCTTGCCAACCTGTGAGTCAAGGTCCCATGGTATAATAGAACGTCTGGATAATTGAGAGGAAGAGGTGAAGAAGGAGTCATAGGGGACTCAAGAATCTCTTCAACCTCAACTTCCTCTTGCGATTGGAACAGAACCCTAGAAAGGACTAGAGTTTTCCTCTCCAAATCACGACTTTAGGCTATAGTTTCACTCTAGCCTGTGAAACTGTAGCCTAAAGTGGAGGATCAATATTCGATGTGTTTGTTGCTACTGATTGAAAATCACTAGCAGAATTGCTCCTATGCCTTTTAGAAGAATGCTCGACACTCGTAAGTGAAAGCCCACGAAGCCTCCTAGACTGATGAACTGGTCAATCAACCACTTTTAATTATCAAGAAAACTTGTAAAGACTCAAAAAGTTGTAAATCTATGGCAATCTAAGAGCAAATAGAACTCACTGAAATGTCCCTAAAGATATAATAAATCAAGCTACTTTCAATTATTTCTTCTCTGGGTGATTAGATCTGGACATTAAATTACAAGAAACTAAAGTAAAGGACCTTCCGAAGATAGTTTTGGATAATTATGGCCCAAGCCTACTAGCGAAGGTAACATAAATAGTTACGCTGACCTCCAATAAAAAGTTTTTTTTGGTGCAAGTACCTAAGCTTCGCAAGGGCACCCTCCAGAAGTACTAATGAGAGTGATACAATGTCTGCCTCAGGTACCACAAGTATTCCCCTCCACAATCACCTATGTGGTCCCTAGGAAAGGAAACTAAGGTCTCCAGTTCATATTGAAAGATGGGCAAAACAATCTTTGGTTGGGATCCAACAAGTAGGAGAGGGGGTATCTCTCTTCCTTACCTTCACTCACCCTCGTGCTTAACTCCCAGAAGAGAAGAGCTTTCCCGATCAACTTCACGACACTATATTTCACTCTTTTAATCAACTTCAATGTTTAAATTCAAAGTGGCCTTAGAGAGTTAACTCTCCACACACCTATTCCAAGGCCATAAATGACCTAGACTAGTTGATGTTACTATGACAAATCAAAAAATTCTTGTTCATTTTCGTTTTAGCGCTTGATTTTAATGGCTTTTCTTGAGTCAAGGGTAAAATGGAAGTGCAACTTTATGATGTTATCGACACAAAAAGAAATAAATAGAAAACCTGGCTACATGCATATGAAACTATTTTTTCTTCGATGAAAGAGATTTCTACAAGGTTCTACGAACAAACTATGAAAGCACATTTTTTTCTTTTCTTTTTCAAAACATGCTCACACACTCAAAATCTACAAAAAGACTAAAAATGCTTACAATGAAACTATCCTAATGCAAACTTAAATGCTTAATGCAAGATTCTAAGGATTACTCTTAAAACAAGCAAATGTGTTTCTCAAAGAGATAAAGAGGCCAAACCTTGACAAAAGGAAGAACAAATTCAATCACAAACGTTTTTCCCAAAATCATGCAAATTCAACCTAAAGAAAAGACTTCACACTTGATCTAAATGATATGAAGACCAAAACCAAAACCAAAAAGAAAAATAAAGGCAACAAAATATGTTTTCATCTTTTTCCTTTTTAAAGACACAAAGATTTCTTTAGAAAACAAAAGGTACTAAAGGCTTCAAGATCAAATTCAAGCATAAAGAACCTCAAATTTTACAAGCAACAAGAATCATAAACATGATAAGACTTAAAGTGAAAATAGGCTACAAACTCAAACAAAATGATCTAAACAGCAACATAAAAACTCCAACAAACAAGAAAGATTTCAAGAAGACCAAGAAAACTTTTCAAGATTGTAAGAAGGACTTTCTCAAAAACCAAGAAAAAACAAAAGATGTCAACTTTTAAGAAAGAAAGGCAAAGCAATGTAAAGGTTGGGTTATAAGTGAATTGAGACCAATTCCCTATTCCAAAGGCTCAGAACAACCAATAACTTCACTGAGAAACCTTGAACCCAAATGCATAACCCAATACTTCACCAAAATGCAAACCCTAGGTTGACTAGGTTTTCCCATAAAGAGAGATAGGAAACTAGAAATATGCAAGAAGCAAAACCCTACCAGACAATCAATGACTAAATAGAGGTAATATAAACCAGGCAAAACCCTTTACTAGACTCAGCATTTGAAAAATTCATTCGAAACCAAGCATACACGACTGTGAAGTGACAGACCCGCATGTATACGTGATTGTTCTCAAGGAAACATGCATATACACATCTTTCTTTGGAAAAAAGCACGTGTATACATGACTGTGTAAACTATAACTTGCATATAAAAAATTTAGTAAAGAAAAAATAAAAATGTAGGCCTGAACCATAAGATTGGACTTTTTTCCCAGGTTGCAAACAAGTCAAAGATACTAGAAAAGCAAGAAACCAAACAAGAAGGCCCAGATCAAGAGAGAAACAACCCAAACTACGAAATACCATATGTATTCCCCAACGGAGTCACCAATTATTTTACGAGAATAATACACCCTAGGGTCTAGGTTGATAACCCCAATAGATCAAAGGGCATACACCAACAAGAAGCAAGAAAACAAGAATTCCTAATTCTTAGACTACTAAAGTAGGATGAAGAGATAGTACCCGAGGGTCCTCCATTTGAGGTCGTTCCCATAGGGTCCAAACCCTCTGCTTCCTCCAATTCTTCAAAATCTGCAACTCATTCAAGAAAATCATATATACTAGCAGTAGTTCAAAGCATGTTCATGATATGAATGTTAGATCATATAAGAATATAAATATAAAACATGAAATCATACATCATTAGAGTATAACATGAATTAAAGCATTAAGATCATAACATCAAGAACAAGACAAAGCTTCTTTATTGATGGCTGCAAAATAATGTGGAAGAATACAACCTAATTCATCCACTGCTCCAAGCAAAACCTTCCTCCAGATCCGTCCAGCCCAAGACTCAACAATCCTCTTTCAAATGCACACACATAGATGCCATATAAAGGAGATGGACATCTCTATGAAAAAACAAGGGTTTCCTATAGATGGGAGTGTAGGAGGCACAGGGATAAATTAGACTTGATCAGGTACCAATTAGATATAATAGCAATATCCTATCTTTCTCCCCCCTTAGGTCTTCCCCATGAGATGTATTTATATTATCTCAAAACAAATTTTTTAGTTGGAATACAGTTAGGTCACAGGCTCCTATAAGTAGGCTTCCGGTGTAACCCATAAACCTCACCCATAAAATAGGGATTTTATATTTTTTCATATTTTAAATCATATACACGGGTTGGGTATATCTCGACCCACGTGTGCATGGGATTTTTGAAGGGTAGAGTCGTTTATGGAATTTAAAATAATATTTTTTAGTAATTGGACCAAGTATGAAGGGAAAGGGCTTCCCAAGGCCATGACTCTAAGCATCAAGTATATTAGGCATGATAATTGATGCTATAATGCTCTTATAGACAAGGCATATTCATTTTGGATTTCCATGTTTTTCCATCTCAACTCCTCCAATAAAAAGGATGAGACTATTTCTTCAACTTTTAAATTAGTTGCATTACTACCTATGGAAATAATCAGACTATCTCATGAGTCTTATAGAGAACATAACAAACTGATGTGCTTATATTCATCTAAAATATTAATATCAACATATAATAACTGACTTACCACAACATTTAAGGTGCTCAAATGCTTTTTCTTTGACTCTCCATCCTTCATCATCATGTTATGTATATCCTTACGCAACAAAAATTTGTTCACCATGGATTTATAATGATACAAATCCCCTAACTTGTCCCACAAAGTCTTGTTGTAGCTTCACCTAAAAGATTTGTCAATATTAAATTTTAGAGACAAATTCAGATTGTGCTCTTTTCCCTTTTATCCAATTTGGTCCAATCTTATTTTAACATCCCTATTGGTGCAATACCCAAATTAACAATGATCCACTAATCTTTTTCCACCAACAAATATTCCATTTTGATCTTCCATAAGTCAAAAATATATCCATTGAATTTCTCAATCTTCATCTTTGAACTTCTTTCCATTTCCTTTTCACCACAAGAATAACTTCTATAGATCTCCCATTGTAACAATATCTACCATAGGCTCAAGTCAAACACCTTAGCCACAAAGGCATCCCCTTGAAGCCAAAATTGTTATGATACCAAATGTAGGATTTAACCCTTTACAATTAATGATGCAAATAGATTAAATAAGACAAAAGAGTCATAATGGAAAATACACACATTAACATAGAGATTTTATCCTTGAAATGAAAAAATAGGAAAACAAAAAAAAAATCAATATATATTCTTCTATACAGTATTACAATATAGTATATATCCCACAACATCATTGAACCGCCAATCCATTTACCCTATATTAGAATTAAACTTTATTTCCTTAACTGAAATTACAAAACCATGCTCAAAACCACCATGAGCCAAAAAACTTATTTTAGTAAAAATTGTGCTGAAAAATGCCAAAAATTGATGCAATAAATTGTCCATAATTTTTTTTTAGGGTGTTGCCTTTGATACCCCATAGAAGGGTCTTATGCCCCCTTGCTACACATCACACATTTTTAAAAAAGGTGGGGATATTCATTTAAAGAATATAACACATATCACACCTCTCAAAATCAATCACATTAGAGGAAATTTGAGGCCTAAAGTGGGCCTCCTAAGTGAAATAATAAAGTAATAGTTAAAATAATAAAATAATAGTTATGAATTTTTAAAGAAAAAAAAAAAAAACTACTTTTTAAATTGTATTTTTGGCTTATCTCCTTGTAGTTTACTCAAATGTAAATTGTAGACACCCATTGGATGCAAAATTAAATTCCACATCCAAAGAGTACCCACTATCAATACTTTTCAATAGATCCATATTGAAAAAAATTGATAATACATGAAAAAAACACGTTGAACATGTTTTTTCATGTAATTTTATTTTTTCTTGTGGCTCTACATAGAAGAATGCAAAGTGGGTACTTGTTGGATGTGGAATTTAATTTTGTATCCAATGAGTGTTTACACTTGACATTCAAGTAAGCCTACAAGGAGATAAACTGAAAAGACAACTAAAAAATTAGTTTTTCTTCTTTTACCTCCAAAATATTCTCCCTTGGGGATGACATCATCATCTTGAATCCTATTGGCTCTTTTAAAGTTAATTTTTTTGGTAAATTTTTTGTTTTGAGGTCCACTTTTTACCTCAAAATTCCCCTAATGCATTGACTAATTTCCACCCTAGGAACATGGGACTAAAGACCCACTCAAGATAATGGTAAGGGTTTGGAAGATTATTAATTCTTATGGATTTTGGTGTAATGGAAAACCTCAATGTGGCACCAAATCATTGGCCCATATTCAATTCCCCTAAGTTTTGATGGAGGGGGGTTGTTAGACTAACCATTGTACCTCGGGGAATCTGTCACGTAGACTAACCACCTCCCTGAAAATATGAGACTAACTACCCACTCAAGGTAATGGTAAGAGTTTGGAAGTTTACTCATGCCTATGGGGTTTGGTGTAATTGAAGAGTTCAACAACAACATCATCACTGTGATCAATATTGATTTCACTTGAAAACAATACCTGTAATGGCTAATAATCAATATTTTGTGAAGTTTACCTAGTATAGTTCTAATGTCTCTTGAATAAACCATCGAAGCCAAAAGGATATAACACCAGTTAGTGATCCTTGATGTCATCTATCAATGGGTGATCATCGATGAACATGCCCAAAAGATTTTGAAAATCACTAAATGGTGATTTTTGTGTGCCCAGAATGTCAAATCAGCCATCAACGTTACTCTCAGCATACACTACTACATGTAAACCAACCAATACAGGGTATCATGTCATAAATAACACATATTTAGTGTCTAATTATATTTAAATTCACCAACATCCATGTAAATTTTCGTTCCATAGCAAAAAAAATTGCATGGGCCAAATGGACGAGCAATAGTTACTATCATACATGGTGAGAATGCTTAGTTCTACTTCTTTATTGAATTACAAGTATGTGATTCAAGATAGAATATTCACATCTACCACAAGGTGAAATAATCCTTAATTTTAATTATCCCTGACAATTTCCAAACAATTCCAAGTTACTTTATCTATGTGTATGTGTCAAACACTAGCTAAAACAATGTTTCCCAAAAGAGCTATAATGTAGAAATCCAAAAAGAAGCCCCAAGTGAAGGAAAAGGAAGTGACTGGAGAATTAATCCTTTCCCAAATATGGGAGGAAGAATTACACTTCACGAGATGATCTAACATTATCATTTTGTTGCTAATGAGAAAGTCGGATATGATGATCCCTTATTTTAGAGACATAGAAGCAAACATCAAATTATCAATCATGATGTTATCCTAGAATGAAAAGTACAATATGTGTAAATAACAAGAGTACCCATATTTCATGCCACATACTAACCAAAATTAGGGAAAGGTGGATGATTATATTTTCATTTTTATCAAGAGATCTAGTTTACATTTGATAGTGGCAAGGGCACTAGTTTTTCTAGAGATAGAGATGATAGAATAGGTTAGAAATCACACCACTCATAAAAGTTGTATGATCACTATTTAAAATGGAGAGTGCATTGAAAAATTCCTCCCTCAATATGTAACCGGGTATTACAAGTTCCATGATATTGAGGAATTATTAAATAATGATTTTGCGGTAGATTTCAAGAAGAAATATGATGTGGGCAAGATTTCATCTCATCCGTGGAAAGAAAACAAGAGGTACTTCAATTGGGCCAAAAGAAGTTACCCTACCACCAACCCAACAAAGTCTTACATGTACTTGATGTTCCTATTATGTAGGTTATATGGGGAAAAGGATTGTTCACATTTTTAGAGGATTTGGTGTGTCTAGCATACAATATGACTATGCAGGGATGAAGATTCATTTAGGGAGCCATGATATCAAGAAAATTGAGAACAAGAATTAAACAAGCCCAAAACCCCAAGACTAATACTACAACTATTTCCTATGTGGCATCCTACCTGATGTATGTTATATGCGCAAAAAATACATTTGCAAGACTAGCATCAAGATGGAAAGTTTTGGATCCACCAATGCACATCGCCATTAATATATTATGGGAGAACATGTATAAAAAATAGTATTCTCTCATATGTGATGCATTTATACCGCATTTATACCGACTCATCTTTGGGAAGGAGTGCCCTAGGCTAAGAAAATTATGGGATACATCAGCAAATGATATTTTGAAAAAGATCATACATATATCTAAATATAGGAGTAGTTAATCCTCCTCGTCTTCTTCCTATCTATGTTGAAGACAAGTTGGTTGTGGAAGAAATTTTTTGCCAGATCATCATGCAAGGATTCATCACTACATTTTCGAAGGATAAGAAGAGAATTTGTGTGCCATACAACTTTTAGGTGGGATGCCCTATGATGAGAGATACCGTGCACACCAAACAAGAAGCTAAGGTGCAACTAGAGTATATGTTTTAAAATGAGAGGTTTATAAGACAATATCCTAAAATATTAGTGCTAATTATCTTTGGCATGGAGATATGTTCATGAGAGATGTAAATAAGTCTTCATAGAAAATTCCCAGGATTGGGAAGAAGTGGAAAATATAATAGACAACCCAAATGTTTCCTTTTTTGGTATATTATCTCTAAAAGAACAAATATAAATCATCAGTTAAGGGGTGATTGAGATGAAGGCCAAGGAAGAAATATAAGTTGAGATAGCTCATGTAAAAAAGGAAGCTAAATTGAAAGCCATATAGGAGGAACAAGAAAGGAAACCCTAAGAATGAGAACGAGAAAGGAAGGATAAGGAATACTTAAAAAAGAAGTAAGAAGAGAAAGAAGCTCAAGATCATCTTGCCTAAGAATAGCTACAAGAGGAAATAGAGTAAAGAAGGAAAGAATTGATAGAAAAAAGGAGGAAGGAATATGAGGAGAAAACATAAAGAGATATAGGAAAGTAGATGGAAACAACAGTAAAACTTGATCAAGAAAGGATCAAAAGGAGCAATATGAGAAATTGAAATGAGAAGAGGAAGAGAAAAGAAGGTAGAATTGAAAGTAGCCTCAACTAAGTGCAAGTTTCTTATACCAAAGGATGTGTTGACCTCATAGAAATGGAAAAGATAAAGGTAAACATCAGCACAATTGTAAATAAGTGTCCCATTGGGATCAATACTCCAAGGGAGAAAGAATAGTGAAATTTCAACAAAAACCAAGGAGAGGCCATAGCCAAGGAAATCACCTTCATTAGGTATGGAGTTGATGTTTTGGCATGTGATTGATGTGGGGCAGTTATGAAGTAACTTGAATTGTGTTAATATGTTTGTTGTGTTAGTGCCATGTGGATTGAGTATGAATGCTAAATTAATGGAGTTGAAGATTAGATAATGAGAATCTTGTGAAAAGGGTTGAAAGCGACAAGGACAAGAATTATTCATGTCATAAAGTAGTCCAATTCTTCTTGGAACTGTAAAACACAATTTCCTTTTTCATGTTAGGAGATGAATTTTCCTCAAATTGTTCTTATTGCACATTAAATACTAAAGTATGTTTGGCACATTCCAAAAACTCAAAATTACATAAGTTGTAATGATCACATCAGCCATATATATAAGGTAATTAGAAGGTTATGATAGATGTGAAAACCATGCCCAATTTGGAAAAAGAAAATGTGTGGTTTTGTACTCTTGAGATTATTAAATGAAAGAGGACAAAGATTGTCCCATAAACTCTAAAGTTGCATTTGAAGTGAAGAATGTGTGTGACATTGCTAATACAAAGAAGCGTGGTATTCCCATCACATATGATGAATATCAATAAATAGATTACATATGACTCTTGTAAGAGTCACATTGAACTATTCTAATCCTCGAAACTATTCAACAAGTCTCGCTTATATTCGACATTTGGAAAAAGAAATAAAGTCAAGTCATTACAGGTAACATTTGTCATACTTTTTAACATCATAACAAACATACATCATGTTTCATATCTTTTAACATCCATCATTTTTCATACTTTTTAACATGCATCATGTTGATTTTGATGTACATCATGTTTCTATGATCACAAAAAAAAAGTTCAAAAGCATAAGAATCTCACCATTATGCCAAAAAGGGAAGCCTTTTACCATTAAACCTCAAACATTTGAACACTCAATGAAGTCATGTTTTAATAAATAAAATGGAAACATCAATCATAACTCCATCATAACTCAACCATTTGTGCACTTAATGGAGACATATCATTAATTACTCCAAAATGTGAATTAAATGATTCGATTCATTAAAGTATCCACTAAGGTCTTTTCCACTCTATGTCATTTGAAAGTTTAACATAATGGTCATTTTAGTGAAAGCAAAAAGTGAACACATAAGAGCCCTACCACTTAATGACGAGCTAAAGTACAATGTACATGAAAAATCATTTACCCAACCGTGTCATTCCCTCTCATCCCACATGTGTGGAACTTCATCTAATCCTTAGGTCAACTTTATCTTTTCTTGATCTCCAATTTTCTCAATAGTCCTTAACGCTCCCATAGAGTCAAGAGAGTACAACAATTCTTTCACTTTCTATTACGGATGGTAAGATTAACATCATTATTATCATTTTAGTTTAAATATAAAATATTTGTATTGGGGTAATGTAAAGTTAAGATTTTTAAGTTTATTTTGAATTATATTTTTCTAAGTCTGAGCAGATTATATTTAAAATATTAAAATTAGTTAAGTATATTGAAAATATGGAAAGAAGATATTTAAAAATTCAGAAATGAAATTGGATTTAAGGATGAAGAGAAAAATAAATTAAATGTAAAATAGGAAGAAATATTGGTTCATACATCAATCGATTATAATTATAAGATTTATTTTAAGATGTTATTAAAACAAGACAAGTAATTAAGAACATACTCATATGTATCGTCAAAAAGTTAGTAACAACTTTTAAAATTCAAGGTAATAATATTGTTACTTTGCTCCATTAATTTAAGGAGTTGGTCCATTTGTACATGCCATCCACTTTACCTTAATAAAATTATGAATGTCTAGAACACCTACTCCACTCGAAAGATATCCTCTAACCAATTCACTATCAATGATTGCTTACTTGTTAACTAAAGGAGTGTCACACTAAAGTAACTAATAAGTTATATAGATAACATTAATATTCATAAATTTGTCATTTCAAAAAGTTCAAAAATTTTGATCATGTTGTTCAAAAACATTTACATGTGCCTCAAAATTGGCGATGCAAGTATTAACATGGCTCTTAAGCTTATACTTATCCAATTGTGATAATAGCATCACAAAATGCTCCAACAACAATAACTCATGAAAGATGTTATCAATGATTTGAAGTGATTTATATATCATCAACAACATGTAGTATTTGACCATTAACTAGCAACAAACAATAACTCACAATGCCACCTAAAAAGTCAATAAGATCTAGATCTCCAAATGCACTAGCAAGTCTAAAACGAGGTGATGAATTCTCTAATACATCATTTCAGTAATGAAAATTTCCCTTAATGAACCAATATGCCTTTTATAAGAGTTTTTGGGTAAAAAAGATAATTACAATTGACAATACTATGTAAGAGATTACCATATATTGTCTCTCATTCATTCAATGGTCTCCATGATATATTACGTGTTTGATAGAAATAGTTATAAACGCTACTTGAAAAATCACATAGAGAAAACTTGTAAGAAACATTTTGTGAATTCTGAAAGCATGACTAAAGAATTAGTTCAATGTAAGAAGAGTTGGTTTTCTTTTCGTAATGCTCTAGATGTGTGGGGTCCTCACACTAAGTTAAAAGATTCACTAATTTTTATAAATCAATGTAATATTTTTCTCCTTTTTTAATAATTGTAAAAGATTTTGGTTTTCCTATTACAACTATGAGCCCCATGATGTATTAATGTGTAGTTACAACATTTTTTTTCACCTTGCAGTATAAACATCTTTGACATATCTTTCTTTATTTAATGTAATTTAAATAACTATATGTTATTTACCTAATTTTAATCATAATTGGCATCTGGCATCAAATTTACACTTCTGTATTTCTGATTTTCTCTCTCATTTCTTCTTCTTTGGGATTCTTCCTCTCTAAGGTTCCTTCATTTTAAATTTCACCAGATTAAATCTATTTAAATATGAATCTCATGCAAAAGACCATTTCAAGAAAATGTTAAAACATTATCATAACTAAAACCTCTAATGAATATGATAATTATACTATCAAAATATGTTTCAACTTTCTCTTAATCCTAACCTAAAGAATCCTACATATTAATTACATAATATGATGCCCTTTTTCTTGACCCATAATATAACCAAATGTAATCTAGCAATGATAATTACAAAGATCCATAACACATTTTGTTTACTTCCATGACTAAAAAGTAACCAAAATCTCCCTTCTATAACATCATCATCAAAAACGGAGAAAGAAGATGGAGGATCTTCCTAGAAATGGAGAATGCTTACAATGACCATTCATGTGGCAAGTTCCCTATTGTGTTGATACATGGTGCAAGCCATGGAGCTAAGCATTGATACAAGCTCATCCATACTCTATGAAACTATGTTCATAAGGCCACTACCATGAATCTTAGAGGATCATCCTTCAACACTTTCAATATTGATTTAATCACATCATTTGACAAATATGAGAAGTCACATCCATCATATTCTCAGGGCTAATGTGTAAGTAATTATTTTTCGAAGATATGAGGAAAGAAAATTTGTTTAATTGGTTTATGTAGGGAGTTCCAAATTTGTCAATGAATACCATGATCTCTGATGAGAACACCCCTTAATGAGCTCAATGATATGGAAATAATGAGAAGAGAAAATTCTATATAAACTCGTCCCACACACCTAAGATACAAAATATTTCAACATAACACAACAAAATACCCCACAAATTATATGGGTTGTTAGACCCATTTTTTGTTCAACCCATCTAGTTTTTTTGTACTTCTCAATAATTATCCAATAAATACTACTAAGATTTAAATAATACATACATATAATAACTATTTTTTTTACTAATATTAAAATAGAGTATATTCAAATTACAAAACCTACTCTACCCTTACCCTTAATGCTAATAACACCAACATAATTACTAACATTCAACCTTCCAAAAAATCAAATGTATTGCTATTCCAAAAAATATATAAAACAAAAAACCAACCATAATAACATATTCCTTATGAATTAAATTCTAATCATTTCTTATTTTCCCTTCTAACAAACGATAACTGCTAACTGCCCTACTTCACATTGTACATTTGTCAATATATTGAATATGTTCCCACTACTTCACATTGGACATTTGTTAATATATTGAATATGTCCCCACAACAACATTGTTATGTGATATACTAATTCTATATAACAATGTGTTGTCCATGCCTTAGCATGTTGTGTATAATTGTCACTCTCTCTCAATGCTAAAGGTATGTGTTAAATAAATGCTTACCATCATTTGTTACATTGCAATCTGATTTCTTCAATCTAGTGTCAAGGGGATAATTGTTTAGAAATTATCTTTAATAATTCAAAAAAAAAAAAAGACGTACAAATTTTACTTAAAGTTGGAATATTATTTTCTTTCAATAAAACGAGTAAATCTTAGCAATCCACCTCATCTATAGGGGTTGTGAATAACGACGACCAAGAATAAAGTTTCTTAACAAAAAGTGGACAATATCTTTAACAAAAGCGTGATGTGAATCGCGAGCCGAGATTTATTTGTCCATGTCTCCTTGTACAAAATTAGTTGGTGAGACTTGGACGATGCGAGGGCTTTATTGAAATTTCTTCCTTTATAGATGGTGTGATTACATTTGATGAAGGGTTCCACATTTTCTACTTATCTCGATTTTTCCTCTCGAGAATGTAAAGAGCATTGAGTTTAGATTAAAAAATGTGTTAGTGAACCATAAAATTTGTAATAAAAAAATTAATATATATTAATTTAATTAAGAAATGTGTTTTAAATTATAATAACAACATTACTAAAAATAGGGAAAATTGAAATTTATAAACTATATATATATATATTATTTTAAAGTTAAAAAAATGTTTATAGAGAAAAGAATCCATTACAATATCAATATAAAATAATGCTAGAAATGAAT
This sequence comes from Pinus tabuliformis, assembly GCA_031772625.1. Lineage (NCBI taxonomy): Eukaryota > Viridiplantae > Streptophyta > Pinopsida > Pinales > Pinaceae > Pinus > Pinus tabuliformis. Next base: position 1,956,932,449 of record CM062818.1, read on the forward strand.
TATGAGTTTATATTTATACATAACTTATAAGGTAATATAAAATAATATTGATTAGATCAATATCTAAGCCATAATTTATTGATGCAATCAATGAGGGTGTTTAGACCTAAACAATTACATTTGAAGATCACCATCATTCTAGCTAGATCTTGGTGTGCATTATTCTACGATTTATAGGGATAAAAGTTGAATTGGCTAGCTTGATTACATTAGAAATAAGGGATTTAAATTGATCATGATGGAAATAGTGTGACAAGGCAAGTGTCATGCACAAAAAAAGAAATGTAGAAGCAATATACAAAGGGATGTTCAACTAAGGAATAAAAGTGCATGGTAAGGACCTATAAAATATGTGTATGTGATACGAAGGCCTAGGCTATTAGGGTCCTAACCTAACATCCCTATATTAAGTTACTTGCAAGTTATTTAGTTGATGTGCAACTGTCCTTTGTTAAGAACCATATAAGTCCCATATTAATCCTAATACCCCTTATTAATCCCTAGATATCCAGTTATTACATTTATATAATTATATTATTAGGTCAACTAGAATCTTTCATTATACCATCTCATTATAATTGTACGATTTGTCTCCTATACATATATTAAGAAGACTTGGCCTTAAGATCATCAACACTTATCTTATACATTGTATTCATTCTAAAAGGTGGGTTTTCCTTGAACTCGATTGTAATTATTGGTTTCCTATTATTTTTAAGGTGCAGGTACATAACATCATCTTTGAATAAGGCCCATTAGATAGTAGTGGATAATTATTTAATGTAAAAGAGTTCACATTTTAAGGCCCACTAAGTAGTTGGTACCCACTACAGATAGGACCACAAGTAATTAGGGTTTTTCTATTGAAAAACTATTAACCAATATATTAGGTTATGGAATGTTTGGTCATATGTTATTGTGTTTGGAGATTTTATTAGTGAAAGGTTTCCCCACCTTAAGAGGAAACCAAAAAAAATTTCCTATGTTTATCATAATACAATAGTATTTTTTCATAATTCATCTTATTGTATCTTGTATATAGTTTTCTATAATTAGATTCTCTATATACCTAGTTGTTTGGTTAAGGAACACTATAAGTGGTATTAGATCTCTCCCATGAGCTAGCATGTCTCCAAATTTTAATAGACTTATTTTTTAGGCCAAAGACATGTTTTAATGTCTTTGAATAACATATAAATATAGAATTTTGTGAGTAAAACTATAATCAAGGAATAGTACATGCACATAGCACAATTGTGTCAGCTAGTAAAACACCCTTATAACCTTAATTATTACCCCTTCAAGTACTATTGCATCAAATAACACCTGCATATAGAATTTTCCTCCTTGTGTCCTCAAGTATATCAAAATCATTTTCGGTGCACTTGAAATGAGCCTTATGTACACATGTGGTTGCCATATTTCTATAGTATGCCAAGAATAACACACAAGGAGATCATTTTCAAATATTAAGGTATTGAGTAATATGGCTAGAAGCACAATCTATTATCCTTTGTTGGTATTGACAAATATTTGACTAAGTATTATTGTTGGAAACCCTTTAATATATTCAAGAGATATAGGAATTAACACTACTATGTAATTAGGAACCTACAAATCCTAGCGTATATGGTCAACTAGTGAAATTACTACTCTTTTGCATCTAGAAGGAATTGGATATTATGTTAGTGCAATAAAATTCAATGAGTAATATTCCTTTTGGTTTAAAAGAAAAAAAATTAGAAAATGTTTATGTTTTGCTGACATAATTATGGGAGACTTATCCCAAATAAATCCAAACATAAAGTTGACTACTTGGGTCTACCACTTAAATAAGACTTTTTGCATGGACCCTATAGTACAATGATTTAGTATATATCTAAACATACTAATTTCAAGCCATATAGTGTAGATAAGTGGGGAATAATACATCAACAAACTCTTAGGTGATCCCATAGTCATGTTATAAATAAAGAAAATGTGAGAGAAAATAATCTTAACAAATACACAAAGTTTATCATAGAAAATTCAAACCGGGAAAAACCAACTAATAAATATATCATGATCATATAGCTTAAACATAGCCATGCCTTGAATTAAAAGCAACCAAAATGGCCAACATCATGGCCTAACGAGTGATCCTTCCACTCAACTCAGGCACATTAAAATGGAGAATCCCCGAGCCTTTTAAAGGCTTCACAACATGTAATCCATGGGCTCTAAGACCACATGCCACCAAAACCATGCGCCCAAAACCCTAACATTTCTCCTTTTAACTAGACTAGGGAAATATGCATGTTCTCTTCCTCTATGACATAGGTTACTCCAATACTTTACCAGTAGGGTACGCATGCCTAACCAAGTATTATAACCATATGCCCATATACATGTAATTTAAACAAATATCATCTCCAAATTTTAATAAATAAATAAGACTTTTTTTATTTATTTTTATTGTTATCCCACACTTATGTTGTCAATCTCGTAAGTCTACACACCTTCTCACACCAAGTGCTCTCCTCACCAATTCTCACTTCTATGGTTGCATCTCACATGTTGGACCTTTATTGTTTCTCAAACAATCTTCACTTATGTAACCATCACCTTTGTCTACAAGTGGGGCCTCCAAATTATACACAAATTAAGGTCCATCTAACCTTTCTTAGGAACATAAAGTTATATTAAATCTCTCCTTCTACACTTAACAATGTTTTTTAAGCTTTAATATGTTCTTAGGAAGGTTTGGAGATAACTGTATAGTGTGTGCCTAATATTATTTATTTTTGCAAAATATTGAGAGAATATTGAATAAATTTTGAATGAGATAGTATAGGGACTTGCTCCCTACTACAAGATGGAAAAAGATTGGATAATAACTGAACAAGATATTATGAAATTATTGAACAAATTATGGAGATCAGCTAATTGATAAAATCTAGGAATGTATTTCTTGTCATTAAATGAAGATTCCTAACGTTGGGACCCAGATCCACTTTTTGAGGGATTTTGGAGGGGAAAGTTGCCTCCTTTTAAGGAGGATGTTTCCCCATCTATTTGTATAAGTATGCTACACAGTAATTTGTCACTCTCCTGTCACTCCCTATTCTTGATGGTGGAGAACCCTACTAGTGACTACTATGTTATATTCACCATGAAACCTATGATTTTGCATCCATTGAAGTTTGAAGAAAGTAGTCCCCACTCTCTTTAGAACATTTCCAGAGAATCCTTCTTAAAACCTAGTTTTTAAGATCATTTCTCTTTCCCAGTATCTCACTTGCGCTGATTTTTAGAGTTTAACACTATGACCTGCGCCAATCGGCGCTACTGTTAGCCCAATACCCTGTCAGTCTACTTCTAGAAAGTTTTTATAAAAGGAAACAGAGTTTCACATCTAGAAACTTCTAGTGATGATGTGATGGATGTTCGTTTGGTTAGATAAGGGCCAAGAACTCCATATAAGGTTCTTTCCCCTTAAAAGTGGACCTTCCCAAAGAGATAATACCTTCTTCCCCCTTGAGTGGATCTCATTCTTATCCTCTTCTTCTCCCTATATAAACCACTTTCTCTTACCCTTTTTGGTTGCACACAATACAACACACATAGTGAAGCTACAAAATTATGAAATCTTTAGCTTTTGATAGAAGAACATTAGTCTTAGATGACAAAAGACTAATCTTTGGTAGCTAAAGTATGAGGAAAAGAGAGTTAGATCTTGGAATCCATTTCATGTCAAGCTAGGGGAGGAAAAGGGCATTGAAAAGTCTTGTAGCAAGACTTGGATACCGCAAAGGAGATCTCCAACGTCAAGGCTTCGGTTGTATTTCTCTTCGAAGTTTATTTTAATACAACTAATGGTTTATTTCCTATATCAGGTGTAATATTACATTTGATAGCTTAGAACCCCTTGAGCTTGTAAGTAGATTGGATTTGATTTTAAGCAATCACGTTTATTGTTGTTTCTTGCATGTTTGTTTTAGGTACTTGAATGGAAGGAACGAAAGGCAGCTAGAGCAAGGAAGCAAGATCAACATCAAGTGGATTAGCGTTATAAGAGGTAGGACCTCTTATTCGATTCAAATCTAAGGAAATTTACATTAGATTGTCTTGTTTGTGACTAGACCCACTCTCTTGGGCTAGAGAGATCTCTATGTCCATAGAGAGGATATTCCTACACCACAAATTGGCAACTCCACTGGGACAAATACATCTCCTTTTCATTCACTTAGCTTTTTCTACTTTTCTGCTAGTTTGTTTACTTATGGTCTTCTAGATCTATATTGACCTGTTTGAAGGCATACAGACACTAGTCCACCCTTGGATGTGTTAAATCTGGCCTTGTGTGAAGTTATTTTTTTATTTTTTCTTTGAATCCCTCGATCAACACTATTTTGGCCAA